>JAQFVV010006308.1:1800000-2185000 GCA_028023455.1 Epiperipatus broadwayi | reverse complement strand
GTTTTCTTGCAAATTGGCAAACGTTCACTGTAATGAAAATAACAAAACTTGTTTTTAACTAAACTTAATTGATCTCCCCACAAGAAGAGAGGTGGGATTTTAAAAAAAGAGTGAACATACTTGCGAATTTAGGAGATTATTATCATATTATTTCAAAATACAAAAATATAAAATATAATAATAAAATACGAATATTGTTGCCACACGAAAGTGAAATATGAACTTATTATTATTTAATAGAATCTCAATGATAGGAGAGATTTTAATAGAGTTTATAGAGAGTTAAACACATATTTACAAGCAGATAAGAATTTACTAATCATTTTTAATTGATAATTAATTTCTGATCTTAAGATCAGCTAAAAAAAGTTACAATATGTTTAACAAATGGTTAAGCAAGAAATTCAGATTGAGATTAAAGTTATTTAATGAAAGTTTATGAGTTATAAGTGGCAGCATGAATTTATTATCTTAATTAATCTATTTTTCATAGCAGTCCTTGGTTACTTGCAGCATCCATCAGAGACTAGATCTAGGTTTTATTCTGATTTGTCAGCAGGTAGCATTTCCATTATCTAACATTTAGGTGTATAACTATAGTTCATAAGTCCAAAGGTCTTCAGTGATGATTTTGAAAGAGACTGCATTTTGAATGTTGAGGAATATGAAGTTCTATCTACTCATGGCACATTGATTCAGAAACAAAATGAGCATGGATTTGGCTTACCATTGCTCTTATAAAAATAGCTGTTCCTCAGCATATTCAAATCCAGCACTATTATTATATGTTTTTGCAAGTTATTTTGGAATACTTTTAGTAATCATCTTGAGGCACTTTACATACTTTATTGATCTACAATTTGCAGACTGGATAAATGTTTTGTTCTTGTAACTTATAAAACAATACAATCCTGCCAAAATTTCTCAAATGATTGTTTTAAAATATAATCTTAGATTTTAAAACTAATTTGAAATGGATAAATTTTCCACTAATGTAACTTATATTATGTCTATAAACTTATCATATTTTTAACTTGGCCTAATGGATTTCTGGTTAATGGATTTAATTGCATTCAAAAGTATTTGGAAGGATTGCATCAGATTTTTCTGACTGCCATTACTAAAATAAATGATATTTTATATAAAATTTTCAAAATACAAGCTAATATAGTACATTTTGATATAATAGCTATTTTACAAGTAATTTCCCATCACCTATTATATATACATATCCATTATGCCCATATACAAATTGCAATAATATAAAATATTTATTCATTTAAGATATTTAAATTAATATATTAGTAAGTATTTATGTCATGGTTATTTAATAATTAAAGCAAAAAAAATGTGTTAATAAGTGTATATATATGCGTAAGGATGGAGTTTGAATTTGGTGCTGGTGGGTAATGAAGGACAAAAAATTTTTTTAAAAAAAAAATCTTTTACTTCATGCTTTGGTGACAAGAGAACAACCTGGTTTGAACTAAGGATGTACATCTGTAAAAAAAATTGTTATCTGACTAGCATTAATTTATTCTTCAACTCTTCCTACTTTTCCCTTGCTGCTGACATTTTATGGATGCTAAAAAACATATGTATAATATAGCATAAAAAATTTTTTTTAACTATTTTTATTTTTGTGATTGTGGTCCAATCTCTTTAGTCATTGTACTTGTCTATCATTCATTTATTTTTTTGTACTGTCTATCCAGATTTATCTATGGTCTCTACCTCAATCTGGAGTTATATCATGTCTCCTTGGCCTGTTGACTGGTTCTGGGATGAGATGCCTGTAGTCTATTGATGTAAGGAAATGAATCATGTCTTCTACATCAGTAATTTGATTCCCTAGCATTATTTTCTGCAGCCATTGGGGCAATGTTATATCTAATAATTCTGATGATGTGTGCATCAGAGTATGAAAATGCTGTAAGTGCTTGCATCTGACCTACTTCACACAGGAAAAATTGTTTATAGGTTTCCTTCCTGTTTTCTTTGCATTTTTCAACAGTTAGGTTATGAAGTATTCCTTCCTGTCTTTCCTCATTCAAATAATGTTTTAACATGGATGCTACATATTCCTTGAAGGTACGTGGTTTCCTTTTCAGGGAATGCCACCAGATCTTGTAGTGGCTGGCAATGGCCATTTGTTCATCATGATTGGATGGGTGAAAGAAGAAGAGATCTTTTAAACTTTCCAAGATATTCCTGTGGGTTTTCTTTTGGTTCCCCACAAAAAATTTGCACCTGCATGAATTGTGCGATACTCAAAGACCCCTTCTGGTTACTTGGCTGGCTTGGGCTTTCCTTGATTTCAGTATCTGTTAGTTTGTCTATTTTCATTACTTGGACATCTCCCTTTTGTAAACTTTTCATTTTGGGGGGCTGCATTCCTGTTGTAGGTTCTGGTACTTCACAAGTTTTACCATCCAGTCCTGTGGTTTCTTTTCTGTCTTTGCTCATGGATTCCTGTTTGATCTGTGGGTTTATTTTCTCTTGAATGCCCATTATTGCTTCATCCATCAGCAATTTCATATCATGTCTCAGTTTCTCCAACAAATTCTGTTCTATGCTGTGCATCATCATTTGATCCATTTCTGTTGCCCTTGTTTCCAACCCTAGAGTATAGAATAGCTTTCTTGGCTCTTTAATAGTTATTTCCAGACTAGCTGTTTCCAGAGATTTATTTCCCTCAGTGCTTCCTGGTTGTCACCTTGTTTTTGGTCTATTCAGTTTCCATCCTTGTTTTCCATTATCTGATGCTCCATTATGTTATCTACATTGGTCTTCTGAAAATAAAATTGTAATTTATTAATTTTGACTTTTTTTCTCTATCTGTGGAATAACACACCTTCTCCTTTATTCTCCCAATCATCTCCTACTTCTCATCATCCTCCTCCATTCCCCATATCCTAATCTATACTTGTTCATTTTATTTATTATTGCTACCATACCTGACCTTTATTTTTGCTTTTCTTAACTATTCTAATTCTAACATTTTATATATTCAAACATTATATTATTGTTATTATTATCTACTCTTTTTTTCAGTCTTTTGCTTTGGTTGTTCTTCTGCACCTGAAACATACTTAACACTTTGTTTATTAAATTATTTTAAGTAAATATGCATATAGTATGCAAATTCTTAGAAGCAAACTCTCTATATAACTCTATTTAAATCTGAATCATTGTTTTTTGTATTTTTTTATTCAATCTACCAACTGTTGGAAAAATTTATAGTATTATTACTACCAGGTACCAGCCAACAGGATAAGATTGTTACAAAATTGCACTTTTATGTTTTTAATCATTTATATTATTTTTGACTAGATGATCTGCTTTTGCATTATCATATACTTTTACATATACATCTTTTATTTATTGAGGCTATACCGCAATTTATATTTGTAATGCAATTAAAAAAAAATTAAAAATTGTCATTATTATTTGGACACATATTTTTACATTTTATTATGGGTGTGGAAAATATTCAAAAGCTGCCATGACTTTTCTTTCACAAATCCAAGAAAATTATACATATATATTTAAACATTATTCATGGAAAAAAATACTACATATATACTGAACATTATTCGTGGAAAAAAAATTACATATATGCTCGACATTACTGGAATTTTTTTATACATATATAGACCAATAATGACTTGTTCAGGGTGTGTATAATATTCAAAGATTATCTGAATTAGGTGTATAAACTAAGGGAAAAAAATTTTTTTATACACATATATATTGAAATACTATACAGGGTGATGCAGGGTGTGAGAATATTTAATAGCCCCATGTTGTGCACTAAATCTGTGGGGAAAAACCCTGCACCGGTCAGTTTTGCCTGTCCATATAGCAAAACCTAGCATTTAGGCAAAAGTATCTCAAATCCAATCATGTGCAAGATACATAAGTCAGGAACACTCATGAACACTGTCCTATTTGCCTATTTTCCAGATCTACCAACTTATGAGCAACAATTCTGATGATATTGATCTAATTTTATCTCTCTCTCTGCCTGCATCACAAAGCAGAAACACAAAGAGTCTCTAATTGGAAATAATATAATGAAATCCTTTTAGTATAGTAATATCATAAATTAACATATCTAATTCTCATGACCTTTCACCTTATTTATATCAGATTAATGGGATATCATCATCTAGTCATATTACACAATTTATATAATCAAGATATAATATTTATTAGATAAATGAAACAATGATTCTAAAAGTTAGTTATGTATATGGTTTACTAATGTAAATAAAATAAACATGAAAAATTTGATTATAATGATCCCTCATTAATTATTATTGATCTCTTACATTTTATACAGCATGAGATTTATCTCTTATAACTTAAGAAATTACAAATATGTTCATTGTTTATTTTAGTGCAACTGATTCTATATGCCAATAATCAATGAGTTACATCATCTATAAACATGAGATTTGGATAATACTAGACTACAAGTAATTTAGGAATCTTTATTCCACACCTAGAGAGAGAAAAGTAGCACTTGACTGATTATTTAGGATTATTGAATTTATTTTAACAATATGATTAACATTAATAAACAAAATAATCTCAGCTTATGCTGGGTAAAAGAACATGTGTGTGAGAGCTAATTTATAGCACATATAATTGGATCACTGGCACACATATGAAAACATTAATAAATGATAAAAAAAATCTGTTTAGTAGAATCAGAACATTATGGCTTAGGGATATTCATAGGTTTTATTTGGAACTAGAGCTAAAAGGGTGGTGCATGCATGATGGCATATTTATATGATACAGTCACAGATCCCTAGAAGGTGATTCAGAATTTTCATGAAGGAAATATAGATTGGTGATGGATTTCTTTCTGCTACTTTGGCAGAATCAGTTTACTGAATGAGGAATGGTCTGCTGTGAGTGCAAAGGCCAGTTTTTTCTGGAGCACTCCTATGCAGTTACCTCAAATGATAAATAAGTCTCAAGGTGGTTTTAAAAGCCTTGTTCTTGGTCTTAGATATATGAGATGGGGTTCATCTTTCCGATATGCCTGGGGAATGAAGCACAATATATATATATATAAATGTGAATGAGGGAGCCTGTATGCATGCAATGCTTTGAACAACATATATATAAGTCTTTATCATAATAATTATTTAATTAATACCTATATATTTTGGAATATCCAGAATAATGATATGATCAGGTTACTAAACAGTATGGACAACTTAAATTAAATTAAATATGCAATAATCTATTGGAAATTGAGAATCCCCCTCCCCTTTATTACTTTAATTTACATATATAACTTCCCACAAACATTGAAACAAAATATGAATATTTAGCTCCAAGTGCTTTTCTTGTACTTTACAAATAATTATACATATATAGGAATTATGTGGTGGTCATTGATGGTTATTGGAAGTTTATTTCATCAAGCCAAATATTTAAATTTAAATAAACACATTTTATGATTTTAAAAACTAGCACTATTATTTTAATCTTGAAAAAAAAAAAACATTTATTAGAAAAACAGATTTCTATTCTGTTTTTCAACTATAACATTATAATCTAATTAAATTGTTTTGTCCCAAACTGGCAATTGTCCATTTGTAATGAAAATAACAAAACTTGTTTTTAACTAAAAATTTAATTGTTCTCCCCACAAAAAGAAAAGGGGTTGGCATATTATTTCAAAATACAAAAATATAAAATATATGGATCCACTAGATGGCGCCAATCTGCGTTCATTTAAAGGAAAGGGTAAGGATCATAGAAAGTTGAATAATTATAGACCGATAGCGGTAACATCAGTTTTATATAAAGTTTTCTCGTATATGGTGGCTAGTAAAGTTGTAAAATGGATGGAAGGGAATAATGTAGTGGGTGAAATGCAAGGAGGTTTTAGATTAGATAGGCGTATAGGAGATAGTTTATTTATAGTTACACAACTTATGGATATGAGTAGGAATGCAGATAAACAGTTATATATGAGTTTTATAGATATAGAGAAGGCATATGATACAGTAAATAAAAATAGATTATGGATAAATTTAGCAAATTTGGGAATGGATGAAGCTTTAATAGATATTATTAAGAAATTATATGAAAATAATTATTATATATATCAATTAGAGAATATAGAATCAATTAAAGTTAAAAATGGTGTGGGACTAAGGCAAGGATGCCCTATGTCACCTATTTTGTTTGTGTTGTATTTGAGTGAAATGGAAAGAGCAATAGAAAGATTAGGAAGAGGGATAGAGATACCGTTAATAGGTAGTAAGGGAGTATATATTTTGTCAGGTCTTTTTTTTGCAGATGATATATTTTTGTGTGCAGAAAAAAGAGAAGATATGGAAGTTATGTTGAGGACATGTGCAAGGGTGGGTAAAGAGATGGGGATTAAATTTAGTGAAGAAAAATCAAATATAATGATGGTTAATACTGAGGAAAGAGAAGATGTAGAATTTTTATTGGGAGATATTAAGTTAAGTGTGGTGAATAGATATAGTTATTTGGGAATTATTTTAAGTAATCAGAAAAATTATTTGGATGAATGGGAGAAAAAATTGATAAATGAAGCAAAGAAAAGAAAGGGATTGATAAAGAAATTAACAGTATTTTCATATAATAAATATGATGTAGCTAGAATTATATGGAAAGGAGTTGCAGTAGCAGGGTTAACATATGGTAATGATGCATTATATGTTAGTAAAAAGATATTAGATTATTTAGAAAAAGCTCAAAGGGAAGTAGGAAGACATGCATTGGATGCAGAAGTATGGACAGCAAGGGAGGCAATTCAAGGAGAAATGGGATGGTCAAGTTTTCATATGAGAGATGCAAAAAGTAAAATGAAAATGTTTGGTAGATTGCAGTTTATGGATAATAAAAGAATAGCTAAAATAGTATTTAATTGGGTTATGAGTAAAGGGCAGGTAACAAGATGGGTGAGAAAGGTAATGCGGTATGCAAAAGATTTGGATAAAGAATTTATATCAGTATATTTGTACAAAAGATGGGATGATTGTGTTAAGAGGATTATTGAGTGTTATAGTAGTAAGGAATGAGATAAAAGAATAAATTTATTAATAAAGACTAGGGAGTTAGAGAGATGGAGAAATAGTATGGAGAGTAAAAAGAGTTTAAATATATATAGAAATAAACAGAATATTAGGTGTGAGTTAATATATGATAATAGTAAGGAAAGTAGTTTATTGTTTAAGGCTCGAACGGGATCTTTAGCTACAAAAGAATATACATGTAAATGGAAAAATATGGGTGATTTATTTTGTAAATTATGTAAGGAAGGAATTGAAAATATTAGGCATTTGTTAATTGAATGTAAATGTTTGAAAACAGAAAGGGTACATATAATGAAGTTGTGGAAAAATAAATATGAAAAGAGTGATTATACAGAAAGTGAATTATTGGTTTTTATGCTGGGTTTGGGAAAAGATAAGGGGGATTTAGATATAAAGGTTATAGAGTTGACAAAAATTATGTTGTGGAAATGGGATAGAGCAGATTATGGGTAAATTTAGAGTGGGGAATGTAAAAGAAAGTGGCTAACAGGTTTATCTGGGCATAATTGCTGAGATATTCTTGACTTCGTTTAAGGAGAAGCCATAATACATCACATCACATCTACTCATTTTAAAAAGTTTATTAAAAATATTAAATCAAAAAAGTCTTTCAATCCAAGCTGCTCATCAGAGCAGGTAAGCTTTATTTTTGTGTTATAATATATTATTTACAAAAATGAGTCATAGCTATAATCTCCTAGAAAGGGAAAACGTCAGGTCAACCCGGCTAACAAGATCGCACAGCGATAGTAACGTAAAGCAATCTATTTCCATGCCTAACATAAGCCCTAATGAAAAAAATAATAATATAAGCTATCAAAATTACTCTAAATCGGTTGATACAAAGCAGGAAGGCCTTGGCTTTCTTAATAAAAAAAAAGTAAAAGCATTCAGCAATCAAAAGAAACTCTTGTGAATCCAAACAAAAATAACACGACCGCGACTTCTAAAATGCAAAAAGTTGTTACGGTAAATTCGACCGTAAACCTTAAAAAATCAGAATTTCCCACTAATATCTCACAAGACCTATCTAAACCTATCAATGCACCTGAAAACCCACATACTAAACACCCAAAACAATGTCATATGTCCAAAAATAGCCCAAATCTAGCAGAAAATCCTTTTGGAGATTTCAGCACGACAAGTTTTGAAAAGTTTTTAAATGAAGGTGGCGTATCACCGGTAACGGCTATAGATCTCTGTAACGATCCTTTAGATGAACCAAAAATCACTTTACAAACAAAATTAAAAGCTCATAAAGGAGAAATAAGTAAAAATACTCAGCCGCAATCTGATGGTTTTATACCCGTAAAACAAAATTCAAGTGGAAAATTCGATTCGAAATCCAATAGCAAAATACACAATTCGTATATCGATCCAATAATAAATTTAGGAAAACCGCTAGTATCACCGACTGAAATAAACTTTATTGAAACAGATTTTCCATGCATTAACGCCAATTTTCAAACCAATAACGCGATCTCTGACCACAATCTAGCAGGTAATCATACTATAGGTTTTCAACCTTCAACATCAAATACAAATGTCAATTCCAACCTAACAAAAAACCGAAGCTATGCTACGGTATTGGGAAACAATAAATCTAAAGCCCATATCCAAGAAGCAACTGAACCAGATATTCAACACAATGTCATGGACTTCATTGATGATGATAACCTTATCTCAATCAATGATGAGATCAACACAGAACCATACCAACTTTCCCAGTCCTATATGAACAATTATGAAGCCATAAGCCAAGAATTTAATTCTAGAATTCCTTCAGTGTTATTTAATTCCTTCCTCAACTACCACAGCGATAACACATTGATTCTAACCACCACTAATGACCTCTGTCAGTTATTCACTTTTCCAACGGATGATCTCTTTCTGCTTCTTAAAAGTCTTCAATTAACAGAATCTATTCGCAGGGTCTATCACCACCCTAACAGACGCTACTTCATTATTGAGTTTCAGAATCTACTACAGAAAGAACTCTTTAAAAGACAACAACTGTTCTTAAAAGACCGATATCTCATCAAAATAGATATGAATAAACCAAGAACAGCCTATGGAATAGCACGTAACTGCTACTTTAATTTCACTGATGCTGATCTACAGAGGCTGCTTGCTAGATATGGTGTGTTAACTAGTTTCAAGTACCTCGCAGAGAGAAGGGTAGATATTGAGCTTCCATCCAACAGCGCTGCCTTCTCTCTCAAGCTCAATCAAGGCGTCACTCCATCGGATATTCCTATAACTCTGGAAGAAAAAAAATGTCCAATTTACATAGCTATTCGAGGTGTACAACCTCAGTGTTTCCACTGTGGAGACCGATCACATCTTGTAAGGTCATGCCCAAACAGAATTTGTGATGTCTGCAACAGTAGGAAAAGCAAAAATCATAGATGCATAAAAAATACGCAAAACTTAATTCAGCTATCATATTCTTCACCCACTAACACAGAGGACCACATAAAAGGGCAGATACAAGACTCCAACACTGACTTACTGTTGGAAAACAATCTAGAAATGGACCATCACACTTCAACCAACTCATCTAATGATTACACACCGGTCAAACAACTCCAGCCTCCCATTCTACAACACAAGACACAAAACCACACCAGCACCCATATGAACCCAAAACAACAAACATCAGCTACCAACATGACACCCCAGAAGATGCAAGAAGCATTCAAAACTCACTCAAAGGAAGATCATCCAACAAAAGCTCCCAACAGTGAACCATTATCAACAAAACAAACTCTTCCAGTCACGAAGTCTCAACAAGAACATCCCATTCCAAACAACAAAAGAAAAACCCAAGACTCATCCAGCTCGCAGCCAGAAGACATTAACTCATCTACGGCTGACTCGGACAATGATGACAAAAACAACAAACAAGCAGCAAGCCATGCTACTAACTTGAGAAAAAAGAGAGAAAAAAGAACTAAACTAGCTCAATCACTCAGCACACAAGAAAGCAGCTCTTCCCAAAACACAGCTTTTGAAAATGATCACAATGAAGATAAACACAATTCCAACCCCTACTTAAGCTCCAAAATACCTGTTCCAACTCAACTGGTAATGGTGTCACATGACCCTGACAAACCACTTAGTGAAAATCAGAATTTTATGTCAATAATCTCCCCTATGTGATGTACTAATCACAGCTTAGTATACATAACCTACAAATCTCTGTAACAACTCAACATGCTTATTAAATTGGCCGGAATAAACATAAGGGGTTTTAACTCTCTGGGCCATGTCTTTGCACTTAAAAGATGGCTAGACAAAACAGACCTCCACATAGTCTGTCTATCCGAAACTAAATTACATATAAACTCAAATTACCAAATAACTCAACTGATGCAACAATATGGTCTATTTCATTATGTACCCTCAAACACAGCATCTTCTGGAGTTGCTTTTATAATCAATAAGAACCTGACCTACAGCTCTTTCAGAACATTACACCTTAGCAATGATCTATTGGTCATTAAGTTCACTTTTGGAAATATGGCAATAAATATCATTTACTTGTACATCAGAAATGATGCTTACTCAGCACAACTAGTAATCAATAAAATCAATTCTCTTCTCTCTTCAGATGCCTCCCCTATTGTTTTTTTTTGGTGACTTCAACATGAGTTACGATAACTTCAACAAAAAACATCTTCACTTAATTAATAGAGTCCTCTTGTGTGGAGAGGGGTTTTTCCCTCCTGGATCATTCTCCTTCTACACACTGCAAAAGAAATCCCTAATTGACCTTCTCTACTATTCACCTGAACTTCACTTTGACATATGCGCCAAGCTTCAATTGGTACCCTTCACTGATCATTTAGCTCTTCTAATTTCACTTCATATAGATCCCACCACCGCAGTTCATATAGATTATACACCTACCATTAGACTACTCAACAAAGCAGCAACTCCAGAACTCATTTTCTCTGAAGCATATATCTTGTTCCAAAAAATCAAAATTCTTACTTTGCCTCCACTACAGGCTTGGTCATCTTTCACCGGTATATTGAGCTCACTCATAGACTCGTACACAAAGAAAACCAAAGGTCCAAATCAACTATTAAAAGATTTGGATGCCATAAACAACAGGTTAAAATCTCTACACCATATTGACATTCATCCCCAAGATATTTTGGAGCTAAAAACTCAATACCATAGCAAGCAAAAGGTCCTCGCGCATTACATTGCTACTAAAAGGTCTAAAATCTTCTTGGCCAACCAGCATAGCTGGACCCACAGCTACATTCGCTGGGCAATTGGTTCGGTGGCCAGACCCACACCTACTTCATTGTCAGTAGATCAGGGTTGCCTCAGTGGCCCAGCAATGCTTGCAAAGATTCATGAACACTTTCAGGCCAGGCTACAGAATTATAAATTTGAAATTGGAAACATCTGGAATCACTTGGAAGATGGGATCGCTCATGATATCAGTGAAAATCAGATAATCCAAAAGCTCATGGCCTATCCGGAGAGTGTTCATCCGGGACTCCATGGAATTCTGAGATTTGTACTTGTCCACCTGAGACATTTCACAGCCCCCATTGTACTGCGGATGATAGATGTTCTGGCAGGAGAGTTTCAAAACATTCCAGACCTGTACCCTGTGGCCCTTGTTCCTTTCCTAAAAAAGCCCATCAATCCCTCTACCCTATCCAACATAAGGCCCATTTCCATGATTCCCCTCCTAATTAAGATCATTGAGGCCATAGTCAAGGACAAAATCCAAGATCAACTCTATACACACATCACGCCATATCAATTTGCACGTAAGGGCTCTTCCACCACGGATGCTGCACAGCGTTTTCTTCTTCTGGTAGAACACATCAGACTGCACAAAAAATCCAAGCCTATAGTTATTCAACTTGACTTTGCCTCGGCTTTTGACTCTGTTATACCCACTGTCCTACTCCAGACTCTCCTTGATTATCAAGTCCCTGGCATCTATACCAGAATTATTGGTAATCTGCTTTTGAACAGATCTATCTTTACGTCACTGGATGGAAGACTGTCCAATGGTTTCAGACCTCATCTTTCCATTCCCCAGGGATCGCCACTCGCCACTCTCTGCTTCATCACCTATATAAATCCTATGCTCAGAGAGATTGAGCGCAGACTCCCTGGAATTTTCGTGCCAGCCCTGAAACATCATGTACAACACATAACCTATGTTGATGATGTCACCATCTTCCTCCCCGATAAAACTCACCTTCCAACACTCACACAAATCATTGATAAATATTCAAAGAAACTAAATCTGAACATCAACTACAGTAAGTCCTCCATGTGGAAAATCAGTACTGGCTCAGTGATTCCGTCAGTCTTTACAGCTGAGCCGCAACTCTTCCTCGGTTTTCCTATGGCCAAGTCCAGACTTGCTATGGCAAAAGATATCCAACACTCCATCTTGGAAAAAACTAGCAAAGTGGTTCGATCTTTATCCCGAATCTCTCTTTCCCTGCCGGGCAAAGTAGCCCTTCTCAACATGCTGGTGTTTCCGAGATTGAATTATTATCTTCCCATAATTAAACCCACTAAAGCATTTCAGTCATCAATGAACTCACTGTGTTCAAAGCTCATGTGGAGTGGAAAGATTGTTGCCATCAGCATCTGTAAGATGCAAATGCCCAGAGAGTTAAATGGACTTGGATTGCACTCTGTTTCAACAATCTATTTACAGAAGGCAATTGCAGTTCTACGTGCAATTCACTTAAAACAGCCAGAACTAAACCTAGCCACTCCAGTGGAACCTACAGACACACCGCCACCTCTTGCTAGCAGATGGGCCACAATTATTTGGTTACATGTCACCAAGCTGATAAATCTATCTAAAACCTCTTTTGAAGGTAAAATAACCTACTGGCAGGCCTATAACCTCAGATTTCAAAACCAGACTGCCCTCCTGACCACATTGAACATAGACAATAAACCATTGCTTAAAAAATTGAAGAACTGGTTTGTTGAACCAAAATACATAGATTTTATCTTAAAGCTCAACATCTCATCCTTACCCACTAACCATTTCTTAGTATGGAAAAGAGGATTCACCAAAATCAATCCTCAATGCCAGCTATGTAATACTGCCGATGAAACCATCCAACATTTACTTTATAATTGTCCGTTTCTTTTCCAAATCAGAAACTTCATCACAGAGAAAGTTACATCTGACATCAGAGAAGCCTTAAATATCCAGAATGCCATCAAGACAGGAATTTTTTCTCTTATCCGATTCTCTGTCTTCCTTACCTTTGCAGTCTGGTTGACCAGATGTGAATGTGTTTTCCGTCATTCAGGATCTTCAGTCACAGAGACCTTTATAGGTCTTGTCAAGAGCATAAGTGCCAGGGACCGGCTGCTTGCACCAGAATGGTTATACAAAGAGACTTGGTCCAGGATTGATCTACCAAGCGTTTGACCTTATGAACTTTTGCAATCAGTCATGCAGTATACCATGTATGAAAACAGTATCATGAAACCATGTAAACTTTGTTAATAAAATTTTTTGTTTTAAAAAAATATATATAAAATATAATAATAAAATACAAATATTGTTGCTGCATGAAAGTGAAATAAGAATTTATTATTATTTAATAGAGGCTCAATGATAGAAGAGATTTTAATAGAGTTTATAGAGAGTTAAATATATATTTACAAGCAGGTAAGAATTTACAAATCATTTTTAGTTGATAATTAATTTCTGATCTCAAGATCAGATAAAAAAAGTTACAATATGTTTAATAAATGGTTAAGCAAGAAATTCAGATTAAGATTGAAGTATGAAAGTTTATGAGTTATAAGCAGCAGCATGAATTTATTACATTAATCCATTTTTAACAGCAGTCCTTGGTTACTTGCAGCATCTATCAGAGAGCTTTAGTTTTTATTTTGATTTGTCAGGCAGGTAGCATTTCCATTATCTAACATTTAAGTGCATAACTATAGTTTATGGGTCCATAGGTCTTTGGTGATTATTTCGGAAGAGACTGCATTTTAAATGGTAAGGAAGGTGAAGTTCTATCTACTCACGGCACCTTCATTCAGAAACAAAACAAGCGTTGATTTGGCTTACCATTGCTCTTATAAAAATAGCTGTTCCTCAGGGTATTCAAATCCAGCACTATTTGTATGTTTTTGCAAGTTATTTTGGAATGGTTTTAGTAATCATCTTGAGGCACTTTATATACTTTATCGATCTGAAATTTGCAGACTGGATGACCTCTTTTGTTCTTGTAAGTTATAAAACAATACAATCCTGCCAATATTTCTCGAATGATTATTTTAAAGTGTAATCTTAGATTTTAAAACTAATTTGAAATGGGTAAATTTTCTACTAATGGATCTTACATGATTTCTATAAACTTATCATATTTTTAACTTGGCCTAATGGATTTCCTGTTAATTGATTTAATTGCTATTCAAGAATATTTGGCAGAATTGCATCAGTTTTTCTGACCACCATTACTGAAATAAATAATATTTTATATAAAATTTTAAAAATACGAGCTAATATAATACATTTTGATATAATAACTATTTTGCATGTAATCTCCCATCACCTACTATATATACATATCCATTACACCGATATACGAATTGAAATAATATAAAATATTTACTCATTTAAGATATTTAAATTAATATATTAGTAAATATTTATGTCATGGTTATTTTAATAATTAAAGCAAAAAATGTGTTAATAAGTGCATATATGTGCATTAGGATGGAATTTGAATAGGGTTTGGGGGTGGGAGATTGGAGTGGGCTGAGAAGCTCAATCTGAGTATCAGATTGTCTGCTTCAATATAAAAACTTGACCATCCCTCTTCTTTCTGAATCACCTCCTTTGCCATCCACACATCTACTTCTCTTTGTACTTTTTTTAAGTAATCTAATACCCCTTTACTAACACATAATGCATCATTATCATAAGTTAATCCTGCTAGTGTCACTCCCACACAATTCTAGCTACATCATATTTATTATATGAAAACATTGTTAATTTCTTTATCAGTTCCTTTTTTTTTTGCTTCATTTATCAAATTTTTTCTCCCATTCATCCAAGCAATTTCTCTGATTATTTAAGATGATTCCCAAAAAGTTATAACTATTTACGACATTAATTTTACATCCCCAAGTAAAATTCTTTCTCTTCTCTTTCCACATTATTTATCATTATTACTTTTGATTTTTCTTCACTAAATTTAATTCCCATCTCTTTATCCCTTTTGCACATGTTTTCAGCATAACTTCCTTATCTTCTCTACTTTCTGTACAAAAGAATATATCCACAAATAAAAGACCCAATAATGTATATACTCTTTTGCCACCTATTAATAGTATCTCTACTCTTTTTCCTAATCTTTTTATTGCTCTCTCCATTTCTCTCAAATATCAAAAAACAAAATAGATGACATAGGGCATTCTTGCCTCACTCCCACCCCATTTTTAACTTTAACTGATTATATTTCCTAATTGATATGTATAATAATTATTTTCATACAATCTCTTAATAAAATCCACTAAAGTTCCATTCATTCCCAAATTTACTAAACTTATCCATAATTTATATCTATTTACTCTATCATATTCCTTTTCTATATCTAAAAAAACATATATAACTGTCTACCTGTATTCCTACTCATATCTACGAGTTGTGAAACAACTATATGCCTATTCATTTGAAAACCTCCTTGCATTTCTCGCACTATATTATTCTTTTCCATCCAACTTTATGACTCTTCTAGCCACCATATGTTCAAAAACTGCTATCAGTCCATAATTGTTTAACTTTCAATGATCCTTATCCTTTCCTTTAAATAGTAGCCTTACTTTTGTATTATTCCAGCTATCTGGAAATTTTCTCTTCTGTTCCATCCTGTTAAAACATGATATGCCCTTTTTCCTAAATTTATCGCCATCTCTGCTGCCAATCTATCTAAACCACTTGCCTTTTCACTTTTCAATTTTTTCCCTGCCTCATTCAATTCATTTTCTGTAAACCATTAATTCCCATTATATGCTTTCATGTTTGTTATCATTCTGCCCTTGACATCTAACCTCTTTTCTATATTCACATGAACATTATTTCTTATGCTAGCACATTACTGTTATTAAAACAGACAAAACTCTCCATACAGTAGTGCCACTCAGTGCCAACTAGAGTAATCAATGGATGCTAGAAGGCTTGGGCATAAAATCCTTATCTAGTGCCTACTTATTCAATATCCTCAGACTAGTTTCTGGCTTGTGGTCTTCATCAGTGAGGAGCTTTTTTATGCACAAGCCTTCTGGCATCCATTGAATACTCTGGTTGGCACTGAGTGGCACTACTATATGGAGAGTTTTGCCTGTTTTAATAACAGTAATGTGCTAGCATAAGAAATAATGATCATGTGATGTTTAATGGTTTAACACCAATCCTGCCTAATAGGATAGTGGCGGCTATGGTTGGGTCGTTAAAGAGCCAAAGACACCAAAATGTATGAGTACTGAACTGGGTTCAGACTCATGTGACTATATAAGCTATTGAGCTTAGATTGAAAATATTGTGTTTTTTTTTTCAATTTTATTCTCATGGTTTTGTAGTTAAGTATAAATAAAAGGTGGCTGCTGGAGGGTTGCATTAGATCCTAAGATCTAGGTGCAGTGCTCTCAGATTCAAAGCTCCTTACTAATGAAGGCCACAAGCCACAAACTAGTCTGGATATATTGGATGAGTAGGCACTAGATAGGACTTTTATGCACAAGCCATCTGGCATCCATTGATTACTCTGATTGGCACTGAGTGGCACAACTGTATGGAAAGTTTGCCTGTTCTTTTCTATATTCCTTACATACTTATTTAAGATTGTCTCTAATTTTTGCTAGAGCTACACTCTATTCCTTCCCTCATTATCTAGTAATACTACTTCTCTCTCTCCTACACTCCTTTTTTTAATATATGTCAGAATTTTTTTACTCCCATCTCTTCCACTTTTATTAATATCCTCCAACAATTTTCTAGCAATGCAACCTGGTATTAAAAAGTTTCAAATCAAATGTATAGACAATGAAAAATTTTCTTTATTTGTCCTGGGACTTTTTAACATGCAGGAACAGGAAGTGCTCATGGAAATTTAATATTAGGTGATGCATTATTTTCTGTATTCAATTCCAGTCTAGCATTATGTATATTCTAGTGAATATATATGGACATTAAATAAATAGCATAACCTTTAATCTTGAACTTCTTCTTTCTTTTAAAAATTTTGATGAATATTAAATAAATACTTTAACCATAAAAATAATTGTTTAAAAGTGTATGTATGAATTATGTGGATACTAACAGAAAATATAAATACATTTTTTTTCTTTTTATATAAAATAGAATCATGCACAAATAAAATATTAAATATGTCATCATCATCATCATCATCAACCATTATCAATCCACTACAGGATGAAGGTCCCTCCAAGTTCAATCCATCTTTTCCTATATTTAGCTTCTCTTCTCCACATCACCCCTGCACACTTTCTTATTTCATCCATCCATCTCACATGTGGTCTCTTTCTGGGTCTTTTACAATCTCTTGGAATCCAGTTTAAAATTTCAATTGTCCATCCAGTTTAAAATTTCAATTGTCCATCTATTATCATTTCTAACAATATGTCCAGCCCAACTCCACTTCAGTCTTAATTTTTTCAATGAGATAAGTAACACCTGTTTGTTGTCTCAGATCCATAAGTAAGAACTGGCAAAACACATTTATTAAAAACCTTTCTTTTCAAACACATATTTCCTTTTAGTATCAAGTTATTTCTACCAAAAGCACTCCAACCAAGTTTAATTCTATGATTAATTTCATCCATTATATTTCCATCTGCATTAATAATCTGACCAATGTATTTGTAACTGTTAACTTCTTCTAACTCATCATAATCAATCTTTATTTTCATATTTTGAGAAAATCTATTAAACATTACTTTAGTCTTTTTAACATTTATCTTTAGTCCTACTTTCCTACTTTCATCTTTTGAGAAAATCTATTAAACATTACTTTAGTCTTTTTAACATTTATCTTTAGTCCTACTTTCCTCTGATAACTCCTGCAACACTTCTTGTAGCTGTAACGCATTATTTGCAAAAACAACTACATCATCTGCAAAATCTAAATGACTTAAATAATCTCCATTTACTTTAACTCCTTTAGATTCCCATTTTAATCCACAAAATACTTCTTGCAGCATTGCTGTAAAAAGTTTTGGAAATATGGAGTCGCCCTGTCTTACATTCTTCTCAATGTTGATTTTCCTACTATCATTATGTAATCTAATTGTTGCTGGTGCGTTTTTATAAATATTCTTTAAAATATGACAATATCCTGGATCTACACCTTGATGATCCAATGCTTTAATCACTGAAGAAATGTTTATAGAATCAAATGCCTTTTCATAGTCTACAAATCCTAAGCATAATGGCAACTCATACTCATTTGTCCTTTCTATAATTTCTCTCAATATCTGGATATGATCTAATGTGTTAAAACCACTTTTAAATCCAACTTGTTCTCTTGGTTGGTGGAAATCCAGTGTTTTCTGTAGACGAGTTGTAATTATCTTAGTAAAAATTTTGTATAATTAAATATGTATAGCTTAATATATATGAAATGGAAATAGCCAATTATTGATATATGAATGTTATTGGGTTTTTATATCTGCTGTTATTTTTATTTAAATTTTGTAAGTGTTAAACTATGCATGGTGCATTTACAAGTTGACATTTTATTAATATTATGATATTGTTAAAAATAAGACATGATCTTTACCCACCAAATATTCAATCATAATGTCAGAATATTGAATATTTATGTCTTATTTAAATCAGACTAATGTACAAATTCCACTGTTTCTTTCCATCAACACAAATGAATGCTTAAAACTTTAAAAACTTACGATAGGTGGTCCATCAAAGTCCATTCTTTTCTGTATTTATTGATGTATTAATGTTATTTATACATACCTTCCAGAAGAACATCACATGATCACAATTATTTGCTGTTTTCATAAAGGCAAAACTCTCCATATAGTAGCACCACTCCTCACTGATGAAAGCCACAAGCTAAAAACTAGTGTAGGAATATTGGATGAATAGGCACTAGATAGGGATTTTATGCACAAATCTTCCTGCATTTCATTGATTATTCTGTTTTGCACTGAATAGCACTATTGTATGGAGAGTTTTGTCTCTATGATCTTCCAAAAGTGTTGTTACTTCTGTTTAGATTTTCAATTGAAATATATTGAATGTTCATTATTAGTTGTCAAGAGATATTATTGGGCCTGTGTAAATAAGAACACTGAAATAATAATCAAATGGTTTATTTCTCAGCAGTTCATAAGAAGTTTGAATATAGGAAGTAATAGAACTTGGCTGTGATCCATGGATATCTTTGCAGAACAGAATGACATATAGAATTGTACTTGAATATGATGCTGCTTGAAAACAATAAATTAAATCACTAAACATCACACAATCACCATTTTCTATGCTTACAGAAGCTATTATCACAAAGGCAAAACTCTCCATACAGTAGCGCCACTTAGTGCAAGACAGAGTAATCAATAGATGCAGGAACATTTGTGTGTGAAATCCCTATCTAGTGTCTACTCATCCAACATCCACAGACTAGTTTCTAGCTTGTGACTTGCACTGAATTGCACTATTGTATGGAGAGTTTTGCCTCTGTATATAAACAATAGATCATGTTGAATTACTAATAAAGATATTACACTACTACATTTTATTCATGATGTTTCTAAGTAGGGATTTAGGAATATTCATATTAGTACTTGTTAAACTGATATTTCTTTTTTTTTTAAGAACATTGTATGTTTTATTAACAAATAGAGGGAGCATTCACATGACAAATGGTTTTAAGATTATGAATGTATATTATTGCATTGTTTATTAATAATTAATGTCTTTTGATTGAGCAATGACAAAACACAATCTAAATGGAAAAGATGTGCATATTTGAATGATGGCATATCTTCTGAGCTCTGACTTATGGCCCATGTATACAAGAAAATCATTAATTTCATTTAATAATTACATCTTTTTATGCAACATTTTCATATTTATAATGTTTTATAAATTTTCACACTTTTTTTTGTAAAATAAAATAACAATATTTAAATAAATTTAAGTTAGAACTCTTAATGAAGAAGAATTGGTGATTGATTATGTGATGTGATGTGATGTACTGTAGCTTCTTCTTTAACGAAGTTGAGAATCTCTCAGCAATTATACCAAGAGAAACTTGTTAGCTACTTAGTTTTACATTCCTCAGTCTAAGTTTTTCCATATTCTGCTCCATCCCATTTCCACAACATAATCTTAGTCAACTCTACAGTCTTTATATCTAAATCCCCCTTATCTTTTTCCAAACCCAACATAAAAGCCAATAATCTATTTTCTGTATAATCACTTTTTTCATATTTATTTTTCCATAACTTCATTATATGTGCCCTTTCTGTTTTCAAGCATTTACATTCAATTAACAGATGCCTAATATTTTCTATTCCTTCTTTACATAATTTACAGACTAAATCACCCATATTTTTCCATTTACATGTATATTCTCTTGTTGATAAAAGATCCTGTTCGAGCCTTAAACAATAAACGACTTTCCTTACTATTATCATATATTAACTTGCACTTAATATTCTGTTTATTTCTATATATATTTAAACTCTTTTTACTCTCCATACTAGTTTTCCATTTCTCTAACTCCTTATTCTTTATTAATAAATATATTCTTTTATCCCATTCCTTACCACTATAACACTCAACAATCCTCCTAACACAATCATCCCATCTTTTGTACAAATATACTGATATAAATTCTTTATCCAAATCTTTTGCATACCGTATTACCTTTCTCACCCATCTTGTTGCCTGCCCTTTACTCATAACCCAATTAAATATTATTTTGGCTATTCTTTTATTATCCATAAACTGTAATCTACCAAACATTTTCATTTTACTTTTTGCATCTCTCATATGAAAACTTGACCATCCCATTTCTTCTTGAATTGCCTCCCTTGCTGTCCATACATCTGCATCCAATACATGTCTTCCTACTTTCCTTTGAACTTTTTCTAAGTAATTTAATACCCCACTATTAACATATAATGCATCATTATTATATGTTAATCCTGCTACTGCAACTCCTTTCCATATAATACTAGCTACATCATATTTATTATATGAAAACACTGTTAATTTCTTTATCAATCCCTTTCTTTTCTTTGCTTCATTTATCAATTTTTTCTCCCATTTATCCAAATAATTTTTCTGATTACTTAAAATAATTCCCAAATATATATATATATCTATTCACCACACTTAACTTAATATCTCCCAATAAAAATTCTACATCTTCTCTTTCCCCAATATTAACCATCATTATATTTGATTTTTTCTTTACTAAATTTAATCCCCATCTCTTTACCCACCCTTGCACATGTCCTCAACATAATTTCAATATCTTCTCTTCTTTCTGCACACAAAAATATATCATCCACAAAAAAAAACCTGACAAAATATATACTCACTTACTACCTATTAATGGTATCTCTATTCCTCTTCCTAATCTTTCTATTGCTCTTTCCATTTCACTCAAATACAACACAAACAAAATAGGTGACATAGGACATTCTTGCCTTAGCCCTACCCCATTTTTAACTTTAACTGATTCTATATTCCCTAATTAATATATATAATAATTATTTTCATATAATTTCTTAATAATATCTACTAAAGCTCTATCCAGTCCCAAATTTGCTAAAACTTATCCATAATCTATTTTCTATATTCCCTAATTAATATATATAATAATTATTTTCATATAATTTCTTAATAATATCTACTAAAGCTCTATCCAGTCCCAAATTTGTTAAAACTTATCCATAATCTATTTTCTATATTCCCTAATTAATATATATAATAATTATTTTCATATAATTTCTTAATAATATCTACTAAAGCTCTATCCAGTCCCAAATTTTCTAAAACTTATCCATAATCTATTTTCCATAATCTATTTCTATTTACTCTATCATATGCCTTCTCTATATCTATAAAACTCATATATAACTGTCTACCTAAATTCCTTCTCATATCCATAAGTTGTGTAACTACAAATAAACTATCTCCTATACGCCTATCTAATCTAAAACCTCCTTGCATTTCCCTCACTACATTATTTCCTTCCATCCATTTTACAACTCTTCTAGCCACCATACATGAGAAAACTTTATATAAAACTGATGTTACTACTATCAGCCTATAATTATTTAACTTTCTATGATCCTTACCCTTTCCTTTAAATAATAATCTTACTCTTGTACTACTCCAACTACTTGATTATATCTCCAAGATGCTTGTAGAGCCATCTCTAAATCAACACATGTTATACAATAATATAAGTTAGCTATTCATCATAAAAGTTTAATAGTGCTAGTATGTCTGGATTGTGAGTTAAGATATGAAATATTATGGTGTACTTCATACCTTAACTCATGATGGACTAACATGCTAACATTAAATTTTGTTTTCAAATTGGATAAAGCTGTTACTGAATCATTTAAAAATTTTCATAATATATGGCAATGAAGACATGAGTCAGAAGAATATTATCAAGTGGTTTGCAAGATTTTGTGATGGCAGGAAAAACATTAAAAATGATACAGGAAGGTGTAAAACATTGTCATATTCCATAACTCATAATCCAAACATTCTAGTGCCTTAAAAATTTCATAGTCAATAGTTAAACTATGTTACTACATAGCATTTGAGTCCAGTCAGAGACAGTGTTGCAGACAACATGGGAAGAGAACCAGACATATTTTCTCTGGGACATGTATGTTTGAAAATATTAACAAATTTCACTGATGGTTTATACCTGAAAGAATACAGTAAGATGATATCAGTAGCTTTCAAATATAGAATTATACAAATAAAAGAACAAACATGAAATATATTTTAAATGATCCATTTAGAATAATTAAATAACTGAATTTCTCTAAAATGATACAAAAATAAAAAATTAATGATAATATTAAATAATTAAACCACTAATCATCTCATAATCACCATTCCCTATGCTTACACAATAAAGCAAAACTCTCCTTACAATAGTGCCATTCAGTGCAAGCCAGAGTAGTCAATGGATGCAAAAAGGTTTGTATATAAAATCCCTATCTAGTACCTATGCATCCAACATCCCCACACTAGTTTCTAGCTTATGGCCTTTTTACATCCATTGATTACTCTGGCTTGCACTGGTGGTGTTATTGTATGGAGAATTTTAAACAATAGATATATAATATTTTATACTTTAAATTATAAATTTCAATGTTAAAAAATTTGTCCATATTTTCTTTTATATAAAATTTATAACAATCAATTTAAAGCAAAATTGAAACAAACAATTAAATATAAATAAAAAATGTATTTAACACTTCAATCCAGCTTTCATTTCTTATTGGAATCTTATCAAGATGTTTCTTTTTATAAAATCACATGACCAATTGCTCTATACTGATTCCATCTAATGGGCATTATTTACATTACAATAAATATAATTAGTAAAATATATATAAAAAATCTTTTTATTTAATTTGATGAACAGTGCATTAAAATCCCCAAAAATATTTTTTTTCTTTCAATCACAATTTTGGTTATTATATGCAATTTGAAATTAAAGCATGGGGCATCCATAAATTAATTAATTCAGTCATTAATTATAAAAATACTGATTTAGGTTAATTAATTTATAGATGCTATGCTAGTAGTTCAAGTTACCCATAACCAAAATTGTGATTTAAGAATAAAATTGTTTTATGATTTTTAGTGCATTACTCATCAATTTAAATAAAAGCATTTTTATAAAATACTTTAATATATTGGGTTTTTTTTTACTTTTTGATATTAACTTGTTGCATTTATTCATATTTAAATTTCAAAACAATGAATGTAAATAATGCTGTATTTTCAATATTTGAAATTAAATTAATGCATATTGAAAATTGTTTGCAAAATTTTTGTGTTTATGAATTTAAAAAAAGCAAGTCTTAGCTCAGTAATCAAGAGAAATTATGATTTCATGCTTCATTTCTTTTCTATTTTAATTACATATAAATACTTTATAGTAAATTAATAACTGAAACACACAGACTTATTATATACCTGTGTCTATATATGTAATATATAGGGTATATGAGCACAGACTTTCACACCACCCACCACTTTCCACACTATCTCATAATACTGATACACCTGTGTAGAGATGGTAATCTGGACCAACTGATGATTGCTGTTTTAGCATGAAATATATATATATTGGTGATTATTTATCTTTTCAACATATATGTGTTTAGGTGTATCAGTATTATGAGATAGTGTGGAGAGTGGTGTGAAAGTCTGTGCTCATATATCCTATATAGTAAATTAATCAAGAAATTCAATGAAAGTGTATTTTTAAAACATACTGCCATCTATTGTGCATTACTGGAAGCTTACTGAACCAATAACAAGATGATTAGAAATTCATCCCATCACCACTGTTAGGGTAGACAATCCTGAAATATTGCATTGTTATTGGTATCTACCATGTGTATAAAATTTGAATTAAGTTCATTTGATAGAAGGATGTTCAAAATTAGTCATCAGATTTAACATAAATAAACAAATTAACAAATTTTCTGTGTTAAATAAAAGCATTTAAAAGTGTAATTGTAAATTTGCAAAAAATGTTACAGAAAGGAATGCATGTCTCAAAAGTATAATGTGACATTTTTAAATTGGAAGAAAATCTATTTAACAATACAAAGATGTCAAGTATTTAAATGAAAAGATGAATCATATCATGAAATATATGAAGGTAAAAAATTTGAGGGAATGGTGAAATTATTTTTTTAAAACCAAGTGAAAAAAATAAGAGAAATTGTTAACAAAAGTATAGACCAAATATTTAAATGATAAAGATGTGTCAAATGATTTGGAGAATGCAATAGTAATATTGATTTTTAAGAAATATGGCAAAGAAGATATTAGAAATTACAGAGTTATCAATCTACTGTCAGTCCTATAGAAAATTTTTCTGGGGTAATTACAAAGACACCGAAATGTATAGATACTGAATTGGGTTCAGATCTTTGTGACTATACAAATGAATTATTTTGAATTGAAGACATTATTGTGTTTTTATTTTGGGATCATATGTTTATAATTAACTAAATAAATAAAAAAATGGCTGCTGGAGGATTGCATTAAATCCAAAGATCTAAGTGCAGTGTTCTCAGATCTCATTGATGGAGACCACAAGTCAGTAACTAGTTGGAGATATTGCATGATTAAAGCATTAGATAGAGATTTTATATACAAATCTTCTACCATCCATTGATTGCTATGGTTTTTTCATGAAATTATACTTGCTTTTAGGGAACTCTGAACTCAAATTAATCAAAAGACCAAGCTTAGATTTAAAACTGACTATAGCACAGCAGATCACACTCATGTACTGAGAAAAGTTATAGAAAGAACCAATGACCATGAGTTTCCATTATGCTTTGGATTTGTAGATTGTAAACAAACATTTGATTCTATAAGCATTTCCAATGATTAAAGCTTTGAACTATATGGACTCAGGATGTTATATTCTGAAGAATAATCAAAATACAAATGCAGAGATTAGATTACATGGTGACACTTAAAACTTTTCATAACTTTTCATAAAATGGAAATCTAAGAAAATAATGGAATTTTTAAAAATTATCTAGATTGGAGTTATTTTTAAAATTACTGCATCAGAGTTTCAAGATAGGTTGCTAAAGTTATTAGACCAAAACAAGCTATGATTAAAAATAGATACTAAAAAGGCAAAAGTATTGTTCTGTGGTTTTTCATTTAAGAAAAAATTAAAAGATTGATAATGATGAATAAGAAAACGTAACAACTCACAATATCTTGGTTACATTGTTAATACAGATGGAACTATAATGATGAAATGAATCATAGAATTACATTTGGATGAAATGCTTTTGGTAAAAATTACTTAATATTAAAAAGAAATATATTGGGAATGTTTTTAAAAATATATATTTTACCAATTCTTAGTTATGGATCTAGAATTTGGAAATTTAACAGAAAAACAATACAGAGACATCAGAAACACTCAACAAAATATGTGGAGATGTATGTTGTGAGTAACAAGAAGATATTGAAAATAAAATACTTGTATGAGAGAACAAACAAAAATCTTCAGCATCATTAATAAAATAATTAAGATATTGTCTTGAAACTGAGCTGAATATGTTGCTAAAAGTGATAGTAATAGATGAAGAATTGCAGTTCAAGACAAACTATATATCAAGAGTTTGAATATTTTGTAAGAATCCATAAGAGAGATGGTTTAATAAGATATGGACATTTGCTCATGTGATGAAAAAAACTATTGGTGGGAAGAAATTGTATTTAAAATGAAGAAATCTTCATGATGCAGTGAATGAATAATGTTGAAAAATGATCATGATAATTTTTAAGCACTTTCATTTCACTTAGAAATTATGTTTGTTTGGGTAAAATTTTATAACCAATTTTAATATAGCAGCAAGCTCTCCATACATTAGTTCCACTCAGTGCAAGCCTTAGTAATCAATGGATAAAAGAAGATTTGTGCATAAATACCTATCTAGTGCCTACTCATCCAATATTCCCAGACTAATTTCCAGCTTGTGGTTTTCATCAGTGAGAAGCCTTGGATCTGAGATCACTGCAACTAGATCTTGGGATCTAATGCAACCCTTCTGCAATTACCTTTTACCAATTTAGTTAATTATAAAGCTATGAGTCAAGATGAAAACACAAGAAGGTTTTCAATCCAATCCCATTTGCTTGCATAATCATATAGATCTGAACCTAGCTCAATATCTATACATTTTAGTGTCTGTTTTTTTTAAAAGCCACAGTTACCAACATCCAATGGGAAGATTTGTTATAAAATCACTAAAACATCACATGATCACCATTTTCTATGCTTAACACAAGATGTTAAAACAGTAGCTAACTCTCCATACAATAATGTCATCCAATACATGTCTTATTAATCAATGAATGTAAGAAAGTTTGTGCATCTATTTAATGTGTACTCATTCAGTATCCCTAGACTAGTTTCTAACTTTATCAGTGAGAAGTCTTGGCTCTGAGAGCAGTGCACTTAGATCTTAGGATCTAATTCAACTCTCCAGAAGCCATTGTTTACCTATTTAGTTAACTATAGAGCTATGAATCCAAGACAAAAAACACAATAATGTTTTCATCATTGATTACTAGGGATTGATCTGAATGACACTATTGTATGGAGAATTTGCTACTGATTTAACAACTTGTCTAAGCATAGGAAATGGTGAACATGTGATGTTTTAGAAAATTTTATCGAATGATTTTTTTTCAAATTGTATACATGTGATAGATATCAATGACAATGCAATATCTCAGAATTGTCCAAATCTGGTCTGGCGAGCTGAATTTCAAACTGCCTTGATATCAGTTCATTATATACCTTCATTGAATTTCATGACTAAGTTACTAAAAAGCATTTATAATTAATTGAAAAAAAAACAGTGAAGGATGAATATTGCAAAGGTCTTGTAAACAATTTGTAATGGCAAATTCCATTACTAATATGAGAAAGGCAATGTTTATGGCAACATATTTCTGATTGTCAATTTTTAGATTGGAATACAAAAAATCTGTTTTAGAATAACCAAATACTAATAGCTAAAAAATTATATGTATATAATGTATTTTGGAGAGCCTCATAGCTATATTATTTTAACCACATCCCCCCTTTAAATATATATACAAGTATATAACCTATTTAAAAAATGCTTTTACTATATTTAATTTGATCATTAATACACTTTTACTTTCAACATAAATATTATTGTTGAAATAACCGATTACATTGGTTATAATAATTTACATATATAGTACTTATTGCATGTCTATATATATATTTGTTTGTATTGAAGTTAATATTGTATATCTATGTGCATATATAATATTAAGAGCATGCCAATAGCTCTAAATATTACATATTGGTAAATGCAAGCTATGTAGGTCATGTGGCATATAACATGATTTTATTACTATATTTATAATTTAAATAAGATTCGGAAAGAATTCTATGTGAGTAGAGAAGAGTTAATTAGGATACGAGCAGTGCTGTTAAATTTAACTAGTTTTAAGGGTTAGTGTTCAATTGGGAAATTGGTTAATTATACATGAATTTTAAAATAATGAAGCTTATATGTTTAATGAAAAGTATTGGATATTAAAGCAAATATCATACTACTTTTTACTTACCAGTGGTTACTGTGGTGTAGGTAAGATTATTAAGCTCAATGTGGTTACATATACATCTGGTGGTGCAAGAGTTTGATCTAATTTTTATTTTATTTATTTTATTGTAAAATTGTGACTGTAGTTTTTTAAAGTTGGGTTGAAACAGAAATGGCACCTAAGAAACCAATGAATTAATAAAATAAAAATAATTGCTCTAATGCTTTGGAAAAAGTCCTCTCTCTATGTCACCGAGGAGCATTATGCACTTTTATTATACTTAATTTGATCAGTAATACACTAAAAGCCAAATTAAAGGTTGTTTTTTTTTTTTTTTTTTGCAAAATATTATATTATTATTATTTTTATAAGTACTCCATTTACTATCTCAAAAAATACATAATTTTTTTAAAAATCTATACCATTATTTGCTATATATATATATAGAAGTAATATCTTCTATAATGACCTTTTAATTAGCGATGTTACATTATAAATATTTATAGGTTAAAATATATTGTAACGGTGAATTTATATAATTATATATATGTGTGTGACTAAAAATTGATAGTTATAGTCTTATATATATATGATAATATTTGATGAAAAATCAAGTCCTCTTTTGCAGAACATAAATCATCATCAACCATTATCAATCCACTGCAGGATGGAGGTATCTCCAAGTTCAATCCATCTTCTCTGATCTTTAGTTTCTCTTCTCCATATCACCCCTGCACAATTTCTTATTTCATCTATCCATCTCACATGTGATCTCTTTCTGGGTCGTTTACAATCTCTTGGAATACAGTTTAAGATTTCAATTGTCTATCTGTTATCATCTCTTCTAGCAATATGTCCAGCCCAATTTCACTTCAGTCTTTTATTTTTTTCAATGAGGTCAGTAACACCTGTTTGTTCTCTTACCCGTATATTGCATTTTCGATCTCTTCTTGTAATTCCCAACATGCATCTCTCCATACTTCTTTGAGTGGTCTGAAGTCTCTGTATTGCTCTTCTATTAAGTGTCCAAGTCTCAAATCCATAAATAAGAACTGGTAAAATACATTTATTAAAAGCCTTTCTTTTCAAACACATAGGCATATTTACTTTTAGTATCAAGTTATTTCTACCAAAAGCACTCCAACCAAGTTTAATTCTATGATTAATTTCATCCATTATGTTTCCATCTGCATTAATAATCTGACCAAGATATTTGTAACTGTCAACTTCTTCTAACTCATCATAATCAATCTTTATTTTCATCTCTTGAGAAAATCTGACATTACTTTAATCTTTTTAACATTTATCTTTAGTCCTACTTTCTTACTTTTATCTGATAACTACTGCAACATTTCCTGCTTCAATGCCTTAATCACTGAAGAAATGTTTATAGAATCAAATGCCTTTTAATAATTTTACAAATCCAAAGCATAATGGCAACTCATATTCATTTGTCCTTTCTATAACTTCTCTTAATACCTGGATATAATCTACTGTACTAAAACCATTTTTAAATCCAGCTTATTCTCTTGCTTGGTGGAAATCCAATGTTCTCTGTAGACGAGTTGTAATTATCCTGGTAAATAATATTAATAGTGTTATGTTCTGACTAAAAAGAAATTTGTTCACTAGTAATGTATAAAAATAAAGTAATATGAGTGTGTGTGTGGATACAATTAATCAAAAATGAAAGGACATTGAACCCACTTTAGAAAATTAGTATGGAATATACTTAAAATTCTGCAAAAAAAAATATATGAAATTAATATACTAATTTGCAGATAAAAATAATGTAATCAGATATGCAAATTAGAAAAATTAAATGGAAACTGCCGAACTATGTGTGGAGGATAAAGAAATGCTACCTGTAAAAAATGAACGAAGCAGCAGAGCAAATTGAGTCGCTAAGGGTACTGACCAAATATGCAGTGAAATAGAATATGCATTGTAATTAATACTATGAAGTGAAGTATGTGCATGGACTTATATTTTTAAAACTTTTATTTCACTATATATATTATATTCCATCAATATATATGTCAAATATTACAAAACAATTAACATATTACATTATAAATTCTTTGGTTATTAGAAAATTTAGTAGAATTGTTTGTGCATTATTGATTTTATTTTTCTTCTATGTTAAAGAAGAATCCAGCTATTGTTTATTCCAGTATTCGAGGAAATGTTTATCAGAATGAGACTTTTGTTTTGAAATATTGCTTTGGCTTCCACTAACCATAAAAATCTTAGTAGTGTTAATGCAGCTCTTATTGTTGTTTTTTTTTGTCGCTGATCATAAAACTTGATGTCAATATCTTGCTTAATGAATTTTTGGAGAGAATTAGATCTAATGTTATTGGAAAAAGGACAATCATCACTGATATGTATGAAAGTTGTTTTTTTCCCCCACATAACTTATATATTGGATCAAATTTGTTGAAAAAAACTGTACTTTGAAAACAGCAGTATATAAATTTAATGTCAGTATGTGTTAATGTTTCTTCTAATAACATACTTTCTAGTGTATCTGTGACTACAATTGAATTTTTGAGTACATCATCACTGATAGTAATTTCACTTTGTTGTTTGTTTATTACATCTCTCATGTCAAGGTATGCCAGTCCCCAACTCACGAAATATGATATCCTCCCAACTTAATCAACTATGATGTTTGACAGTTAGGAAGGCTGATGTCAAATAGTGGATCATGGCCTATTCTGCTGAATGATTTGGATTTTATAAATTGATTAAACAATCTGACATCAACTAGACCTATTCCATTGTTTTCAAATGGTGTCCTTGGTGTGTTGTAAGATAATAGTTTAGATCCTGAACCCCATAAATAGATATTTATTGATGTTACCTATTGTTATATCATTTATATACATCCATAGTGCATCGTATGCAGCAGTCCTTTAGGATGGAATTAATTATTTTTGTTCTTAGATGACATTTAATAGGATTGAAAAATAATATTTTATTTGAGAAATTGTCAGTAAATATTTTGTTTTATTATTAAATTTGTTTTCATTATAGCGAAACCTATTGGAATACCTAGGAATTTTGTTGGAACTCCTATAAATTTTAACGAAATTTTTCTTCCTGATAATATCTGCCATAGTGTCAATTTGTTGTCTGATATTAGTGATCCCACTATTTGGTAAAAACTTTTTCAAGCATTCTTCAATAATCAGAATATTAGTTACTTCTCTGGTGATTATTACTAAATCATCAGCAAAGGCCAAAATATCTTTATTTCTCTTCCTAGGCTTCATACAAATATTTCTGGAATTTTTTTGTTGATCTCGAAATCATCAACAAAGACCAGTATCTTTATTTCTCTTCCTAGGCTTGGTATGAATATTCCAAAAAAAAATTTGTTGATCTCTCTCAGCAGAGTTAGTCTATGTATATGGCAAATAAAGTAAGATATTAGTGGTGATCCTTGGCATATGCCTTTTGTAATTTTAAATATTAGAGAGAGTCTTATAAAGTCCTTTATAGCTGCCTTTCTATGTTTTATATAATTTATTATGCCACATACTGGGGTTTGAGTTTCTGGAATTATATATTTGTTTAGCAAGGAATTGTAAATCCACCTGGTCAAATGCACCTTTCAAACTAACTTTGACTACCATTACTTCAGATAGAAGATTCTGTTTCACATATGATACAACTTTATGATATGCTAAAATTGCATGATGGATGTATTTTTCAGTTATTGAATAATGAACGGGTAAGAGTTTTGTTACCAATATGGTTTTTAAATTATTTAATATTCTGGCAAATATTTTGGAATGTATATCCCAAATCATTATGAGTCTGGGTTGATTGATAAGTGGAATACTCATGGTTTGGGTTTTTACTATCCTGAATAATATTTGTTTGTTAATCTCTAGCCTATCTATGTATTCCTGGTCAAAGAGTTAAAATAATTTGTCATTTGGTTTGCTATCAAATACTTTATGGATTTGTATAATTTTGATGTGATATTTGAGAAATGTAATGTTATTTCATGTTTTAATTTATCTATTTGCTCAATCATCTCATCTAATGAAATTAATATTGTTTGTAGCAAATTTGAATTTTTTTAGTCAATCCCATGGTGATAGATTTTTATCATCATGTAAGTGTTTAAAGTATTTTCAGATTGCATAATCTATATCAGTTCCAACCAGAATCTTCCCATTTTGTTCTTTTTAATGTATAAATTCCTCTTTGATAATATTTTAATCTTTGCGTAGTTAACAGTAGCTCGAATCAGCTTATTAGATGCCTCTATTATATTTCTGAATTTTATTGTTTGTATGCCTTCTGGAACCATTTCATCTAATTTATTACATTGTTTTTTTAATATATTAATCGTTTTACTATTATTGGTTATTGTGGTAATCTTTTTTAGTAATTCTATGATTTCTTCCATAAAGTATTTAGCATGGTTTAGTGGAATATAATCTACTGATCTTTCTTAAATTATTTGATTGTAGGAATGTCATAAATTTATTTATTGGATTCATGTTTGATCTGTCGTGTAAATTAAAGTCATTAATTATGAGTTTTGACACATCATTGCACTTCAATTGTATGTTGAATGGATTTTTTTTTTCTCATCCATATATTACAGCACCCAATGTCATAATATTATGGTCTGTAAAATAAATTGATGTGATAGTGATGCTTGGTTTTTCCAGTCATTAGGGGAGAAAATAATGTGGTCTGTTAGTGTTGATGTATAGCTGTTTGAGAATGAAAATGCATTATGTGATAAATATTTAGTTGAAGTATCCATATTTTGATCTAATAAATATTGATTTAATTGTTTAGGGAATTGCTGTAATTGACAATTGAAGTTGCCAATTATAATACATGGGACATATTTTATCGATTGCAAATATTGTATTTAATCTATTATTCTATTAATTTATTTTCCCTTTTTGGGATGAATAGAATGCACAGGCAATTATTTTTATGCTTGAAATATTTAGAGTAATCATTCTATGATCTTTTGATGTTTCCATGATTGTTATTGGTCTAGTTATTTTTCCTCTATTAATTAGAATTGTGACCCTTTTGCGGGGTGGTTATTCAAGAAGGGGATGGTATACCAGTAGTTTGATAATTTGTATTTGTACTTTGACTCAGTTTTATTTTGGCAATTACCAATATGTCAGTGTTTTTCTCCTTAAAAAAGTTGGTGAAATTATGAACTTTATTTTAAGCATTTGATCCTTTTACATTGAGGGTTGCAATTTTTTTGTTATTATAGTCCATTATGTGGGATATAGATATTTGCGATGGCTTTATCGTGTTAATTTTCATTCTCCATATTAATAATTTGTTGTTGTTTTTTTACTTATAACTTCCTTCATATTAATTTGTTTTTTTCTTCTGGCCTGTAACTTTCACTTTGTTTTCTATTTTATTTTACTTTTCTTTCTGTTATTAGTTTTTATTTTCAAATGTCTCAGATTTCCCATCTGTAATAACTTGTCCCATTCTATCATGTAGAAGCTGTATAATACAAATAAACATTGGTGGACAATTAATTAATTTCAAACAATTCCACAAAACTGTTAAATTAACTGAATCAAATGTCTTGACCAAATTGATAAATAAATTATATAAATCTCTTTTTTGATTCTAAAAACTTCTGTTAAGATTTTCCTGGTAACAATAATTATGTTAGGGTTTCTTGATTCTATAAAACCACAATGAATCTATGGTAACCATTTGTTTATGACTGTAAGCAACCTAGTCAACAAAATCTTTGACACTACCTTCGCTGTAGTGGAAAATATTCTATGATAATTATATTCTATGATAATTATTACAATCTTGTCTAAAATTGAAGAAAAGAAGCATCTTTAATATCAGGCAGCACAATTCCATAAGTTCATATATTTCTAAAAAATTCCAAAATTTTTAAAACTAACATATTGCTATCATATTTTAAAACTTATTTATAATGATCTGCAGTCTTTCCATTTTTAAAATTACAAAGAGCTGTTTTTATTTCACTAAGCTGGATATTTTTGTCAAATCCATTTAAATGGGTAGATAAAATGGATATATTATTAAAAATCATCATTTTAATTTTTGTATTCAAAAAATAATCAAAATACTTCTTCCACATATTCAAAATATTATCATTATGTAAGAGAATGGTATTGCTAGATTTAATATAATTGTGATACTGTTTCTTGGGTTTCTATGTTTGCTTTCAGCATTTATATAAGAAAACGTCTAGAATGACCATGATCAGTGAATGTCTATATTTTCTTTGTAATTTTAATCCAATAATTATTTTTTAGCCCTATTATTAGTCATTGACTTCTTTCTTTTAAACTCTATATTTAGTATTAAGTTCCATATTTTATTTATTATTCTGAAAAGCAGAAAATATCATACGTTTTTTTTTGTTGTTGTTGTTGTTTTTTAAATCAAATCATTAATAATATCACTATCAAAAAATCAATCATGGTTATTTCTTTTAGTGAATGCATGATTAGATGAACTCATATTTATAACAAACTTAAGAAAATCTTATATTTCAATAATATGATAATCCTCAAGATCCGAAATAGCAATTTTAATGTTGTTATATTGAAATTTAATTTGTATAAAAAATATTTAAAGAATAAACATCTTTTTTGTGTATGAATGATTTATTAATGAAACTATCATTTTCATCTTGGACTATGTTAACAGAATTTGTGACTTCAATTCCCTTTCTCTGAAATCCACTCCAATAATGTATTTATCAGTATGGTTATCAATATAATATTTTCTTAGAACCAACCATATTATCAAAGTACTTCTGGATATATATATATATATATATAACCATTAGAAACCAGTCAACACTTAGACAATCCCAATATAGATAATAATCAACAATTTTAAACTGTTGTCAAGGCAACGTCCTTTTAACAATAATTGGCAGTGTGGACAAATTCTTATGATCAGCAACCAAAAAATCCTGATTATACACTAAGATTTTCAGTTATGGACATAGTAGGATTTTTATGTATATGGATGGTGGCCTTTTTAGTGGCTTTAAATAGGACTTTTTGACCCCTTAATTAGTCATTTTAACTGTGAAAATCTTCATTATAATATACATATATCAGGAAACAATTTGAAAAGAGAAAGAGATAAGTAATACATATATAATATCAGATAAAGAAATACTTATGTAAACTGAATTCACATAAATCTGCACTTAAACACATTTCATCATGTGTAAAGTGCAAAATGTTAAAAATTGATAATGTTTAGTTATTGTTAGCCTATGCTTCATGTAAATTTTTTATGACATATTGAAGTTTTTTTAAAGTCTTTTTTGAGGTATTATTGATATTTGGGAACATGTTTAATAATCAATATGCATCTGATTAAGAATTTAACTCATGTAAAAATCTACTAAAGCTCTTGAAACACTTTACTTACATTAGTGTGATTGCATAAACAAATATTAAATTATAATTAGATTGTGATGGTACATCCACCTTTATCAATTGTATATAACAAGATATTTTTAAAAAAATCGTATATATAAATGCGTACTTCAAGAAGAATACAGATACATATGTTAATATGAGTACAATCTATTTAATATATTTCCATGTATACCCAATGTTAATTTTAAGTCTTGTTTGTTTTTTTCTAGCTGTTCCTCCTCCACCTGTTTTTGTTGTTCAAACAGCACCATCTCAATCATCTGCCATCAGCTTGATTACATTTTGCAGTAATGTTTTTTTCCTCCTGACTTTCTTTTATATTGTAATAATGTAATTTTGTAACATCATGAATTAAAGGGATAATAAAAGTTGATTTTGAAGGAATACGTTTTACTCTTTTAAAAAATAACAACAACATAAAACTTATTTAATATCTTATAATGAAAATATATTATCTTTGTAATTAAAAGAAGCTCTGAAGAAGATTATTGGACAATTGAAAGTAAGGAACTGTCCAACAATCTTCTTCAGAACTTCTTTTAGCTACAAAGATAATATATTTTAATTATATAAAGTGGAAAAAAAAATATTATTAAGAATAATTACATATATATGATCAATGCATAGAAGATAAAAAATGAGAAATAATAATATGCAAACAAGCTGTACACAAGGTGTCTCAGTAAAAAGATGACTGAGTCTTTCTCCAAACTGCTTGCAGCACAATCTCTGAGTCAAAATGTATTACATGGCAACATATTTTAGCTATTCATCAGCATGTTTGAATCATGAGTTATTACATGAAATTTGAGTGTTTTATACCTTAACTCACAATAGAATGTTTACATTAATTATATTCTTACGTTATGCAAAAGTGCTACTATATATTATAATTAAAATATTGGTGAAATAATATTATCATTAGATAAATAGTTATTTAATTTATTATTAAACCAACCTTCATCTAGGGTCTTCTCATCCAATATCCCCAGACTAGTTTCTAGATTGTGGCTTTCATCAATGGGAATCCTTAGATCTAAGAGCACTGCACCTAGATCTTGATTACTAAGGCTTACACTGGGTGGCACTACTGTATAGAGAGTTTGCTATGGCTAACAGGTTTATCTGGGCATAGTTGCTGAGATATTCTTGACTTCGTTTATGGAGAAGCCAAATACATCACATCACATACTGTTAATAATAATTTTATAAGCATAGGAAATGGTGATTACATAATGTTTTGTTGACTTTATACTATTCCTGCCTATGGGATGATGGTGATTGAGGTTTTTGATAAACCAAGAACACCAAAATATATATATATATATTGAACTGGATTCAGATTTACATGACTATATAAGTTAATGACCTTGTGTTGAAAACCTTAAGTTTTCATCTTGAGATCCTAGCTTTATAGTTAACTAAATAGGTAAAAAGTGGCTGCTGGAGGAATTGATAAGATCCTTAGATCTAGATGCAGGGCTCTCAGATCCAAGGCTCCTCACTGATGAAAGCCACAAGCTAGAAACTAGTCTGAAGATATTGGATGAGTAGGCACCAGATGGGGATTTTATGCCAAAACCTGCATCCGTTGATTACTAAGGCTTGTACTGGGTGGCACTACAGCATGGAAAGTTTGCTACTATTAATTTATTATTAGATGTATTAAATTATCAGGTATGGGTGTTAAACAATAATACACATAAGAGATCTTGCTTAATAATTATCTTTATTGCTTGCCATCATATTGACATAATTTTTCTAGCACTTTGCATTTATCAACTCTAATTTAAAATCTCATCATAAAATGATATCCTCATATCATTTATGCAATTTTATTATTGCATTAGTAAATAAACAACATTTTATTATTGACATTTTTGCAAAATTAAAGAACTCGCTATCCAATGTTTATAATATGTAGCACTGCAATGATATCAAATGCCAAAATAGATATTCAAATCAACCGAGCTGTTAATGAAGCTCCACACTAATTGACTCTAATTAATCCTTTACAAGATGAAATAATTTTTATTAATTTTACTAACCTTGCAAATAAACTTCTATAATATAATAAAGTATATAATAAATCAAACTTTATATAATTAAATAACTTATTCATCAATATCCAAATCACCATTTATTACCAAAACGAAATCATGACTATTTTGAAATTTTGTCTCTTTATTAATATCCGATTTGCAATCTACTGAAGAATCTTATCTGTACATAATTTGATTTTCATAATTATTGATTGATGTATTATCTAATTATATAATTGTCAGTATAGTGATAGCATGTTTCTTTAAATATATATAAATTAAGAAAAGGTTTGGGGGAATATTGTATACAGGTGTTCCAATGAAAAACTGACCAGTGAATGGTTCCCTCTGAAAATTGTCTGCAGCACCATAAATTTGAATCAATGCATGTGTGATGTAGCAATAGTTCAATTATTCACCATAAAAATTTTAAGGGCACTACCATATCTGGATTATGAGATATGACTGTGTGTTTTGTACCTTGATCCACAATGGAATGTGTTAATTTATTCAATTGGAAAAACTAATCCTGAAATATTTGATATGATTTTAACTGTGTATGTTAGGGAAGCAATGGGTTTCAATAATGTTTCAAATGGTTTGCAAAATTTAGTGATGGCAGGGAAAATCTGAAGATAATTTATGAAGATATAAAAAACATTGTCACATTTCATGTTATAACTCATAATCCAATGCGCTATCATTTTAAAATATTTGTGGTAAATAGCTCATTTAATGATCTTACATATCATGTGTTGATTCAGATACAATGCTTCAAGAAGCTTGAAAAGAAACCCAGACATCTTTTTGTTGGCACATGCTGTATATACCAATTCTTTAAATTGAGAAATTATTATGATCAATGAGAAAAGGATCCTGTTTGAAGTCGCCCAAAGATTTCTGTTGTTTAAAGTCTTTAAAAAAAAATTTGATCCATAGACACAGAAACGTTCTCTTCCCAGAAGAAGACTGCCAATTCTTATTATTAATCATAGAAGTTTTTTAATATGAAGAACTAATTCATGTCATTTTCCAAAAACATCTTCAAATTTTATTTTTCAACCATTAAAAATTTCATATTATAATGTATACACCTAGGTCTTTGGGGGAGATGAAATATTTATAGATTACAAAAAAGATGAAATTTTTCTACTGAAGAGATGGTCTATTTACAGAATACAAAAAAAATGACATTTTTCTAAGTCCTCATGCTTATAAAAATATATTTTTAAGTTTAAATCCATAATATCTTGAGTAAACTTAAAATAAAAAAGATATTGTGGACTGCTAGAACAAATAGTTTAGTTTAAATGCTGTTAATAATAATTGATAGTTGCAAAACATTATTGCTAGCAAAGTTCTCTGGTCATCACATTGACATATCCCCATTTATTTATTTATTTTGTTTACTTATAATTAAACTATGGAAATATTTAACATTTATGAATGTATTTTTCAGATTTATTCATGCATGAGTCTTTATGCTATAATTATCAATAATATTTTCACCATATCACACCTACAATTGTATGGATATAATTAGAGAAAGGTTTTAACCTTTATTATATGTGCTTTCAACATTCAAAATAATCAAACAATGTAGTTTTTTGACTATAGAGGGACTTCTAAAACCTCAACACAAGATAGTGACTTTATAAAGATATGAATCGCCATCTTATCTTTAATCTAAATTCCAACTTATAAAGGTCAATCTGAAGCATCTTGATTTGAGAGCATGGAACTGGCCTATATAAATGCAAATTTGGGTTAAAAATAAGACTCCCAAAGTTTGTTTTGAGGTTTAAGAGATCCCACTATAATCAAAAGCTACATTATTTGACTATTATGAAAATGTTGAAGGTGTATATGATAAATATTAAAGCCTTTCTGTATTTAATTATATATTTCCTATGTGGTTAACAAATAATCTGAATGCGGGGCTCATTAAAGCAGTTGCTGTGATGTTGTGAATAAGCTTAAAGAATTTTTAGCTACTACATGACAGCATATACAATCAAACAGAAATATTAATACAACCTTGATAATAACACTAAGAAACTATATACATGAATAAATCTGAGAAATATGTTCACATCTTTTATCCATGAAAATCTTCAGTATATATGCACACCTATATAGAGATAGAATAAAAAATTTGAAGTATGGGTAGCTAAGAAAAGAAATTGGAATTTCTCATTTGCCTTAAACTTGGAGATTCACCAACATAACACCATTTGACTCGAAGAAGCTTGTGTGAGAGAAAAGAGAAAGGACTTGTAGAATATGAAAAGGCATTCAATTCTACAAGACTTTTCAGGTAGCTTTAAAATATCAAAGAAGAATGTTTATCAAAATGCAATAATAGTGATTTGTTTACATATAACACTGTTTATACTTCTTCTATATGGTTTGTAGTAAATGTAATAAGTGTGCTTATGTGCAACTTTAGAAAAGCTTGTTACTCTGTAAATTAAATATGGCTTAGCACTTTCAAGGATGGAATTATCATATTTGTAGCAAGATGAAGATGGATAATAATGGAGAGATGAGTGTAATTGTATATAGATGACGAAATTTAAATTTATTTAAATTTGATGTTACTTATTTAAATTAGAGCATCCATTTTTGAACAGCAGAAAAAATGAGTCTCTATATTTGATAGCATTCATGTTATAGGATATAGCAACCTTCCTTGATTTTCTCTTTGAATCATTTCTTTTGGTGTGTTGAATGGTTGCAGAGGAGGGGATAAATTGTTGTCCTGTCATCTTTTACTAAGTCTGAAAACATAAAAATTCATGTATTCATGGCTTTTCTGGGGGGGAAAGGTTTTATCATTACAGTGAATTCCTGTTAATAAAGATAATGTTATAATGAGCATCACAGTACTCAATTTTTTCCAAGTCTATGTTTATATAATGAATTTAGAATCAGTTCTTTTCACTCTACTTCAAAGCCTCTATAGCAATTTAATCATGAATACTAAATAGCAATTTTACTTTTATTTATATCCCAATATTACTTTCTGACTTAAGCCTTCATCAGTGTTAGAACTAATATATTATTTTAACTTTTAGTAGCCATCTTTAATTCTCTACACTATTAAGATAAGCTGTTTTGGATCAAACCCCTAAAGACTTATTGAATGTCATATTACTAACAAAAGAGGCTGCTAGTTATGCAGTTATAATTTTAAATCCAAGGTCTTTTTAAAATATATACAAGCCAAGATCTAGTATAGGATATGTAGATATAATAGTTGATTATCTAGGATTCACTAATTGACAGAAATACAACATATGACATGATCACCATTCTTTATGCTTACATGAGCTATTTTTCACAGAGGTAAACTTTCCCTATGGTGACAGTGGTTATTAAAGAATCAAAGACAAAAAGTATGGATGCTGAACTGAATTAAAATCTATACAAGCTAATGGGCTTAGCTTAAAAACATTATTGGGTTTTCATTTTGGACTCAAAGCTTTATAGTTAGCTAAAAAAGTAAAAGGTGGCTGCTGGAGGATGCAGTGCTCTTAGATCTAAGACTCCTCACTGATGAAAGCCATAAGCTAGAAACTAGTCTGAGGATATTGGATGAATAGGCACTAGATAGGATTTTATCCACAAACCTTCCTGCATCCATTGATTACTCTGGATTACACTGAGTGATGCTACTGTATGGAGAGTTTGCCTCTGTGAAATACAACATATGTTGAGTAGGAGCATAAGGTCTTTGTGATGTTTGGTGATATTCACCTAACTAACTATTTAAAGTATAATGGAAACATTAAAAATAATTCCAGTGCATGTTTCTTGTCAAATTTTTTTTCAGTCTGTTGGTGTTTGTTCACAGACATCTAAAAACACATTCTTCTGATTCTCTTTAGGCTAATTCTAACAGGCAACCAGTAATTCTTTTTTTCAGTTATGGAAAACTGGTCTGTTTTATGATTGATGGAAAATATAGTTTTTTAACATGGATTATTGTAAATAAATTATTAATAAATAGTTTATCTTAGAACCACTATGACAATAACCAAGAGTTTTTCCCAGATAATAATAATCAATGCTTCAAAGAAAATGCCAAGTCACCTGTCTGTTAAAGTTTTTATCTAAAAACATAATTGAATGATATATTACTCAATTTTTAAAAAGTTACATCACCAAGAAATGTGATCCATAGACTTTGAACTCCACAATCTGCTGGTCTATTATTGGACTAAACTAGGCAGTGTAACATTTTATGATTAGGAAGTTCATAAGGTGTGTCATGATCCATAAACTTTGAGTTACAGAATCTGTTACTCTATTATTACCCTAAACCATAGGATTAAACAATTATAATGTTTTACCTTTACAATTAAGCATTGAAAGTGACATACCTGTGCCATTATTCATGGACCAGAGCTTTAAAGTCTACTACTTTACCCGTGCATTAAAGCATATGGTAAAATTATTGCAATGTTTTACCACTTTTGGAATTTATATAAAGATCAAGAACAGGAAATAACAGAATTGTGCCATGATTCATAGATGTTGAGTTCTAGAATCTGCTATTATTATATTATATTAAACCATGAAGATATAATGATTGTAAAGTTTTAGTGCCTGGGAGATTCATAAAAGTTTGGCATCAGAAGTGACAAAGTTATGCTGGAATAGGTGGATACTGAGCTCCAGAATCTGCCATTCTGTAATATGGTAGCCTTACTAAGTGTTAATATTTTATTTTTTGTAAACCATCAGTTCTTGTATGTTCACAATATAAATTTATCAGCATTAATATTTATTTCACTATGAATCTAGATTATAAATACAATTTATCCATTTTACTTTAAACACTTTTAGCAAAAACCTTTTATTGTACATATATGCATACACAATCTTATGTTTCAACTATACTGCAAGTCTTCTTCAGAGCTATGATATAATGAACAAAATAAAATAAAATACATAACTCTATAAATAATAATGTATTTTTTTTTTTGTTCATTATATCATAACTCTGAAGAAGACTGCAGGATAGTCAAAATGTGAGATAGTGTATGCATACATCTGCAATAATAATTTTTGTTAAAAGTGTTCAAAGTAGAATGGATACCTTGCATTTATATAATATATTACAGAAAATAAAGAAAATAGTGAATTTGATCAACCTAGATTAGTTGATTTGTCATTTTTTTACTGAACGGAAAAGTGCAAGCTGCTTTTTTCAGCACAATTTCAAGAATATCTCTTGATATTAAATGTGTATTAGAATCAAAGAATCATAAGCTTAATTGTTTAGGAGATCAAGTGAAACTCCAGCATTGGAAAACTGAAATCATTACAGGGTCCTCTAGTCCTACACTGTGCGAAATCATACACAACAATGCTCATTTCATGAATATTACAAATGTGTGGAGATTAAAAATAATCATTCTAATTATCTGTGCTGATATAGAGCTTGCATATATGTAATAAAGTTAGTCCATCTCACAATAATTTTTTTAGTGATTTTACAGTTTTTCAATACTGATTGACTCCTTTTATTTAACTAAATTTAATAACAATAATCAAATGATTCATGTGGTCATAAGATATTTGAACAATACAAATAATCTCCAGCTAATCTCTCTATCACTATACCAGACTGCTCAAGGATAATAATTCATAAGGCCATAGTCTGATAAATAATTAATAGTTCATTCACAAAAATCACATGATGTTTAAGCATCAAAAATGACAGGTTGAGCTTTGGTTTATGAACATTTAGCTCAAATATATCATTCTACTACTGCTTCACCTCACATGAATCAAAAATAGTATGTTGACCTTGAATCCAGGAATATTTATTTATCCTTTGATCACAAGTTTTAGTTAGGATATAATACTTTAACATTGTGGCAACAGTAGGACATGAGATATATGAGTTCTGTAGCTGGTTTATCACTTTATAATTGCATCGAACTCACAAGGCAAAAACTTTGCAGTTTGACCTTAATTAAGATGCAATACTTAACATCATCCTATCTGTGATGTTTTGTAAAAATATTTACATTGACATTAGAATAAGTTTGAGCATTCTAGAAAAAGTAGAAATATATTTTGATCGCTTATGAATAAGTGTTAGATTTACTTAATGATTAAATTTACGTTAATTGCGATAAGAACATTGTGATCAATAAATTCCAAGAAATATTTGCTGATTACAAATATTTCTTGATAAGGGACTAGTTAATTAATGGAATAGACTTTATATGGAAATGAATTCTTAAGACACTATCCAATGAAAGTAACTAATTGTGTGTGTAATTAAAAGCTAAGATGAATTCCATAGTATGATAAAAAAAACTATAAATAGAGTAAGCAACAAAGTGCATGGTTCATTCTCCCAGTGTGGTGGTAGATTCAGTAAGTGTGCAGTGCTCTACTGTGAAAGTGTGTTCACAAGCAGCAACTGAACAGGCCCAAAAAGTTTGGGAACCTGATGCTGGAAAAAACCATCTAGATAGCAGCCAGATATGAAGAGCAGATTTTCCAATGGATTTCCAGTGAGTTTACCAAGAGGATGGTTGTAGGAAGATGGAAGTGATTGCAGCTAAAAAAGCTCATAGTGATGGCCACGGTGCTTTACAATGAAGCTGGATATGTTTGCAGGTGGCTCAACTGGACCATGACCAAAGCGTTTGGAAAACCAAGGCCAGTGGTAACTGTTTTGAAGGCAGCCAGTCTTAAAGTGCATCAGGGGAAGTGGACCAAAGAGAATTATATATATAAATAAATCGTTTTTTATGTATGTAGCAGTACTCACTGGGGGAAGTTAACCAAAAGGAACTATATATATATATATTGTACTGTATGTATATTAGACTGCTTGCTATTCTTATTATTTATTATTTTGTTTGTTGGTATTCAGAATGCTTCCATTTCTTAATTCACATCATGCTGGCACAATCCATCTAAAACCTGTGATTAGTGAATAGGTTTTAAATACACAACAAGCTTAGCCACAGTCGCTAGAAAACTGTAAAAATGGAAACACCAGTTAGTAAAATGATGGTGCAGTAACCATAGAACCTGTGAGTATACAACACACTGACAATGAAAGTAAAATTTCTAAAATATTTGCTGCAAATCTATGAGATTCAATATGGTGAAAGTAGTAAGTAAAATGCTTGTGCAGTTACCATTAGAAGTTGATACCCATCACATTTGCACAGTCACCATTTAATCTGTGAGTGGTGAAGAAGTTTGGTAGCAGTATGAAATGGACATTTGTCAACCAAAGAACAGGAAAAAATCAAGTGTTTCTCCAAGTGAGGGGGGAGGGGAGAGTACCCAAATCAGCAAGGGATCGCAACAAGGGTTTTTTCTGGAATAGAGGAGGTGTGATGTTTTGTAAAAATATTTACATTGACATTAGTATAAGTTTGTGCACTCCAGAAAAAGTAGAAATATATTTTAGATAGCTTATGGATACACGTTAGATTTAATTAATGATTAAATTTACATTAATTGTGATAAGAACATTGTGATCGATAAATTCCAAGAAATATTTTCTGATTACACATATTTCTTGATAAGAGACGAATTAATTAATGGCATAGATTTTATAAATTACCTTATATGGAAAGGAATTCCTAAAACACCAATTAATTAGTTATAGACCTAAAACATTACCATATATACATTCTAAGAAAGTATTTACTTGTGTGTGTAATTGAAAGCAAAGATGAATTCCATAGTATGATAACAAACTATAAATAGAGTAAGCAACAAAGTGCATGATTCATTCTCTCAGTGCAATTTCCATAGAGAAAGAGTGTGATGATAGATTCAGTGAGTGTGCTGTGCTCTACAGTGAAAAGATGTTCGCGAGCAGCAGCTGAACAGGCCCAAAAAATTTGGGAAACCAAGGCTGGAGGAAACCATTTAGATAGCATCCAGATGTGAAAAGCTGATTTTCCAGTGGATTTCCAATGAGTTTACTAAGCAGATGGTTGCAGAGAAACAGAAGTAATTGTAGCTAAAAGAAGCTCATAGTGATAATCACAGTGCTTTACGATGAAGCCAGATGTGTTTACAGGCAACTGAACTGGACCAGAGCCAAAGTGTTTGGTAAACTAAGGCAAGTGATAACCATCTTGAAGACAGCCAGTCTTAAAGTGCATTGGGGGAAGTGAACCAAAGACAACTATATATATAGAGATCGTGTTATGTGTGTAGCAATACTCAGTGGGGGAAGTTAACCAAAAGAAACTAAATTTATATTGTGCTGCATGTGTAGTAGGTTGTTCACTATTCTTGTTATTTATTATTTTGTTTGTTGATATTCAAAAAGCTTCCATTTTGAATACACAGCACCATCAATAGGGACTGAGAATTATATTCTGGTAATGATGTGTTGTGTTAAAGCTGGTGGCAATAAACATGTCAGGTTAATCTTAATTAAGGTGCAATATTTTAATATCACCTTTTCAGTAAGTAATGAGAATTAGGAGATATATGAGATTGCTGGCTAATCACTTTATAATTGCATCAAACTCACAAGGCAAAAACTTTGTAGTTTGACCTTAATTAAGATGCAATACTTTAATATCATCCAATCAATAGGGAATGAAAATTATATTTTGTTAATGTTCCACTGTGTCAAAGCTGGAGGCCAAAAACATCTCAGATTAATCTTAATTAAGGTGCAATATCTTAATATCACCTTATCAGTAGAAATGAGAATTAGGAGTTCTGTTACTGGCACATCACTTTGCCACAGCATCAAATCAAGACCGAAATGTGCCAGGCCATGAGAATTACGAGTTCCATTATTGGTCTACAGCCTTATCATTGCATCCAATCTAGAGAGCGAAAACATATCAGGTGACCTTAAGCCTGTGACTTTCTAACTCTTGAGAGACTACTGCCCTAAACTGGACAAAGGGTTAAGTTTCTGATATATATATCTGGGGTGGGGGGGATCACCTTATAAAGATAGATAGTGTGTGTGTTATTAATTGGAAATATGCATAAAACAAAATTATTATTATTAATAATTGGAAATATTTGGACTTTGTGTACGTTACGTAGTAACAATCTAAAAACAAACAATAGAAATAATGAAAAAAAAAGAATCTGTAAAGTTGAAAGACCTTTGGCAATAATTACTATTTTACTGAATGTTTCGTTATGTTCTAAGTACAAAATCAATTGCCTTGTTTACTTTTGTCTTTAATTAAACTCACAATAGCTTGAAAATGGAACAAACCATGATAGTAATTTGCGACTGCTGCTCTTTATTTAAATAATCACATTTAGAAAATTCCAAATGCTTTAACACAGTTTAAGAAAAAAAAAAAAAAGTAAAGCATTAAAACACAACAATTTAAATTACTTAAATATTATTTGGTGTTATTTAAGAGTTATAACGCATACATAATGATATCCAATAGGATCTAAGTTATCGTTAAAAACTCAAGCAAAAATAGATTAAAAATAAAAAAAAGTTTTGAATAATCGAGCTTTAAAAAATCTGTCTGAGATTCCTGTATTGGTGAATGTTTGTGGTTTGATAACGGGAAGATAAGAGATGTATTGATAAAAATTTGAAAATGTCTTTGAATCATAATGACTTATTCATCATTCCACAAGATGTTAATAATATACATTAAGGCTGTAGCCTTAATCACATGCGTATAAAATGCGATAGTAGGGATCTCTACAGGTCTTTAAACCACAAGCTTACTCTTGGAAGAAAAGAGGGGAACCCTTCTTTACTTCAACCTACTTTCTATTTAAATAGGTGAAGCTGAAGCGGTTCGATCTGAGAGTGTGAAGCTATTCAATACTTCACTAATTAAGTCCACATGTGGACAGAAATCAATTCACACCTTGTGTGAGGGTGGTATCAGAACTGCCACATGCAAATATGCAGGTTATGCAGAAAACAAGAGTGCTTCATCATAGGGGTGTCAAGACAATGAGATAATTAATAAAATTTATATGTAAAAATGAAAATATACATTTTCATATCACTTCATTGTTTCAAAGTCAAGCTGTCAACATGAGCATCTGACATTGTAAAAATTGTTTGTGTCATGCATTCGTAAGTGAGGAAGAGTGATGTCAATATGGGCATGGAAATTAAAGTGTTTACTGTTTCTAGTTCTAGCTCACTTGATGGGCAAGGTTGTTCACTAAATACAGGCATAGTAAAATAGAATAATCTTGAGCCAAGCTTATACACTGATTGATAAAGAGCAGTATAACAGAGCTGAAATGAAATATGCACTAATAAAAATAAAAACAAATTTGAAAATATTGCTGGAATATAATGATTATTTGCCCTTACATAAAGTGTTGAAAGCCCTATCTTGTTTGAGAGTGGTGTAATGAGAAAATGTTGAGCTATCATTACAGACAGAGAATTAGGTGTTTGATCAGTGTAGTCACCTGATAAATGAGATTGTTTACAGTCAGGTGGGAATCCAAATTTCTGCAGTGGTGGACAGTTGAGATATGCTAAAGTTAATACAGTAGATGCACTGATAAAATCTAAAAAACTTGAAAATAGTTATTATGTAGGAGGTTCTGAGAAGTTTAGAGTATTAGAAATGAATAGTTTAAATGTCAATCTAAGAATCCTTGGCTCTCATGTCTATCATTCTACCACTGAGCTAAGCCACACAAGGTCATTGAAATTCAGTTTTGTTAGAATAACTCCATGACATTTGTCCAAAAGTTCAATGACTAAAAGCAACAGTTTAAAAAGTAGTCATGTGATATTCAAGTATCCATCAACCTTTAATGCTCAAATTCATATTCTACCATTATATGACCTATCTAGGGCCAAATAATAGAATGATGGGTCACATGGGATATCATGTAATGTTAAAGCATGAGAAGTGACAGGTTGGATTTCAATTTACAAACTTTTGTCATATGCATCAAATTATCATTATATTTTTTTTTTATTCAAGCATTAAAGGCAAAAATAATCAAATAGACATTTAATAGATCATGTGGAATTATAGCACTAGAAATTACAAGCTGAGCCTTGATACAGAGATCTTCAGCTACCAAGTTTGTCACTTTATTATTACACTGAACTAAACAGGCCCAAATAATAAAATGGCTAATTATATGAGAGGTCATGTGATGTTATATAAGCAGAAGTAACAAGTTGAGCTTTGGTGCAGACATCTTCAGCTACCAAATGTGTTTCTTTATTATTGCATTGAACTAAACAGATCACAGTAATAAAATGATTAGATATCTGAGAAGCCATGTGTCATTATAGTATCAGAATTGGTTGGTTCAACTTCAATACAGATATCTTCAATTTCCAAGTCTATCATTCTACTTTTGCACTAAATTCCATAGACCAAAATAGGTTAGTGACTTGGAGAGACATTTGATATTATAGAAACAGAAGTGGTGGATTAAACTCCATTTTAAAAGGCTTAACACTTGAGATTATATCTAAAGATTCAGCTCTTTAGTCCATTGTTTTGCTACTGTGCTAAACTATAGAGGGCAGCATAATCTTTGATAACTTTTTATTAAACATCTTAAAATGGGGTAGTTATATGAATCAGTTATGGGAAAATATTTATTTTATTCATTAAATATGTTTGATGAATTTTTAGATTCATATATATATATATAAGGAAATGCTCTGTATTTTACTTTATCATGCCATAGATTTCAATTCAGATTTGATTAAAATGTTGCATGAAAATGTGATAACCAGACAAAGTCTCAAAGCAATACCACCAATCAAATTCAAGGCCAAAATAATTAAAGGATTTTAATACTAATGAGATTTTGATGACTTAACAGTGAACTGATTTTAATGAAGATTGATTATTTGTTGTAATAAATCATATATATGCTAGCCATTGCATAGACATATTTTAAACAGCACATCATTTAAACAGTAATGTTTTTTAAACAACAGTTACTTGAGCCAGTAATATTATCTAAAATACCTGAGTTCAAATATCATCACAAATGGAAAAAATGAAATCCAATATACTGTTCTTTTATATATATTATAATTTCCGATTTTTTTCTTCACTATTGATAACAATGTAATATTAAATACGCTTAACGTATATAGTGAAATTAAATTCAACGATTATATTAATATTTCTTAAGGCTAAGCGCTTTCAGAGCTTACACTCATATTCATAGCCTTTTAACGTAGTAATTTATGCAAATCTATGCAAGCTTATTTATATTGTCCATCTCTTTGAAATAGAGAAGCATGTGTCTCTCCTGTTTATTGCTTTCAAATCTCTTGATATATACCATGCTTCTTTTACCTTCCTTTTGATGTCATTTCTTTCAGTTGCAATTATTCCAGCATTTGCAGGTTCAAACTCATGATTAGCCTCTCTTTGGTGGTCCACAAATACTGAGCTGCCTTCGTTTGTTCTTAATACTCTTTTGTATAAGTATTTATGCTGAGCCACTCTGTTGTTTATAGTGGCCCGAGTCTCACCATAGTATACTGCACCGCAGTTTGCCTGAGGGCATGTCAACTTATACACCACATGTGGTGTTGATTGTAGGTCAATTTTGTCCTTAGTATTGTTCAAAATCCTGTTGGTGTTTGGGAGGGTTCGAAAACCCACTGTGAATTCATTCTGCAATTTATTGACCAATTTTCTAGCTATGTTAGGAATATATGGCAGACATATGCGTTGTTTTGTTCCCTGCTAGGTTTGGTTATGTTTTCCATAAATGTTTTAATTCTTCTGTTGATGGTTATTAAATCATAACCAACCTTCATCAGATCATTAACATATTGGTTAATATTTATCCTTCTTTCTTCTTCATATTTGCACAAATGGTAATTCCTGAACAAAAAAGCAGAAAGCCCAGCCAATTTGTGGGCTCTCGGTGTTTTGGATTTAGTATGGATGTATCCTCTAATGTTTAAAGGTTTAACTTTCATGTTGTAATCAATGCATCTGTGTGTTCTTGTTATTATTAGGTCCAAATAATTAATTGACTTAAGCTCACTCTCTTCAGTGCAGTTAAATATTAAGTTGGTATGTGCCTGCAGTTCATCTTGAATGGCTTTTATTATAAGTTTAGGTGCTGCAATGAAAATGTTATCTACATACCTACAATAAATTATTCCATGTGTTTGTTCTTGGAACTTTGATATAATTTGGTTTTCAAAATAACCAATTACAATGCTTGCATAGATTTGCATAAATTACTATGTTAAAAGGCTATGAATATGAGTGTAAGCTCTGAAAGTGCTTAGCCTTAAGAAATATTAATATAATCGTTGAATTTAATTTCACTATATACGTTAAGCGTATTTAATATTATATATATTATAACAAATAATAAAAACCATACACAATAGCTAATATATGTAATGGTGTTACCTGTTTATATTTCTTCTATACAGAATGTAATAACTGTGCTTATTATACACAACTATAGAGATGCTTGTTATTTCTATAAATTAATTATGGCTTAGGGTATTCAACAACTTATGGCATTCTCATATTCATAGCAAGATGAACTACAACCATAATAGACAGATGAGTGTAATTATATGTATTTGCAGAGATTTAAATTTTTTAAATTCCAGGTTAATTATACATAAAAAGTCTTTTTAATACTCGATAACTTAAGATACACAAATTAATATGAAAAGATATAAGAAAAATTAAATTTATATTTAAATAGCATTATTTTAGCTTTCAGTGGATTCTAGGCAGAATCATAATACAGAATAAAACCTCACAGTTAACAGTCTTTTTTCTGTACATGGTTTAATACCCTTCTCAAATATTAGTAATCTATTTTAACATTATGTGATGTGATGTACTGTAACTTCTTAAACGAAGTCAATAATCTCTTAGCAATTATGCCCAGAGAAACCTGTTAGCTACTTAATTTTATATTCCCCAATCTAAGTTTTCCCATATTCTGCTCCATCCCATTTCCACAACATAATCTTTGTCAACTCTATCACCTTTATATCTAAATCCCCCTTATCTTTTTCCAAACCCAGCATAAATACCAATAATCCACTTTCTGTATAATCATTTTTTTCACATTTAACCAATTATTGCATACATAACACCATCTAGTGTTCCATAATGGAAATGAAATAATAACAAAATCAAACATATATTATAGAAATATTAAACCTTTAAATTACATTAAAAATTTAATTAACAACTGACCAATTGGAAATGAATGGAAAATTATATAAGACAATATATGATTAAAATAACTCCAAATCCAAAATTCAACCAGACTAGCCAAGAAAAAACTAAATTAAAACACATCCAAAGGTTTCACTATTACAATCAGACTTCTCACATGTAAAGAACAACAAAAACTACACCGTATATATATTAGACATTACCCACAAATCCATTTACTTTCCATCCATCCTTAATATTAAAAGAATTCTTAAATAAGTTAATTGCTTCAAAATAATACATTTTCAATATTTTTTAATTCTTCTTTTTATTTCATTTCTCTCAAAAATGACAACCTTAGCTTCGTCAAAATTAATAATGTGGCCTGCATCTTTTTCATGGACATACAAAACAGAACTAAGATATATTTATTTCTAACACTACTTTTATGAACCTTTATTTTTTCATTGAAATTCAAACTACTCTGATCTATGTAAACCTTCTTACAAAAACAAGTGATAAATTACAGTACACCAGGAATAGTCCTCCTATCAAAAATTTCCTTTGTATTATTTAATAAATTATTCAAAATAATACCCCTTTTCCAAGCAATTTTCTTATTTCCCAACAAATTGCTATTCTTTTTTTTTTCTCATGTGTCATAAGCATCAGCCGGGAAGCGAACCCGCTAACCCGGGACAACTGCTGTAAAGCAGCCGTCGCCAACCTCTCGACCACCAATGCTTGACAACAAATTGCTATTCTTATATACAATTTTATAAAAAGGCAATTTAAATGGCAAAGAAATAAAATCATATTTTTCTTTATCCTTCACATCCTTACAAATATTAGTATTAAATAAAATATTTTTAACAAATTTATCAGAGTAGCCAACACTCAAATACACTTTATAAAATTGACCTTTCTGAAACAAAATTATCCCACTAGAATTATTTAATTTTTTATTCCTATAACAATAATTTCTTAAAGCAGCTAAATGAGATACAGACTGATAGCTATCAGGTTTAATTATAGACATCACATGATCACTGTATGGGGAGTTTTTGCTTTGTTTAATTATAGACCTTAATTCTTTACTTTTAACAAAATGACTGCGTCCTAAATAATTAATCTTTACATTTCTAATCACCAAAAGATCTAAAAATGTTAACTTAACAAAATCTAACCCCCTCCTTCTAACACATATCTTATAGAAGGATCAAAACAATTAAACTCATTTACAAATTCCTTCAATTTATCATTCACGACTACAAACAAACAATCATCCACATATCTAACAAATAACTTTAAATATAAATAATTCTTTTTAATAATAATTTACTCTTCCAAATAATTAATATAAACTGAACAAACTAAAGAAGAAATAATATAACCTATTATCCACCTTTCCTTAACTTTCTTTAATTATTTTAATTTTTTTAAATATATATAAAAAACCTTGCTTAATCAACACATACATAAGAATATCAATACTGCTTAACAGACTGATACATATTCTTAATATCTAAACTCCAAATACCCAATTACTTTCCATTTTAAAATTATTTATCAATCTTATCAAAAACCTCAAAAGAAAAAGAATGTAATGATCAAAATCAACAAATTATTTTAAAAAATTATTCAAGAATCTAGAAATACCCTCTACAACACTACCTGTAAAATCAAAAATAAATATTAAAGGTAAACCATCTTTATGAGTCTTAATATTCACAAACATCTTAGTCGATATGAAATCATCTGGATAACATTTAAGTAATCTACTCTATTAAAAAATTTAAATTTATCATTTTCTTCATAATATCTATCAACTTTTTTTTTTAATCACATTACCTGGATTTTTATCTAAAAACACATATTTACCATTATTTAATTCTCTATCCATTTTCTACTTGAACTCATCTCCTTTCATAATGACAAACTGACCAGCTTTGTCTTCAAAAGAAATGATCACATCATTAGCAATTAACTTATCCTTAAGATGTCTAGCAGGATTAACAATAAATTTTTCTTTTTTTTTTAAGCTTTTATTTAAGACCAATTGAATGCCACCTTTCTGCTCATCACTCAAATTACTAGATTCAATAGATGAAATTGTATCAAAACCTTTTTTTTTTTTTTTTAATAAAATGGAAAAAAAATAGGGTCTTTACCAACTTTATTAATAGAAACACCCATTACCCTTATACCTCCTATCACTACAATAAATTTTATTCATTTTTCCAAACAATCATTTTAATTTTACCTTCAATAGAAATTTGACCTATTTTGTCTAAACTGTCTCATGAAAAAATTTTAAATTGAGTAATTACAATCTTGTCTCCTGTCTAAATAATATTTATTTCTTTTATATTCATAAATAAATTTGTAAAATTTTACAAAATTTTCATTCAAAAAAACTATTCAAAGTATATGTTTGTAAATTAAGAACCAAATTTCTATTTTTTAAGCAACTTTTTATTCTTTTTAAAATTAATAATACAAATCCTAGGTAAAACATTAAAGTCCCTACATTTTTTAAGAAGATATATCTGCCATCTTAAAAACACTATCCTATCACTCAATTTAGATAACTTTTTAAATCTCTTAATATCATTCAATGGAAAATTATTAAAAACTAAATCCCACAAACCCATAGTAAACATCAACTACAAATACGCATCTAAATTAAAATCATAAAAATACACACACACATACCTATATATATATATAACTAAATAAACACAAGCATATAATCTTTCAACAACACACATGCAACAAAATTAATATATAAATAAATACAAATATATATATAAATAAATACAAATATGTATATATATAAATAAAACATAAACCTTTACACTACATCAGCAAAACTACCCTTAAATGCAAAGACACTCATCAAAATGTAAACAGTACAAGAATAAAGCTAAACTAGTCAATAAATAATTAAAATTACCCCAAATTCAAAATTCAACCAGATTAGCCAAGAAAAAACTAAATTAAAACACAACCAAAGGTTTCACTGCTACAAGCAAACTTCTCAAGTGTAAAGAACTACAAAAACTACACCATATATATAATTAGACATTACCCACAAATCCATTTATTTCACATCCACCCACAATTTATTACCTTAATATTAAAAGAACTCTTAAATAAGTTGATTGCTTCAGAATAATAAATTTTCAATGATAAAGATTCTTTAATTCTTTTTTTAATTGTATTTCTCTCAAATAAAACAACCTTAGTTTCATCAAAATTAATAGTGTGGTCTGTATCTTTTTTTCATGGATATATACAGGCCACACTATTAATTTTGATGAAGCTAAGGTTGTCTTCTTTGAGAGAAATGAAATAAAAAGAAGAATTAAAGAATCTTTATTATTGAAAATTTATTATTCTGAAGCAATTAACTTATTTAAAAGTTCTTTTAATATTAAGGATGGATGAGAAGTTAATGGATTTGTGGGTAATGTCTAATATATATATATATATATGGTGTAGTTTTTGTAGTTCTTTACATATGAGAAGTTTGCTTGTAGCAGTGAAATCTTTGGTTGTGTTTTAATTTAGTTTTTTTTTGGCTAGTCTGGTTGCATTTTGGATTTGGGGTAATTTTAATTATTTATGCTTGTAATGTTTACATTTTGATGAGTTTCTTTGCATTTAAGAGTAGTTTTGCTGATATAGTATAAAGGTTTATGTTTTATTTATATATGTATTTATTTATATATATTAATTTTGTTGCATTAGTGTTGTTGAAAGAGTATATGTTTGTGTTTATTTAGTTATATATATATATAGGTGTGTGTGTTTTTATGATTTAAATTCAGATCCGTATTTGTAGATGATCTTTAGTATGGGTTTGTAGGGTTTAGTTTTTAATAATTTTCCATTGAATGATATTAGAAGGATTAAAAAGTTATTTAGATTGAGTGATAGGAACGTCTTTAAGATGGCAGATTTATTTTCTTAAAAAATATAGGGAATTTAATATTTTTTCTAGGAGTTATATTATTAATTTTAAGAAGAATAAAAAGTTGCTTAAAAATAGGAATTTGGTTTTTAATTTACAAAAATATACACCTTTACCCTGCTTAGCGATGGCAATTGGTCCTTCAATACTCATCGTTAAGCAAGAATATCATAGACAAAATACGTAATTATAATGGGGGTCTATGGGAAAAAAATTGGTCGGTTCCAGTGACGTAAAATATCCACATTGATTTCCAAGCTCAAAGATTTTCTTGATTTTTTCATGACAATGATGACTAAATGCGGTATCTAAAAAGAAAAGTTTTATATCACTAGGAAAAAAAATGCATATTTTCACTTTAAAAAGTACAGAACAGCAATGAAACTAAATTTGAATTTAAAAGTTTTTATATTCTTCCACGGAAGTTTTTCATTGTAATGAGAAAAAAAAATCTATACTGAAGTGCTTTTTTTTAAAAAAATTGTATTACTATATATATATTACTACTATACATTTATTTTATTACTTATGTGAAATTATTCAAATTAAAAAACAATGTTTAATTATTAATTATTTAATTGAACATATAGAAAAAAATAATCAACTTATTTTCAAAGTAAAAAATCTAACTTCTAATTTTCTAAAACATACAGGTAGGTTTATTTTTCTTACTGTATATTTTTAGTAATGTAATAATGCCCCCCCCCACCTTGTTCAAGTAGAAAGATTTTTAATTAAATGCAATCTGTTTTTTTTTTTAACTTTTCTAATTCGGCATCGTTTTAAAACATTGTTTTTCTTCTGATTTGAAACATCTTGAGTGTAAACAACATGTTTATTAACAAAGTTACAAAATCAATAACTATTTTTACATAATTATCCAGGTGTTCTAAAAATAATATATCGTATTTAAGAAACACACACACGCAGTTTAATATTCATATTTAGTGTTTTCCTGAAAGTTTGTGATGATGGTATCTTATTTGTCTTGTACTGTATTTATATATTGGAGTATACAGTATTATCAACAAATTAAAAATCCTCCTTTTTCTTTTCAAAAACTTAATTTTTTTATCTCAATACTGAACATATATATATACTGTATATACAGTATTTATATAATACAAAACTCTGTTTCAACTGTTTATCTTCATGCAGTCATTTTCACGGATATCTCTCTCCCACTGCTATATTTTATTACTCTTTCTTTTACATTATTTAATTACAAATCAACGTTGAAATGTTGGAGTTTTTGTATTATATAAATATATATACTGTATATGTTCAGTATTGAGATAAGAAAATAATGTTTTTGAAAAGAAAAAGGATTTTTAATTTGTTGATATTATTGTAGAACATATATACATATTTTAAAAGAAAAAGTGGATGAACATTTGCTGTGTTATTTATTATATATGATGTATACAGTATTATAGATAAAGTAATTACAGATATTTTAAGGGTTTTATGAATAAAATATTGTATGTGTATACAATTACAGCAAAGTCATTACCTGTATACATACTACAATAATATACTTTTGCTTTTGGGTATAATATAGCTATCTCTGACATCATCAGTGACGCAAAATTCAAGATGTCTGCCAAATTTTTTTTTTTAATTTTTCCCGATCGTTATAGCGAATAATCGATTGTACGTCAAAGTAGTGGATACAAATTGATGATGATCGCTATTGCAAAATATCGCTAAGTAGACAATCGCTAAGCGGGGTAAAGGTGTATTTTGAATAGTTTTTTGAATGAAAATTTTGTAAAATTTTACAAATTTATTTATGAATATAAAAGAAATAGGTATTGTTTAGACAGGAGGCAAGATTTTAATTATTCAATTTTAAATTTTTTCATGAGGCAGTTTAGACGGAACAGGTCAAATTTCTATTGTAGGGAGTATGAAAGGAAATTAAAATGGTTGTTTGGAAAAATGAATAAAATTTATTGTAGTGATAGGGGGTATGAGGGTAATGTTTTTATTAATAATATTGTTATTTTTTTTGATATTAAGTTAAATGATAGAGAATTAGAGATTCTTGGTAAAGGCCCTAATTTTGTTCCAATTTTATTAAAAAAAAATAATATAGGTTTTGATACAATTTCGTCTACTGAATCTAGTAAATTGAGTGATGAGCAGAAAGGTGGCTTTCAATTGCTTTTAAGTAAAAGCTTAAAAAGGAAAGAAAAATTTATTGTTAATCCTGTGGTTAGACATCTTAAGGACACGTTAATTGCTAATGATGTGATCATTTCTTGTGAAGACAAAGCTGGTCAGTTTGTCATTATGAAAGGAGATGAGTTGAGGGGGGAAATGAATAGAGAATTAAATAGTGGTAAATATGTTTTTAGATAAAAATCCAGGTAATGTGATTAAAAGAAAGTTGATAGACATTATGAAGAAAATGGTATATTAAAATTTTTTAATAGAATAGATTATTTAAAATGTTATCCAAATGATTTCATAACAGCTAAGATATTTATGAATATTAAGACTCATAAAGATGGTTTTCCTTTAAGATTTATTTTTGATTTTACAGGTAGTGTTGTAGAGGGTATTTCTAGATGCTTGAATAATTTTTTAAAATAATTTGTTGATTTTGATCATTACATAGTTTCTTCTTCTTTTGAAGCTTTTGATAACATTAATAATTTTAAAATGGAAAGTGATTGAGAATTTGGCAGTTTAGATATTGAGAATATGTATCAGACTGTTAATAGGTTAAGCAGTATTGACGTTCTTATGTCTGTGTTGGTTAAGCAAGATTCTTTATCTAAAAAACAATTAAAGTAATTAAAGATTTGCTTTTATTATTGGAGGATTCTATGTATTTTATTTATAAAGGTAATTTTTATAAAATTTAGGCAGGGTGGATAATAGGTTATATTTTTTCTCCTTTAGTTTGTTAAGTTTATATTAATTATTTGGTGGAGGAAATTATTATTAAAAAGAATTATTTATATTTAGTTATTTATTAGATATGTGGATGATTGTTTGTTCATAGTTGAGAATGATAAATTGAAGGAATTTGTAAATGAGTTTAATTGTTTTGATCCTTCTATAAATGTATTAGAAAGAGGGGGGGGGGGGTAGATTTTGTTAAGTTAAATTTTTTAGATCTTTTGGTGATTAGAAATGTAAAGACTAATTATTTAGTATGCAGCCATTTTGTTAAAAGTAAAGAATTAAGTTCTCTAATTAAACTTGATAGCTATCAGTCTGTATCTCATAATTATTGCTATAGGAATAAATAATTATAGTGGGATAGCTTTGTTTCAGAAAGGTAAATTCTATAAAGAATATTTGAGTGTTGGCTACTCTGATAAATTTGTTAAAAGTATTTTATTTAATAGTAATATTTGTAAGGATGTAAAGGTTAAAGAGAAATATGATTTTATTTCTTTGCCATTTAAATTGTCTTCTTATAAAATTGTATGTAAGAATAGCAATTTGTCTGGAAATAAGAAAATTGCTTGGAAAAAGGATATTACTTTGCATAATTTATTAGATAATACAAACAGTGCCATCTCATATTGCTGACCCACCTGATCACACACATGTTGACAAGATAAATAATCATCAATATACGTATTTCATGCTAAACCAGCAATCATCAGTTGGTCTAGATTACTATCCTCACACATATATATAATCAGTGCTCAGCTTTATATTAAGATAGCCAATCTTCATACTTTAATGGACAGACTTCAAACTATTCCAACTCACAACTCTTCAGCCTTCCATTTCATTGAAAATCTGATGATGGAATGTTCAAAGCCCTTATTAGTGCCAAGGTTGTCATCCTACTCATGTTGACATTTTAGTCATTCTGACCCCTCATGTACAGGAGAATAATCCATTTATACATACATGAGTTCGAATCCAGCATATATTACATATATAAATGCAAGTTTAAGCCTGTACAATGTATTAATTTATAAATAATTCAAAGAAATTTTTTGATAGGAGAACTATTCCGTGTAGTGTATTTTATCCCTTGTTTTTGTAAGAAGGCTTACATAGGTCAGAGTAGTTTGAGTTTGAATGAAAGAATAAAGAAAGGTTCATAAAAGTTGGGTTAAAAATAAATATCTTAGTTCTGCTTTAGATATCTATGAAAAAGATATAGGCCACACTTAATTTTAATAAAGCTATGATTGTCTTCTTTGAGAGACATGAAATAAAAAGAATTAAAGAATCTTTATTATTGAAAATTTATTAACTTAAGAGTTCTTTTAATATTAAGGTAATAAATTGTGGATGGATGGGAAGTAAATGGATTTGTGGGTAATGTCTATTATATATATGGTGTAGTTTTTGTAGTTCTTTACACTTGAGAAGTCTGCTTGTGTTTAATTTAGCTTTTTCTTGTCTAGTCTGGTTGAATTTTGGATCTGGGGTAATTATTTAGTGACTAGTTTAGCTTTATGCTCATAAAAACAATATATATAAAGTTGTATAGTTTATTATTTGCAAAAACAACTACATCATCTGCGAAATCTAAATCATTTAAATAATCTCCATTTACTTTCACTCCTTTAGTTTCCCATTTTAATCCACAAAATACTTCTTGCAGCACTGCTGTAAAAAGTTTTGGAGATTTGGAATCACTTTGTCTTACACCTTTCTCAATGTTGACTTTCCCAGTATAATTATGTAATCTAATTGTTGCTGTTGCATTTTTATAAATATTCTTTAAAATATGACAATATCCTGGATCTATACCTTGATGCTCCAATGCTTTAATCACTGAAGAAATGTTTATAGAATCAAATGCCTTTTCATAATCTACAAATCCAAAACATAATGACAACTCATATTCGTTTGACCTTTCTATGACTTCTCTCAATACCTGGATATGATCTATTGTACTAAAACCACTTTTAAATCCAGCTTGTTCTCTTGGTTGGTGGAAATCTAATGTTCTGTATAGACGAGTTGTAATTATCTTGGTAAAAATTTATATAAAACTGATAAGAGCTGCATGAAATGTTGCAGGAGTTATCATATGAAAGTAGGCAAGTAGGACTAAAGATAAATGTTAAAAAGACTAAAGTAATGTTTAATTGATTTGCCCAAAATATGAAAATAAAAATTGATTATGATGAATTAGAAGAAATTAACAGTTACAAATACCTTGGTCAGATTATTAATACAAATGGAAACATAATTGAGGAAATTAATCATAGAATTAAACTTGGTTGAAGTGCTTTTGGTAGAAATAACTTGATACTAAAAGTAAATATGCCCATGTGTTTGAAAAGGAAGGTTTTTAACAAATGTGTTTTACCAGTTCTTACTTATGGATCTGAGACTTGTACACTTAATAGAAGAGCAATACAGAGACTTCAGACCACTCAAAGAAGTATGGAGAGATGTATGTTGAGAGTAACAAGAAGAGATCGAAAATGCAATGTATGGGTAAGAGAACAAACATGTGTTACTGACCTCATTGAAAAAATTAAAAGATTGAAGTGGAGTTGGGCTGGACATATTGCTAGAAGAGATGATAATAGATGGACGATTGATATTTTAAACTGGATTTCAAGAGATTGTAAAAAACCCAGAAAGAGACCACATGTGAGATGGATGGAAGAAATAAGAAAGTGTGCAGGGATGATGTGGAGAAGAGAAGCTAAAGATCAGAGAAGATGGATTAAACTTGGAGAGACCTTCATCCTGCAGTGGATTGATAATGGTTTATGATGATGATAGTATATTGTTATGATATATAGTCAATTTTTTGAAGTTATATTGGATTTCTATATAAAGGTTTTATTTTATTTTACTAATGTTTTATTTTGTTATTATTATTTTACTTATTATTATAAAACACTAAATGATGTTATGTATGCAATAATTGATTAATGTTAAAGTGTTTATTAACATTTGAAAAGAGCACTAAACCATGTGTTGAGAAAGTCTTTCTATGTTTGATTAATATATATTAGTTGTTGTATATGATTTTTATTATTTAAGTATAAATGACAATCTACTTTATTCCAGAGTTCAGTCATGAGGAATGATGGAAAGTTATACCACTAATAATTAGAAGCAGGAATATAAGAAATTCTTTATCTGATCTTCATAGGAGTGTCTAGTTATGATTCATGACAAAGATTTAAAAGAATTAGAGAAACTAGCAAAAAATGTGGGCTTACTCTTCCCTGAATTTGCAGTTATCAAACATAGGCTAAAATATACTTCATATCACATAAAACTTATTTTTACTTTTTAAGCCTTAAGATTGTCCATGTACTATATGTATAAATATATATCTAACCAGAATCAATATATTCTTTGTTTTAATTTTGTAAGACACAACTTTTAAAAATTCAGATGAGACTTTAAATAAAGCTTTAAACATAACAACTTTATACAGTACTATATACAACCAATGTGCTGGTAAGATGGCATTTTGGATTCATTGAAAAGATGAGAATAGTAACGTTTAAGTAATAGTTTCTTAATCTTCAATCATTCCTCTATTGAAACAAGGTGTTTTAGAATTAGTTTACAATTTTTGCTGCAGTTAATAATCACATAATTATTAATTATTTCAATATAACTTTATGTCCTTTTTGGTTATGCATTTAACTCTTTTAATCAGACTTAATATAATTTTATTTATGGTACGTGTTTTTCATACACTATGTTTGAGTCATTATGGCCAGAATGGATGATCTGTAAGTAAAGATCATATCCTGTTTCACTATATAGATAAGTTTGACTGATCATCACATCTAAAGGGTTTTAACAAAATAATTGAAAGGTTTTACTGCTCAGGAGAGTTGGAGCATCAGAAATGATAGACTGAATTACCACCTATGAACCTTGAGCTCCAGGAACCAAATAATAATAATATGCAAAAACAGCCAACCATACTCACATATAAATAAATCAAAGGTATAAATACAGTGCAAAATAAAAACATTGTCAATAAACAAAAAAAAAGACTAGTTTGAGACTACAAAACAATGATAAACATATTGGACATTTATTTTGAAATATTGATTAATAATAATGTGCTTAACACATATAAATCAACATACCCATATTCAGACCCATAGTGAAGAATATTTATCATAATGCAATGTAGCAAAGGTTAGATTACATGATATTAAGATTACATGAATAATGGTGCACATGGTAATTCCATATCTCCAAAACCCTTTACAAAAGTTTTACAGTATTTTTTGGATCAAAATGAAAAGCCAAGGAAATAAATAAAAAAAACAGAGGGGGGGGGGTATTTAAATCCACTATAGTTTGCACATGATGTATTTTTGCAAATAATACTTCAGAGCTTTAGGAAATCCTGCAAGAGTTATTTAGATAAAATTAAAATATTTTTTGATGAATTTTCTCTGAAGATAATAAAAATCGATAATCATGAATTAAAAGAATTTAACAAGTTCAAATATCTTGATCAGAATATTAAAAGAAACATAATGGATGAAGTTAATCATGAAATTAAAAATAGGATAGTGTTTTTGGTAAAAATAATTCAATATTAAAAAGAAATACGTATGTGTTTGAAAAGAAAGCTTTTTATTAACTGAGTTTTGCCAGTTCATGTTTATGGATCTGATACTGTGATAGTTAACATAAAAGTGATTCAGACAATTCAATAAAGGATGAAGTGTATATTATGAATCAAAGTGAAATCCTTAGGTAAGAAAACAAAGTATAACTGACATCATTCAAAGAATCAAAGGTTGAAATGAGATAGAATTAAATGGGACATATTGCTAGATGAGATAATAATAAATGGACAGTTGAAATCTTAAACTGGATTCCAAAAGATTATAAAGACCTAGAAAGAGACCATATGTGAGATATATGGATAAAATAAAAAAAATTTATGTGTGTGGAGAAGAGTCTATGGATCAGAAAAACTGAATTAAACTTTGAGAGATCTTCACCCTGCACTGGACTGATAATGGTAGAAAATGACACCGATGGTGAGTTGAGATCTTAAACATGCAGCACACACACACACCCTCTACTTCAAAATAATAACAAAATGCTTCAAATGCAACTAATGAATGAATTTTTCAAGCCGCAATTGTTCGAGAGATCATAAGAAGTTCGAGTGCCAGTATCACCTTCCGGTCCCAAGTTGGACGTTGTGACAACTGCGTCAAACCACGCAGGGCAATTGTCTATAAAGTCAAAATGATTGAAATAAATTTGCAACATAATGGGGCCGCGCATATATGCAAGGATGTATAAAATCCCAGTGATGCAGAATCAAGTGTATATTTTTACTGCCCGTGATGTATCAAATTAAAAACAATGATTTCAAATAATTCACTTACTAAGTTTTTTATTTCTAGATCTATATGTAAGAATAGGCATGTACGAACAAAATTAAAGCGTTGAACGCGTTTGCGCGTTATGGAGGCAAATGACGCCTTTCTTAATATCTTTAACCACGTGTCTGTTGACTGAATAAGATGTGCAGATCCGTCTACTAAGGATAATGTCAGCATATTAACTACGTCGATAAATAATACTTTCTTTTATTCCCGCTCTCGGAACACTGGATTCATGGGATATCCTATATATATAATGTGTGCTTTTTAATAATTTATCATTGTCAAAGTATTTGCTGATTTTAAAAACAGTTGTTTTAATGGAATGTTTATTCTACCATGTTATAAAATGACATTTTAAACAAAATCAATACGTAAGATGTAAAGGTTCTGGGTGAAGTTTACAAAATAATAAGATGATTTTAAAGTTTCCAATGTTTTATCACTAAGTAATAATTACCGTATATCGATTAAGATTCTTTGGTCGGAAAATTCCATTAATTCCAAACAGACGACATCAGTTTGAAAAACAATAAAATAAAATTATTAATTATTTCTTTTTCGGAAATACCCCCTTCCCCCAACTCTATGACATTTAAAATTAGTAACACTTAGAATATTGAAATTTAAAAAAAGACAATATTGCGTTCTTTGCTTAGTTTAATTTAATAAATAAACTCTCATTTTTCAAAGTAATTACGGAAGAAAATAATGCTTTACTGTAGATCTTTTTTTATGTAAATAAATGTTTTAATAAAATTTTGAAATGATAAATTATATACTCTCAAGAACATAAATATTATTTAAATGTAAGAGTGTTTTTAGCTACCAAGGCAAGATTTAGTTAAAGTTGAGCCTATTTGGCTATTTTTTGTGGAGCTTTTCAAAATATGATTCTAACTTTTATAAAGAAGTATATATTTTTCTTTAATTTTACAAAATTAGTAATTGAATAATATAATTTAAATAAAGTATATATCATTTGTCAAGCGTTGGTGGTCGAGATGTCAGCACAGCTGCCTTACAAGCGGTTGTCTCGGGTTAGCGGGTTCGTTTCCCGACCGATGCTATGACACATGAAAAAAAAAGTATATATCATTTAACATTGTTTAAAAATATTTTTGTCTAGCAGTCATGCATTTTGATTTTGCAGTTCTTTTGTACAGATTATATATAATACAGGTAGACAAAATATCAGGAACTTTAATTATAAATAAATAAAATAGGCATTTTAATAAATAGCTGCTGACTTTAGGTCAAAAGCCTCATGGAGGAACAACGAAATAAAAAACCATACTCACCAGAACTGCCAATTAATTGTCGGCTGGTGAAAGTTTGAGCATTTCAGGTAGTTCAGCATCCGTGGACCACCAAAAGGCGGCCAATCATGAATTTGAACATGCAAATGCTACAATAATTTCTACTGAGAGAAATGATATCAAAAGGAAAATTAAGGAGGCATGGTTTATAGCAAGAGATATGAATGCAATAAACAGAAAAGATATATGCTTTTCTATTTCAAAAAGATGGACTAAATAAATGAGCTTGCATAGATCTACATAAATTATTATATAATGAGATATTATTTTATATAGCGCTTATTCGTGAAAAATAATTATTCCAACTAAGAATTTAATTTCACTATGGATCAAGCATATCAACTCTTACATATTTCTCTCTAGCTAAGAATAGCTAGATATCTCCTTTTACTAGCCAAGAAGGTTGTATGTTTAATTAAGTTAGTTGTAGGCCAGTTGTTTGAAAGAAAAAAATTAAACTTTTAAAAAAGAATTCCACTAAAAGTGGATCCAAACTTCATGTTATACATATGGTAACTGGTGCCTTTGTATCACGAGTTCTTCTCATTTCTGTTATATTAACTGGATATGTTTATGCATTTGTGGTTTGTAGAATAGTTTATGAATCCATGATAAAAAATCATCTCTATATTTTTTTAAGTTTTAGAATGGCAATATGTACTTAATAGTGGCTGATAATGATGATAAACTTTTGGCATTATGGGCAACAGAAGCAGAAATGTAATACATATCAAAATGCATGTTCTATTTTCATTACTTTATGCCATCTAGTGTAAGCTTGGGTAATTAATAAATGTCAGATAATAATGCTTAATAAATCTTTATTCAGTATTTTCATATCCAAATATTCCAAACTATTTTCTAGTTTATGGTTTCATCAGTGAAGAGCTTTTAGTTTTTCAGTTTGTTCTGGTAGCTTGACAATATAAAAAAAGTTAACTCCCAGAGAAAAAGTGCATTAGATCCAAAGGGTCCAAATGATGAAAGCCATAAGTTAGAAAATAGATTGGGAAATATTTGAATAGGACAATACTAAATAAAGATTTGTTAAGCACTAACATTTGCAATCTATTGACTACCAAGCTTAAAACTATATGGCATAAAAATAGTGAGAGTAGAAGAAACCACTAATGAATAGCAATGTGTAAGCTAAGATCATGTGATATATTGTTGGTCAAATAGCATATCAAAATGCTATTTAGTGATAGTAAGCTTAAAAATTTGACTTTGATAATAAAAATAAACATATAGAACTTGGCCAAAAGTATGCTTTACAGAATTATGTTGCCGGCAGTTAATTAATTTTTACGTAACAATATCCTAAGATTAGCTGGAAAGCTTACAAAACAATATAGTTTAAATGGTCTGTAGGGTGCTCTAAAGTGATTTTGTTAATTCAGTGGGAAGAAACTCTAGAGGGATTAGTATATATCTTCTCCATTGATTTCTTCTCTTTATTAGGTTGATTTCTCTGAGCATTTTATAATCTTGTGAGCTCTTTTATTGAAATTTTCAAGAGTTAACAGTCTACAATATTATGCCACATTCACTAATATGATTGCAATTCTGCAATAAGCCCCCAAGTAATAGATAAATATAACTCAAAAGAAAATTCTAGATAATAAAAAAAAAAAAAGTAATGTTATATCCATGTATATTAACATTGCAAAGTCATGTCTGATCAGAGAGATAATAAACAATTTTTTTTCTTAAATATTACTATACCTTTACTTCACTTAGTGAGAATCATTGGTTCCTCAAAACTCATTGTAAAGCAAGAAGATCATATAAAAAACAAGGCATTATAATGATTTTCTATGGGGAAAAATTTAGTTCATTTTCTGTGGATAAAAATTTTATCATAAATGGGTTAACAAACAACTTAACCTAATATAGAAAAAAATTTAAAAGAAAAAAACTAATGAACAATATGTGCATGTTTAAAGTGTGCTATGTATATTATGCAGGTATGAACTTAAAGTATGTATGTAAGATAATGCAACTTAAATTTATGTAAAAAGAAAAAACAGCTTAAATTTGTTATTTCTTATAATCCATCTATTCATCACTCATCATCCACTTATCTGAGTCAACAGTAGCTTATTCTAGGGGACTATTGTTGTCTTTTAAATCATTTGATCTTATTTTTCTTTGAAGGTATATCACATGTTGATAGCTGAGAATTTCTAGTGAAAAATTTAGAATAAATGGTTGACTGTTTCTTTGATTTTGTTTTTTACAACATATGCATTATAAGATCTCATTCATTGACTTGTGGCATTTTTAGATTTGGTAGAGCATTATAAATCTGGTCAAATTCTTCGAAAATGCTGCTGGTTATGGGTTTTCCACAGGTCTATTGATTTTTCTTTTCTTCATTATATTCTTTTTCTTCATCCAGATGCAATAATTTCACATTAATTTTTTCATGTGTGACAGCAAAATCTCTTCAATGTTGTCATTATCAATTTCTTATAGGTATCTTTATTCAAAGTGGTGATAAAATGATATGTTGGTTGTTGAAGTTAGTATATCTTGAAGGTTGTGATGATTCTTTGATCCATCGGTTAAGAAAATGATTGTGGCATTCAGTTATTAGTTGCTGTTTTGGTTCCAATTGAAAATGCAGGTAGCTGTAAACTTTTAAAAAATTCAATATGATTTTTTAAAAAAAGTTTCGACTCACTGTATAAATGTACAAAAAAGTGGACGAGAAAAGGAGAATAAGTTCACAATTGACAATTTTTTATATTCTTCCAGAAAATTGTTAATCATTACACTGGGGAAAAACATACTAAAGTTTCATTTTTTTAAATTCATAGTCATATATTATTTATGTAAAATTATTTAGAATTAAAAAGCAATATTAATAATATCTCATTAACTATGACGTTGTAATCATAAAGACATTATTTATCAATGATGTAAGAATTGCCAATTTATAGAACTGCTCATTACTATAACCTAATTGCACAATTAACATCAGAAAAATAAAAATTCTGATATATTAAAAAAGAAAAAAAATCATCTGTTTGTATATTGTAAAAAATATTTAGAACTTTTTTTTACAGTATATACAATGCAGATTTAAATAAACAGCACTTTATATACAAATATGCTACTTATGGCATGAGATATCAGATTTTCTTATTTGCAGTAGCCATTTTCTTGAAATGACCTCATAATTTTTTCGAATAATACAGTACATTGTAATGGCAAAAATATGGGTCATTTAAATAAAAATTAATACAATGAATATTTTTTTAATTTATTTGTAATGAATTTTCATCATATAAAATTTATTATTAAATACATAATGCATGAAATTGTCTACCTCTTCTTCCCATCCCCCTTTTTTTTTATTAAAAATACATTTGCAATAATAATAAGCAGTATTATTTGACTGAAATTAGCATTCATAAAGGTTTTAATTTAAAATTTGCTCAACTGAATACTTTAGCTAATACATAACACTACACAATTTTTAAAATTAATTATTAGTAATGTTGAATGAAATGTGTATTTTTTTTTTGATACTATAATTTCTTAAGTTTGCTATAATGACCCCAGAGTCTTGCATATAAACAACTTACAAGATTATGATCTAAATGTAGAAAGTAAATATTATTTTTTAACTTAGATTTAGTAATTTTTCATCATATAAAATAGATTAGTAATTGCATAATTCATAAAATCATTTCTTTTGCCCATTTTTTTACACTAAAAATACTTTAGATTATCAATAATAGCAGTTTTAATTTGACTAGAAAATTTAAATTGACTGAATATTTCAATTAATATAGTACACAATTTAAAGTTAATTATTACTATTATAGGATATGACCAAAACTCATTTTTAGTTTTACATTTAATGAAATTTGTATTTCATTTTTTGGGATTGTATCTTTATATGTTCTCGATAATGCCTCTTTTGGTTTGGATATCTCTGAAATAGATTATGATTTAAAATTTAGGGAATACTGTACAGTATATGGTTATGTTTAATGCCTTTGATTGCATATTGTAATATACTTTTTTTCATTAAAATAACTTACAATTATGGTAACTAATATTACAATCATTGTATGGTGATTGTAATTTTTGCCACAAACAAAATATTGTTATTAATAATTTTAATTTATAAAAGTAAGCAAATCTACTATTTTTACACTAATATACACATTTAAAAGTATAACATTAATACATTTTGTTGTTGTACATAATCAAAATAGGCCTTTGATTACTTATTGTACTGAACGAAGAGCTTTTTATTTACTTTTGTATTTGTTAAAATTTATTTTAAATATATCATTAATGAATGTATTGATTGTTTTGAATAGACACTGAATAAAAATTAAAGTACTATACATTAATCATATTTTAATTCTATAATAAAAATACTTAATAATGTTGTATACTGTACTAATTATAATAAATTCTGTATTATACATTTTTAGCATGAATGTAGCCCTTTTTCTGTCTGGTAACATAAAATCACTATTCTGTGATGTCGTCAATCTTACAAGATAGCCCATTTTTAAAATAGCCACCAACAAAAATTTTTTAAAACATTATAGCAAATAATTGGTTGTAAAACAATATACAGTGTAAAAATTGATGATGATTGCAATGGTGAATCCTTGCATAAAGTTCCTACACTAAGAAATGTATAGGTGCATATATATCAAGTGTATGAGTTCAAGACCATGATTAGCATGCATTTGAATATGATTAATGTTAACCATTATGTGTGAGTTGTTAATTTGACTTTAATGAATCTTCTTATATGGCTGTATAATATTTGATAATAAATTATAACTGAGAAGTACCATAAACTCCAAAGTCAGTGTTAGTTTTGTTACAAAAAAATGTTTATGCCTTTAATATAACAATATTGTTTGTGATGATGCTTACAAATGATTTACAAAGCCAATAAATGAAGATTCTGATTAAATAATGTTAACGATATTTTTTTAGTTGTACTTTTTTAATAACATCCATATTTCTATTATTTGAAAAGAAAATTAACCAACCAAATAAAATATGGGTCTTATACCATCAAGTCTTCTTTTGACTTCATTGCTCACATTAAACACTGTAAGCTAAAACCAGAATACAAAATTGCATCTTTAGACATTACTGAATTATTTGGATCCATTAAATTGGAAACCATTAAAAAACAATTACCCACAGACACGCATTACCTTTATCTCTGATATTTTTATCTGGCTTGATGACAATATTACTGCCACATTCAATGGACAATATTTTCATATGGCAGATCCCATGGGATTACCACTCAATGGAATCTTATCCAGCATATATTTAAACTACTTTGAAGATAAACCTCTTCCTAAATACTTCAGTGCCACTCCCAACCTTATTTATACCCATTACATTTACAATATGTTTGTCACCAGACCTGAATCATCCATCATCAATATTCAATCAGATCTCCAGGTGCATTTCTCTCTATCATTCACTATTGCTTGGAAGACTCACACAATGAACTTAGATATATGTACAATGAGATGCAAGTCAACTAAATTACAGTATGTGTATTAAACCTTTGGAAGTCAGAGGCTTCACATTTCCTACATCAAACTCTCCATGCACACAAATTTTCTGGTCTTTCATCATTTTCTTTTTCATAATTATCACTTGAAGCCTCTTGCAAAACTAACATCAAACAATATCTAAAAGACCTCACTAATGTTGGATTTAAATATAACTAGCTACCTTACAAGAAAGGTAAAACAATTTTACCAGAAGTTAATTATCAACTTTCCCAAAGATGACAAGACCATGGCTTCTCTTTCAATCCATCCATTCCTTTACTAAAAACTTGATTAAAACTTCTCATTTTTTTCAAGCTAAGTTTTTGTACCCCCCCCCTTTCAACCAATAGATTAATTAATAATTCCTAAGGACAGGCTACTGTCTGATTAAACTTCTCATGTGTACAAGATTCTATGCTCCCAAACCAGTTGCAGTGCCATATACTATGGCAAATCCTGTGCACCTCTCTTCATTCATGTCTCTCAATACTGTTACTTATATATATAAAAAAAAAACCCTTAATAGACCTGAATACAATTCCATCTTTTTAGATCACCAAAGATCCACTGGCCATATGTTTGAACTGTCTTCTGCTACCATCACTGCATAGAACACTATGACTCTAAACATAAAATCAAAATATAGCTAACAACATATATGCTATAAACCAAAAGAAAGCATGCTTTTCCCTCTCCAAAAAAATGGACTTTCTAATCCACTTTGCATATATTTAAATATTTGAAATATACATATTCCACCATGCTCACACAACCCATTTGCTATGATTATGAGAAGCACTCAGCCAATTAATACTATAAATTAATTAATACTTAGCTCCACCATTGCCTGCATTCTATTACATTTAGATATATTTTTTAGATTGTAAATGAAAATAAAATTAAAAATTTATGTATTTTGTTATATAAATATGATAAAGGCAAATTTAAAGCATTTTTATTTTCCCCCATATTTCAGCATATACTAATAATGAATGTATTTTTATATTGGACTATTTCCATCATCTAATATGTGTGTTGAATGTGTTTAGAAAAGTTTAATTTTAGTTAAATATTCCAAATGCATTCAACTGTTAGTAATATCACAGCAAACAGGTTAGTATATGCACCAACTGTTAGTAATATCACAACAAACAAATGTTAGTAATATCACAGCAAACAGGTTAGTATATACACAATGTTTCGAGAGGTATTTTTCTCCCCTCTTCTTCAGGTGTTGCTGGCCTGACCAGCAACACCTGGGTCCTTAGATTCTTGATAATTGAACTTTAAGGTAATGCTCTAACCAACAGCCATTCTGCCAAAGGCAACAGTATGTAGTAATTTCATATACTTATCTATGAGGTTCCTCCTGATTTCTCCACTTTTTCCTCAGAGCAAAGTTGATTAGTGGTTTCCATACTTTATGTATAGTCACACTAGGTTGGCTTATGGGATTTGTTGCCATTGTCATGTGAGCAACTTCTTTAAATTTTCTTCTTTGTACCTTTTCTTCTTTGTCCAATATTTTTGTATTTTCCCAATCGAACATATGTTCTTTGGTCCATACATGGTCTGCTACCTTAGATACATCTGTTTTCTCTCTTCTAATCATCAGTTTATGTTCTTGCAAGTGCTTTTGAATGGGATGGCTGGTTTCACCAATATATGTTCTTCCACATTCACATGGTATTTTATAGATGCAGTTTCTTCTTTGCAGCATTTCAAGTTTAGGCTTTGTAGATGTTAGAATTCCTCATAGTGTGGTATGGCTCTGGAAAGCTGTTCTGATGTTATACTGATTGCAGATTTTCCTTAATTTGTCTATTTTTGGAATGTATGGATACACTACAGTACCAATAATTGTCCTTTCTCTTGATGGTTCTTTTTGTTGTCTATTTAAAGTTTTCTTAATAACAGCTGATGGATAACCATTTTTCTTAAGAGTTTGTTCAATATAGATCTTTTCATTTTCCAAATCGCCAGTTTCTGAACAAACTTCTTTTGCTCTGTTCCACAGTGATAGTATAACTCCATGTTTTGTGTTTCTGGTGTGATTAGATGTATAGGCTAGGTATTTTCCTGTATGTGTAGGTTTTCGGTAAACTGTAATTTTGATTTTTCCATGAGGGAGTCTTGTTACAAGAACATCTAAGAATGCCAATTTTTGTTCTTGTTCTGGTTCTATTGTGAATTTAATTGAAGGGAATATGTTGTTGATGTGTGTCCAGAAAGTTTGTAGCAATGCTTCACCATGCAGCCATACAACAAATGTATCATCCACATAGCGAAGCCAAACTTTAGGTGGATAAGGAGTACTTTTTATGGCTGTAGTTTCAAGTTCTTCCATGTAAATATTGCTAATCAGGGGAGACAATGGTGAGCCCATAGCCATTCCTTGATTTTTTTGGAAGAATTCTGTGTTATATTGAAAGTAGGTTGTTTTTATACAGAATGTTAATAGTTCCATTATGCTATCAATAGGATGAGGTGTTCTGGTTTGTAAACTATTATCATCATTCCTTACAATAGACAATGCTTCTTCACATGGTACATTTGTGAATAAACTTTCCACATCAAAGCTTACCAGTAAGTCAGTTCCTTCAATTTTCATGTTCTTGATTATGTCTAGAATCCCTGACAAATGATTGGGTCTTGAATGCCAAAAGACTTAGAACTTTGAGGAGAAATATTGCCAAATTCTGGCAAGGTGAATCTCTAGAACTAACAATAGGTCGTAATGGAACATGATCTTTATGGATTTTAGGTAGACCATAAAGATGAGGAATTTTGCTGAAATATGGTTATTTTACTCTTTTTTGAATCTGTGAAGTACTTGTGATGCTTTCTGAGTTATGCTTGTAATTTTGTTTCTGTACTTGGTATCGGATCTTTTGCTACTTTTCTATATAGGCCTGCTGTGAGGAGTTCTTGTATTTTGTTGTTGTAATCAGTTGTATCCATTACAACTGTTGCATTGCCTTTGTCAGCAGGGAGAATAATTATAGATTTATCTCCTTTGAGAGATTTAATTGCTTTCCTTTCCCCAAAGGATATGTTTGACTGCAATTTTTGTTGCTTGTCAAGTGTTCTTTTTATTCTCCAGCGTAATTTTGCTGCTTCTTCTAAAGGCAATTTTTGAGTGACTTCCTCAGTGGTTGCCATTATATCTACTACGGGGATATTAGATGGTGTTACAGCAAAGCTTAATCCTCTTTCAAGAACAGAAATTTCAGTATCTGTTAGATGTTTAGAACTTAAATTTTTAACAGATGACGCTGTTATATTGCTTGGTACATTATGATTTTTGATACGCCCATGTAGGTTAGCAAGTTTCTTCTTATGACATTCTTTTATTTTTCCATGTAATATAGAATATGATCTTAATGCTTGAAAAACTCTGATATAGTCATCCTCAGTAAGTTTATTTTTTAGAAGACATTCTACATTATTAATTGACTGCATTGTTTGACACTTAGAAAACCTTTGAGCATTTATTCTTTCTCTTAATAGAGCTTCACTTGCTCTCTGAGTAATTTTCTCAGCTCTCTGAGAGTGAATTGGAGGTTTTAGTTGCAAACCTTTAGGAATTACCCCTTCTGATTTTCATTTACATAAGAAAGTTAAATGATTTTCTACTTTGGCCAGCTTTAGTCATAGTTTTTCATAATGTCTAAAGTTTGATATAGTATCGGGTCCATACTGAATACTTAGTGTTTTTCTGAAGGTTTGTGATGATGGTGTTCTAGCTGTATTTTTATATTGGACTATTTCCATCACCTAATATGTGTGTTGAATGTGTTTAGAAAAGTTTAATTTTAGTTAAATATTCCAAATGCATCCAACTGTTAGTAATATCACAGCAAACAGGTTAGTATATGCACCAACTGTTAGTAATATCACAGCAAACAAATGTTAGTATCACAACAAACAGGTTAGTATATGCACTAACTGTTAGTAATATCACAGCAAACAGGTTAGTATATACACAATGTTTTGAGAGGTATTTTTCTCCCCTCTTTTTCAGGTGTTGCTGGCCTGACCAGTGACAGTACTAGCATGGGGTTCGAACCTTGGTCCTTAGATTCTTGATAATTGAACTTTAAGGTAACACTCTAACCAACTGAGCCATCCTGCCAAAGGCAACAGTATGTAGTAATTTCCTATACTTATCTATGAGGTTCCTCCTGATTTCTCCACTTTTTCCTCAGAGCAAAGTTGATTAGTGGTTTCCATACATTATGTATAGTCACACTAGGTTGGCTTATGGGATTTGCTGCCATTGTCATGTGAGCAGCTTCTTTAAATTTTCTTCTTTGTATCTTTTCTTCTTTGTCCAATATTTTTGTATTTTCCCAATCGAACGTATGTTCATTGGTCCATACATGGTCTGCTACCTTAGATACATATGTTTTCTCTCTTCTAATCATCAGTTTATGTTCTTGCAAGAGCTTTTGAATGGGACGGCTGGTATTAAAATTAAACTTTTCTAAACACATTCAACACACATATTAGATGATGAAAATAGTCCAATATAAAAATACAGCTAGAACACCATCATCACAAACCTTCAGAAAAACACTTATAATGAATGTATTTCTTGGATACACATAACCTCCTGTTAGTTTTTTTAATCATAACCTTTGCAGGATTAATAAATATTTATAAATATAATTAAGCAGTTCATGAGTTCTAAATCTTATTAAAATAATAATAGAAGTTCAAATAACTCATATTTTGTCCTAGATCCATTTTCAATCTGCACTGGTAAATGTCAATGGTACGATACCTTTTTTTACTCTCTCAATAAGCAATCTTGCTGTCCTTCCTCTTCTCTATGGCTTCAAAGGTATTTTTCTCTGGTGGCTAGTTTATATTCCAATTTAAATTATTAATTTGTTTATTAATTTCTTTCATAACTAATTTTTTCCCCAATAATTATCTTTTCTAGCACTTTATCATACCATTTACACATTTCTTAAACACTTTATCGATACTTTTACTTATATCAAATTAACAGTTTTGACTGCTTGGCAGTCATAATCATAGGAAAAGAAGTAAAAAATTATATTACTAGCACTTTAATATAATAGTAGTGTCACTCAATGCAAATCTGAGTAATCAATGAATGCAGGAAGGTTTGTGTATAAAATTTCCATCTAGCGCCTACTCATCCAATATCCCCAGACTAGTTTCTAGCTTGTGGCTTTAATCAGTGCCTCTGTGTTAAAAGCTTGTGTAAGCATAAACAATGGCGCTCATGTGATGTTTAGTAATCTAATTTTATATATGTTTTTATATACACCAAACAATACACCCTCCTCTTACTCCAGAGAACCATTGCTTCTTCGATATTCACTACATAATTTTTTAATATCTGGAAGAGATTCTATTTCATTTTTTGTGAATCTGCAATAATTGGTGTTTGCCTTTCTATGGCTTTTTTAAATCAAATTTACAACTATACATACTATATACTTTCTCTTTTCTTTGCAATTGTGATCTTAGATATATAAATGTTCTGACATTTATAAAGAAAAGGTAGACATATATTTTGTTAAAAATTGGCTTTATTTATGCTGAGCATGCTTTCAGTACATTGTGTATCATAATCATAGGTATACAAACATATTGAAAGCATGAATAAAACAATTTAATAATCAGTTTGGACTTTGGCTGAGAAATGACAGATAACAAAATTATTAACAATAACTTTAATTAACAAATAAAATTATATGATAATAAAAAACAAATAATGAACTTGGACTTCGGATGAAAAATGACAAACAATGAAATTATTAACAATAACTTCAATTAACAAATAGAATTATATGATACTAAAAAAATGTATCTAAAATATTTACACTTAAAAATTATATGATGATCACGCATGAGAGGAGGAAAATCTTTGTAGTTTTATAATAACTTTGAGAATAATTAATAGAAAGTTCAGTTAATTACATTAATGTCTTTCTGAAATCATGTATATTTCTGTCTCTATAAACGTGGATATATGGCCATTGAATTCATCAATTTTAACTGTCTGCTAGCAATACTAACATTTTAACTTCTTTTAATTCATTCCATGGCAGTTTTTCCTATGAGGATCTTCATTGTAATTTTCCTATGAGCATTGAAATAAGTAGATTCACATATCGAAATAAGTAAATTCACAAACTAATTATAGAAGTGCACTTCTATATGATGATCAATTTAGATGACTAGTTTTCTTCTTCTAGTGAGTAAATTTCAAATATTTCTTCAACATTAGATAGTGATGAACAGATCAGCAGGATCAAAGTTAATTTTGAGGCATTTCTTTGCTTGCAGCTCTATATTCAGTTACAGTGCTTGAAAGATCAGGGAAAGAATTCTGGGGGATTTTATCCCAGAAAATGCATGATATTTCCTTAAATAATCATTACCATTTTTACAGACTTCTATTCAGTAAGTGATACAATCATGAAGTAGTAACAATCATTCCTCCCTTTCTTGTAAAAGCAGAACTTAGTCTTTCCCCCAATCATTTGCAACTGGTTTTTATAGCAATATTCTTTTTATTTAAAATAGTAATATTATTTTAAAATAAAAAAATATAATACATTTTAGTTTTAGACTTAGTTTAACTATCATTTTCAAAACACTTTAAAATTTATTTTGTATACATGACTTTTAATATTTTGTAATATATATTCCAAAGAAAAATATTCACATAAAAGCAATGCCTGTAAATTGAGATGTGAGAGTTACTATATATATATATATTGAAACAGTAAGATTTGCTTTACAAATCTTTGTTTCACCTTCTCTCACTTCTTTCTTACCCTCATACCTAGTTTAAACCCCAATTTATCATAGTGTCTGTATTGCTGCTTATATGCCAAAATCCTGCCTAAATGACAAAATAGATATTTGTGTTTAACTAATTTATGAAATAAAAACAGAGACATTAGATAAATTATACAAATGTTTCATTAAATATATATATGTGGATTTAAGCTACCTGTGGTTCGTCTCTATTCCTTCATTCTAAAATTAGTATTCTTTAATTAATTATTGTGCTACTATCTGATGACTCAAGGTCACACACATATCATTTTATATTTAATTAAAGTTAATAATTAGAGTTAGACATACGAATTAGTTGAGGCTCATGCTCCATCGTTGATGCTAGTGGGCCAGAGTGTGGAAAAGATTAACTGCTTGCCTCGAAAATGTTGTTAATTAGTTTGCAGATTTAGAGAGTGGGTAAACAGGGCAGAATCCATAAGTATTCTTTATCTATGATCTCGTGTATGGTTGGATTCGAGATACTTTTACCTAGGTTGTGAATTGTGTTGAGTTAGCATACAATTTCGACCGGTACACATCATCAATACTCTGGCCGCTTAGTACCAGTAATGTACTGGCCAACTATAAAAGTAAATTTTAATAAAGACTAAATTAAATAAAATATAGTCTGTGAACTTTAAAGAATATAATCTTAGTGCCATTCTATGATATATCAATCATATTGGATGCCCCTTGAGCACTAAATATACATCTCCTTTTATATATCAGACCATTATGCATGAATCTAGCTTACAGATCAAATGCTCAATAACTGTTACTGTTCCAAGAGATAAATATTCTAAAACCATTTAGAATTAAGTCATTGAAATAATTTTAACAATTGGATGCAAATTTATTAATAACAATATAAAAAAATTGAAATTAAGATCTCTAAAATAAGGCTAATCACAATATAAGCTCTCTGATTTTGATTACTATACAAAATTCAAATTCTTACATTGATTTTACAATGATTAATATATATAATTCAATGTATTACATTGTGGTTTAAGATATGTTCCATTAGGTTTACTTAAAACTCATTCAGCACACAAGCATGTAGCTTGATATAAAATGAACATGTTTGAATTGACATTTAATTAAAAAAAAGATTAACTTTGCTTATGCGTCATACTTGACAAGTATTGATATATATATATGTTCAAAAGATGGCGCTTTACCAAAACCACCGAACAAGTGTAAAATTTTTTTAAACAAATTTTGCACTTGTTCGGTGGTTTTGGTAAAGCACCATCTTTTGAACATAAATAACAAGTGATAGCAGGTTACGTAAGTAACTTGTTTTTGTTTTCCATATATATATATATGCATAAATACATATGTGTGCTTGTAAATTCTGAACACATTTGACTTGTTACAAAATAATTATCAAAATCTTAAATTATAAAAAAATACAATAATATTTAAACAGCATTAAACTGTTGCACATGCGCTTTGGATTTAATGATTAAAGTTTCAGTTAAATTATATAAATTTTTATAATAACTAATTCCATTTTGAATGTACATAAAATGCACACATATACGTGTGTATATATATATAAAAACAATTCAAATCAGTTTTAAACTCTATTACAGCTTTCTTTTTTCTTTTTTAAAAAATAAAATCAATTTTCAACTGTAACTGTTTTGATTGATTAATTATCAACTTCTTTAAGTTAATCTAAAAGATTTGCTTTTTTTTTTTTTTAATTTTAAATAAGATGGTCAAGGAATTAATTCTCAACTCTTAGATTTTAATTCAGGTAAAGTTATTACTTGCATTCTAAGTTGTATTTTCAGGTAATTGTTGATTGATTAATTATTGACGTCTTTAAATATAAAATCTCTCTCTTTTTTATTAACAAACGAGTTTTATATATTTCTAACTTTTAGAATGACCCTTCAAAAATGAATTATTTAAAACAACTCACATTATATATATATGCTACACGATGTGTTTATCTGTGGTTCCTTGCATGTATAGATAAATTTCATCATACCAATTCTTTCTTCAAGCTGAGATTCTCTTGATGAGCTTGATTTTGATGATTATCATTATCAGGAAATGTGTAATTAAATAACTTATTGGCATGGATTAGTTCCACAGGCTTCAAGCAAGCAAACTTTCTTGTTCACATTTAGGGCTATGACACTGGAAGTTTGACCCATACCCTCCAAGTGAATTCAAACTCCACCATCATGAATTAGAGCAGCCTCCTTCTGTTTTGACTTCAGCTACCTCTAACCCATGACAGCTATCTGTATACCTCTGGAAACCAACCAACTCTGTCAACTCTTCTCAAAATTATTACCCAACTATTCTAATCTTTCTATCCAGTCTTTTATAGCTAGATTTGAAATGACAAAAACACTAATTTAAAAACTGTTTTTATCTTTCTAATCCTTTTGAAAACAAGTTTTATCAAAAGTGTGATATACAAAGATTTCTACATAAATAGATATTTACCAATTAATTAAAAAGATTTCAAAATAGATTAGACATTTTTATAATTATCAGAAAACACACTTATTTTTAAATTTCAAAATCAGAATTCAATAAAATATTTATTAGAACTTTTTAAACATTTAATTTACAATCAACTTTTATTTTAAATTCAGAGTTATTTAACCCTTTATAGTTGTTATTATTCCCAGTGGCACGTAGAAAATATCTACAAAATTTTTTGTGTGTTTCAACTTTTCCTTTTAACTTTATATATATTTGTGCACACACACTATGTTATTGTTGTCATATAACACTTGTTATAATATATATGTATGTTGTTATGTGTTATTGTTGCATTTGAGAAGTTTGTCTTAACATGGAAAATATTGATAATGAATTTTTAATTTAGTAATTTTATTTTGAATTTCCTGCAACTTAATGACCAGCATATTCACTGCTATAGCCATAAATTGAAATTTGGATTTAAGTCCCATTTGGTAAATTCTTAAAATTTCAAACAAACTTAGAATTTTTATTTAGCACATACTCAACCTAACTAAGACCATCAAATTAATAGTTGGTAAATGAGGACCCAACTATTTATATACAGATTAAAATAAAAAAAATTACAAACTTTTGCCATATAATGTTTCCCTCTCTTGAAGGGTATTATATTTTTCTTCCATATTTCTTGATGGAGGATAAAACAGAGGATTCTTCCCCACAGTGAAATACCTAAAGGATATTTTTATTATATATATTGTAATGGTTGGTTTGTACATTTGTTCAATAGACCGAGATTCTGAGCCAGAGAACCAAAAGCTAACCAAGTCTGGATAGTAATATCCTACATCTGACCATGCCTCAATTCCCTTACCTGTGCTTCCAATTCAACCCATAGCAAATGACATGCCTGAGGCTACACTCGATATCTCCTTCTTCATGTTCCAGCAGTAGCAAAGTGGTAAAACATGAGACATCCCCCCACATGCACACACATGGGATTATACAACTTAACTAGTGATTCATAAGATAATGAACAAGAATGGAGACTGAGATAAATTTATATTTTATAAAATTTAATAATCAATAAATGAAAACAATGGAAATTATATATATATATCAACAGATGGCGTTCTACCAAAAACACCAATAGCTTGAAATCATGATCTGAAAGTGGAATTAAAGTTAGAGATAGTGAATGCATTCTCTGACGTTTATGTAAACGAAATATGCTTGATGGTGTTTTTGGTAGAACGCCATCTGTTGACATAAATACAAGCGTTAACAAGTTTTTAACTTGATTTTGTTTTTCATATATATATATATATTTGCTCACACAGATGAGTGAATACTTAGGTTTACAAAGAATATTTAATGTAATCAGTAGATGATAAAATAATGCAATTTATATATTGCTCATATGCAGGTGATTGTGTACTTGGGTCAACAAAATGTTTAATATAATAATCAATAAGCTCAAGCACAGGTGAGTGAAAACTTAGGTTTACAAAGTGTTTAAATAGATTATGGATTTGCAGAACTAACAATAGGCTTACACCATCTTTTATGTTACAGGAGAATATACACATAATTGAGATATAGTGTCTAACATTTCAGACTGAGCGATTTGACCTCCCACCAAATTCATTATAAGGTTAAGTAGATTGTGAGATAAAATATTTCCCATCCTCTATGTCATAATTTATGCTATGGACTATGTCAGGAAAATTAGTTATGGCTAGGGTGATCAATTAATTGACAACAGCTTGGAGTTATATTATTAAGTTTCAACATAATTTACCACACAGATAAATTGCATTAACTCAGATTTAGAATTGGATCGAAGCTGATGTTAATTCCTATGGAAGGCTGAACTGATGCCAGGTAGTCTAACATTAGATTCTATGGTGTTACAAAATATAATATCAGAATATGTGCCCTTTTATTCGAGTGAACAGAACAGCAACTTAATGAGCCCTTGGAACACTTTGATTCCTTCCAATATAAAATAAATATCTCTGTTGCCTAAACTTAAGGTGCATAATTTAACATGGAATCAATACAAATGTAGGCCACTATAGGTATAACAAGAAGCTACGCATATTATAAGCTAACTAGCAACACATTCACCATACTAATTTAATATTTTCCTAAATTAATTACACCATATAGCTTCTATCAGTGCCACTACCACTGGTCAATTCATAAATAGTATATCTATTCACACTACAAAGGCAATAATAAGGATATCTGCATAGCTTAACCTATAATTAAAGAGAGTTACAGCAAATTTAGGTATTATCAAGAGTTAGAATATTACAGATATGCTGTATAAAATCACTCACGCCTAATACTAAGCAAATTATTGATTTTAAAATAACTTATTCAGTGCTTTACAAATAGCTGGCTCACTCTAGTGAAATAATAATTTGATTTCAAAAGGGAGTTTTGCCTATATTTCTTTATATTATAATATCCCACCCTAATGGAAAGGTGCTTAATTGCCTCTCCAATAATTATCAAACCCCATAAAACTTCATTCTCATTAACATAGTACAAATTAATAAACATGAATTTAAAACTAAATATAGATGGCATAAGAACAAATTGCAGAAATCGATAAAGTGATAATTTAAAAAAATGAATAAGAATAGCCACCACCACCCTATGGTTGTTAAAGATCCAAAGACACCAAAACGTATGGGTGCTGAACTGAGTTTAGATTGAAAATATTTTTTGTGTTTTCAATTTCATGCTCATAGTTTTGTAGTTGAGATAAAAGGTGGTTGCTAGAGGGTTGCATTAGATCCTAATATCTAGATGCAGTGCTCTCAGATCCAAAGCTTCTCACTGACAAAGGCCACAAGCCAGAAACTAGTCTGGTGATATTGGATGAGTAGGCATTAGATAGGGATTTTATGCACAAGCCTTCTGGCATCTATTGATTACTCTGTTTAGCACAGGTGGAACTACTATATGGAGTTTTGCTTTGCTTTGTTTATAAATTAAATATCCTAGAAGATGACTCATTTAATATAAATGATCTTAACAATGAAATTTTTCAAAAAATAAACAACAATTTCAATAAAACAATACCTAATACTGTACTCTCTATAAATCATTTGCAAACAACTATGGTGATATAAGTCCTTAATCTTTAGCCATAACAAATCAACAATGTTCTTTAAATAAGTTCCCTTTGGAACAACTATACAGTCTAATTAATCAAAAGCAATTAGGCAAAGGTATTCACAAGATCCTAAATCATGCCAATGACTGCTATGTAATTATTGAGTTTAAAACATGATTGGATCAAATGAACTTCAAAAATAACTTCAGATCTCTAAGAAATTACATACTATGCTCCATAGATAAGAACCATCCGGTCACACTATCTGGCAGAATCCAAAACTGCCTTGAACACTTTAATGAACAAGAACTGCATTAATTATGGATCAGTTAGCAAATTTAAACACAAACCCCCACTTAGAGAAACAAATCCTGTCCTATACAGTTATCTTCACACTTACATTAAAGCAAAATATCATACCCACTGATATACCCATTATCATTACTGCAAGAGGCTCTCCTATGATATTGTCTTTTAGGGGAGTACAGCCACAGTACTTCTTCTGCCTTCAAAGAACACACCTTATTAAAGAATGTGTAGCAAGAACATGTATGAACTGTGATCTTAAAAAGAATAAAGTTCATAGATGTTCTGTTAGACCTATCAACACCTCTATCATAACCCTAAATAGCCAAACATCTCTTGGGCTTAATTTAAATAGCAATCTCACACACTCAGACAGTTCTAATCAAGCAAATTCTTCAACAAACCATTACACAACCAAACCTATCTATCAAAATAAGGATACTCAAGATTGAATGAATACCACCCTTATACAAACAATAGTGACACAGATAACAAAGCAATAACCTATACAACTCTTAAACCAACCATTCAAACTAAGAATACCCAAGAACAAACAGATGATACATGCAATTCAACTCCTTGTGAAGCAATTTCAGGTCAAATTCTCACTATAAAAAAAGACATTATGACCAACCTAATTGATAAAGCAAAACAGATCTGGGTGAAGAAGAAAATGTGCTAAAAATTAAATCATAGGAAAAAATCTCAAAACAATAGTTCCAAAATAACATCCACTCAGCTTAAAACCATTGATCAATCACCAACATTAAGGCCAGCAAAGCCTATCAAACCCAAACAAAGTGGTCCACAAACTGTCTACAAATCTACAACTTCACCAAATCTTAAACATTTAGATGATGAGACTTCTCAAACATACAGCATGATAGTCAGCATAAATAATATCTCACAACAGATACCGAAAACAGAAAATGTCTCTGGTCAAAAAAATAAACCAAAATCTTACAACAATAAAAAAACACATTCATCTAAAAAATAGAAAAAAAGAATAACACATTCATCTAAAAAACAGAAAAAAAAGAATAACATCGATAAACATTAAATCACTCAAGAAACTAACACAACAATTACCCTGAATACAAATAAGAAAATTGAAAGGAAATCTATTTGCACAGATAGGTCAAGCTCAGATGAGGGAATTCCCCAACTGACACATGACCCAGACCCCCCTCTAACAAACAAATTTCAGATACATCAAGCTCAAAGCTTCATAAATCCATAGAAAAAAAGAGGAAAACCATGGATCCAGCAATACAAATGACCCATCTAAAAGAATCTCAAATGGAATTCAAGCTCAAAGCTTCATAAATCCATAGGAAAAAATAGGAAAACCATGGATCCAGCAATACAAATGACCCATCTAAAAGAATCTCAAATGGAATACATAACTACATCAGATACAAAAGATTTTATGGATGAAATACTTCAAATAACAAATATGACATCGTTCCAACCACAAGTTCAATCTCAAGACTCTGATTGCCCAGTAGAATAAGACCTCATCAACATGGATAATTTTCCCCATCAACTCATACACTTTGTTGAGGAGAGTTTGGATTAAGTAATCATGTTTTGCAAAATCTCTAGCATTAATATATGTGTCATCAATTCTATTGATAGGGTTCACAATATTAAAAACTGGCTTTCTCTCTGCTCCACATATATGCTTTTAATAGGTGAAACTAAATACCATCACAATACAGATCATAAGATTCCAACAAGATTATATCACTTCTCTTATCTCTCAGATTCACATAATTTTCCATTGGCCCTTCAGCAGCAGGTGGAGTTGGAATTCTTAACAAGTCAAAACAACCAAAAAGTTTTAATGTACTATTTCTAGATTCCAATATAATAATCATAGAAATAAGACTATTGGAAATATCCAATTATCATAGCTTACATATACTTAACCAACGACACTTCACACTATCTAAAAATAATCCATATCCTAAATGCCTTTAGTGGTAACAGAACTTCCCCTACTATACTCCTGGGAGATTTCAACACCATATACAATGACTTCAACAAGAGATTCTTGCATCTAATAAACCACAGATTAGTGTGTGAAGAGAGCTTCTTGCCTCCTGAAGCCTACTTTTTCTACACCAAAACTAAAAAGTCACTGATTGACCTGTTGTACTACACTCCAGATCTCCACTTCAACTTTGATGTAGCCTTAGCCCCTGTTGATTTTTCTGATCATATGGCCTTGATCATACAACTGACACCTATGTCAGTTCCATTACCTGTTGATGGACCTGGCAAAACCATATGCATGATGACTCAATCAAATATGATTGAAGCAATAGTGTCGGAGGCATACATCTATTTCTGGAAAATAAACCACCACATCAGAAAAATCAAAGGACCAAATAGACTTTTAAATGACTTAACAGACATTAATATCCAATTTCAATCACTACAACAAAATTTTGCAAATACTGTATTGTTATGAAAAGTAGAGCTGCTTTAACCTAACCTAGAGATGCCAGTAGAGGGGGTTCAAACATCATCTACTCCTCCAGATTGCTATTAAGTGACTTACTTCCCAAACCTCACTAGAATTTATTCTTAATGTACGCCAAGTGGTCAAAGAGAGAAGAGACCACAAAAAGGAATTTTTAACATACCACAAAAAGGAATTTTTAACATATATATTGACCACGTTTACATATATATATCATGAAAGAACAATACTACGAGGTTTTAATTATAGTGAATGAAAGACAAAAGAAACTTTTATTTATCTTAGCAGAATTACACAAAGCTTTATTAATAGTGTTGCCAGTTATTTTCCTTGCAACTGTATACAGATATTTTCTGCCATGAGAACAAAAAAAAATGATAAATTTATATATAAATTTTTTCTAGCCAACAGTCAGATTATACAGAGAGACATAATTTCAGTTGACTGTATGGTTAGAGCACAAGGTAAGAAATAAATGGTTAAACTAACTAAAACACATTTTGGATACATTCAAAGTACATCCCTCTTCTAAAAATTAAATAGTGACCCCAATGGATATTCTCAGTTTTGTCAAAAACATTTCAATAATATTTTAAAGGTTTTTAAAAATAAATATAAATATTATGTCCTAAGGCAATCGAATATTGTGAGCTAGGATGGGTACTGAGACATGATGGAAAAAAACCAAGAGGCTAACATGAGGTCTGGATAGCTCTCCATCTCTAAACTGAGTTAAGAGAAAATGGAAATTTATTTGCTGACCGCATGATCCGAATTCAGACATGGAGTTTTATTGTTTATGTCCAGTTATGTATTCTTATACATATAAATATCTGAAAGAGATGAGATCCAATTTTATTAATCTTCATTATGATCCCAAAGCAGGTATATTAGCCTATGTAGACTTGGTAACTGAGTTCGCTGAACACATGCTGAGATGCTCACAGATCAACCCAGAAAGCAATATAATACAAATAGTCAAATGACCTTTAATTTTAAAAAAAAAACATTTGCAAAAATATATATAAAAAACACTACAAAAGTCTAACCAAACAGAAAATCTGTTATAAAATAATTCTTACTTTACCTTCATAAACTTGAGATCACTTATACAAAAAGAGCGGATATTTTAATAATTAGTTATAGTTTAACCTGTCTACCCACAGAGTCAGTATGTAATTCAAAAACTTTAATATATATAGTCAAATAAAAACTACCCCAAATCTAAAATTAAACCAGACCAGCATAAAAATAATATTAAAACACAACCTAAGGTTTCACTGCTACAAGCAGACTTCTCAAGTGTAAAGAACTACAAAAAAACCACACATTATATATACTATTAAAAACTACCCACAAATCCATTCACTTCCCATCCACCCTTAATATTAAAAGAACTCTTAAATAAGTTAATTGCTTCAGAATAATAAATTTTCAATAATAAAGACTCTTTAATTCTTCTTTTGATTTCATTTCTCTCAAAGAAGACAACCTTAGCTTCATCAAAATCAATAGTGTGGCCTGTATCTTTTTCATGGACATACAAAGCAGAACTAAGATATCTATTTTTAACTCTACTTTTATGAACCTTTATTCTTTCATTTAAACTCAAACTACTCTGACCTATGTAAACCTTCTTACAAAATAAACAAGGAATAAAATATACCACACCAGGAATAGTCTTTCTATCAAAAACTTCTTATAATACAAAAGAAGTTTTTGATAGAAAGACTATTCCTGGTGTGGTATATTTTATTCCTTGTTTATTTTGTAAGAAGGTTTACATAGGTCAGAGTAGTTTGAGTTTAAATGAAAGAATAAAGGTTCATAAAAGTAGAGTTAAAAATAGATATCTTAGTTCTGCTTTGTATGTCCATGAAAAAGATACAGGCCACACTATTGATTTTGATGAAGCTAAGGTTGTCTTCTTTGAGAGAAATGAAATCAAAAGAAGAATTAAAGAGTCTTTATTATTGAAAATTTATTATTCTGAAGCAATTAACTTATTTAAGAGTTCTTTTAATATTAAGGGTGGATGGGAAGTGAATGGATTTGTGGGTAGTTTTTAATAGTATATATAATGTGTGGTTTTTTTTGTAGTTCTTTACACTTGAGAAGTCTGCTTGTAGCAGTGAAACCTTAGGTTGTGTTTTAATATTATTTTTATGCTGGTCTGGTTTAATTTTAGATTTGGGGTAGTTTTGATTTTATATTGACTAGTTTAGCTTTATGCTTGTAATGTTTATACAGTCAAATGTACAATCTCTTTTTTTTTTACAAACAGAATAAATATGAATGCTTATTTTGCATTCTTCAAAAACAAGAAAAAACGTATAATAAAAGTAACATTGGTAGGGATCTTCCTTTTCTTTTTATAAAGAAAGAAAACTAAATAGTTAAAAGTGATTTTTAAAAAGGAGGGATTTGCGCTTTCTGCATTTTGCTTTCTCTCTTTTCTTTCTTTAAATAAAACATATACATGAAATTAAGTATTTAATTATAGGTATATAATGGTGATCTAGTTTAGTGAGGCATTTTTCACTTAAATTAATAAGAGTCATCGTCGCCATTATTCGTATTAAACCCACACCAATTAAAATATTAATAAAAAAATATATAGAATATTATGAGCATGATATACATATATAATTTGCCATATATATATATAACAACATAAATCTAGATTTAATTTGCAAATTACAAAGAGTTTTTTTAAATTTATGTGATAGTTACCGGTAACTAGAGAGGGTGAGTCAAGATGGGTTCATTTGATGCTTCTAGCAGGTTTTCTCAGTTCTTCAAATTGGTTTCAGTTTTGATGGCAGGTATTTACTGATACAGGGCAGGTATACAGGACAGACACTTTAGTTCTCTGGATGGCTCACGTGGTTATGACTCCAGTCTCAGGAACGGACAGGAAAGTGAAGGCAAAGAGATTACTTGCACATTTTCACAGAGCAACACATTATAGTATTTATATATATATATATGCTGAACAAATAGATTATGGCTTGAAGTAAGTACAGCAAGCAAGATTTCCCAATGTCAAATTTTTTAGCAAATTTCTTCCAGCAAAAATTATTAATATATAAAACCTTCAGCAATGGGCTACAGCAACCATAATACCCCTGAACAAAAAAAATTATTTATTTATATCCTTTTTCAATTCTATTTTTAATTAAACTACTTATTAGTAGCCTATTGTTCCAAAATTTTCCCTGTTATCTATTATTTTATCTAATTAAAAAAAATGTTTTATAAATTCACTTTCTTAATGGGTTCTATTTAATTAAGAAATTTATCTTATCTATTTCTGCCATCATATGTTTTTAAAATAGTTACAAATAAAAATTTAAACATATTTTATTTCATTAAATTTTTAAAATAATTTCCTTCTTCAACTTATAACTATTTGTGCAGGTCATTATTTATTTTAAGAAAAAGAACATACATTCACTGTGGTTGGACTTAGAACCTTAGCTATTCCACAGTGAATGATGAAGCCAGCATATATATATATATATATAATTGTATATATATATGCACAGCTTTAATACAGAAAAAATTATCACTTCTGCCAAGCAATGGAAAAACATGGATCTCCTCCTGTAAACAGCTGATTGGATGATGGTGACTTGAGTGAACATGGCACACAGAAATCCAAATCAAAAAGTAGATAACATCCCTCTCTGACAACATTCATCTGAGCCTTCACAGCATTCCAAATTTTCTACTTAAACACCTGTCAGTTCACTATTCCAATTATTAAAAAAATGATAGATCACCTAACCACAGGCAACAGAAACATAGTAGAACTTTACCCAGTGGCACTTGTGCCTTTTCTTAAAAAAGCAAAACCACTAAATGATATTAACAGTATCTAGCCATCAAGATAATGGAGTCAATTTTATTAAAGATCAAATTCAAACTCAGATTCTTAACTATATCTCACCAAACCAATATGGAAAAAAAGGACTCTCAACCTTATATGCTATGACCAATGTTACTGCACTTATCAATTATATAAAAATACCTCATAAATCCAAACCTATTGCCATCCAGCTAGATATTGCAGCAGCCTTCAATTCAGTCCAGATAAACACCCTCCTGGATATTCTGGCTGCATATGACATTCTGGGTGCAATTGTTCAGATGATCAGCAATCTGCTCAACAGCAGAGATTTTTCTCTGTCTTGATGACAAGATCACACCAGGTTTCAAGCCATACAAAGTTGATCCCCTCAAGGAATGCTCCTCAGTGCCATATTCTTCTCAGCATATATCAATCCTTTTCTGATGGATATGGGAAAAACCTCCCAGGAGTATTCATTCCCTTGTTCAACAAAAATTTCAATGTATTTGCATACATAGATGACATCATGGCCATGCTTCCCACCATAAAATACCTTCCCCATCTCGTGAGCATCTTAAACAGAAATACAGCCAAATTAGGCTTACAAATAAATTATAACACTCCATCTGTAAGATGATCTCTGGCAAACAAATTAAGTCACTCTTTTTGTCAAAAAACCCAAAGATATCTTGGTTTCAAGAAAACATTCTTCAATCAACTGAAGCCATCACCACTTCACTCTCTAGAGTCTACCTCTCACTATACAGAAAGATAGGCCTCTTCAACATGATCGAAATGCCAAAAATCTCATATTATCTTCCATTCATTAAAATTTCAAAACAGTTTCAAAACAAAATTAACCGATTATGCACCAAACTATTCTGGAGAGGAAGGACAGTGGAAATTAGCTTGTGAGGTATCCAACAGCAATGCAGGTCACAGGCAATCATAATACAAAAAGTCCCACAATTCTCTGCATAATCTTATCCATTCCTTTGGATAATCCATTATTGAAAAAATTGTACCGACTGATTGTCCACTGCCTTTTACCAAGTCATGGATATCATTATTAATAGAAGACTTAAAAACTATATAACCCGATCATTCCCACTACCCTTGACTAAAAAATCACTCTATGTAAAGTGTACAGCCATATCAACTCTAATCAACAGCTCATTAAAACCAGTCTAAATGTAACCAACCAAAGACTAATTACATACTTCAAAAGATGAAAACTAGAACCCAAATTCCTTCATCATTAAAATTAATCTTAATGTGCTTCCCATGAATTGGTTTATCACTGAAAAGGTCTTTCTAACATTGACCCAATATGTGGTCTGTGTGCCTGTGAAGATGAAACCATAGAGCATATCATACACTGATGCCCAAGACTAAAAACCCTGAAAGATATGATCATTATCAACTCCAACATAAGAACTGACATGATTCTCTCATTTAAAAACGTCATTCATAATGGAACATTTTCAATAATAAGTCTTTCCACCTTTGTGCTTTATGCCATATGGATTGTAAGATGCAAAACACTCATGGAATTACCATGGCAACAAGTCATACCATTGTTTTGTCAAACACTCCAAAAATCAAAAAATGTGATCAGCTCCTTGCCTCCAGTGATGATACATGGATATTGATTTCACTACCTTCTTCCAGTTTCTCAACTCCAAGCAACTCAGCCTTTTAGAATAGGCAATTCTAAAAGATAATACTTATGCTTATATAAAGCACTCTAACCAAGTAAAACAAGTTCTGAGTATCTCACACACTATACAATCTTTCTTTACTATACCCAATCACACAAGTGGTATAACAGTTGTGTTCACATATTTACATTCTAGTCAGATGTCAAACAGACACTAGTATAATCATGTAATTGTACAGTTTTTTTGTTTGTTTTCATCAGGATGTAATAAATTATTATTGCAATGAAAATAATGTCTAAAAACGCAAATGGGAAAACAGAATAAAAATTAGTTTGTAAAAGAAAAAGGTTTCAAAAATGTAATTAGTTTATAAGATTTCTGATTGATAATAATATTGAAATTGTATTAATTAAAAAACTATATAAACAATCGATGAGATAGTAAATTAATGTAAGCAAAATATTAGATTAATGTGGAATTTAAAAATAAATTAGATTAAAGCAAATGTAAAAATAACTAATTAAAAAAAACAGATTCAATTTGCAATCAAAATTAAAAACTATGATAAGGAATTAAAAACAATGAGAGAAAAAGATATATAAAGTCACTATCACCTACTGGAATTTAGTCTGGTTTGCAATCTATTGATATAAATTCGCATTGCTATTAGTCCAGAAGTCAGGTTCTTTCTCAAGAATGCATGCAGATATTCAGAAATTTTAGCACAGTAGTAAACCAATCATTACTGCTGTAGTCAACATTAATGCAAAAGCTATATAAATGTTTAACAGTGTTTCATGTCCCAAGCCCTCAGCCATCAAATATCCCACCTGAATCAATACCTGGAACCAATGTTGAGCATACACTCTCTTCCCCATAGTTTGATAGCAATGTGGAAGGAGAGTCATGAAGCCATCAATGGAGAACCAAAAAATCAACTGGCAGGAAAGCAAAACCAAATGGAAACCAAAACTATTGGACAGTATGTACAAATGAAAACCTGGATAAATATACTTTTAAATAACTGTGTAGTGTTAATTTTAAATTAAATAAACTTTAACGAAGGAGTATTATAACTATAGCCTAAAGTCATCATTTATATTTTTCTTATGTAAAATTTATTGTTATATTATGTTAAATAATGTTTGCTTAATTGTTATTTTGTCTGTTTTCTCTCTCACTCTTGTCACTGTGTCACCAGTAAAATTAGTGTAGAGTTACTTTTAGAGTTACTTTTATGTGTTAAAATGTGTTAAACCCTGATTTAAGAGTGTGACCTAGTCATGGGATATTTCAAATGCTGGATTGTGTGCCTGTCATGCTGACTATTTAACATATGAATAGCTGGTGCCTGAGTTTGATCCTCAAAACAAATAAAATGCTTTGGATTGCAGAGGTTTAAATCCAGCAGTTGAGGTGGACATAGTCTTGAAATGTGATTGTGTTATACTTTGCATAGCTCGATCGCCTTTGGGTATTACTGATGGCTATGCTACCTGGTTCAATATATATATTGTGCCAAGGCCAATTTGGCATATGTATATAAATAATTTTGTCTAAAAAAATTATTAAAATAAATAAAAAAATCTTTTATAAAAGAGTTTGAAATAAAAGATTAAAAGTGGGAAGGGGATTTTCTTAAAGTCAAACTAAGAGTGTTAGAAAAGAAAGTAAAGTTTTTCTAAATTAGTATTCATAAAAATAAGTAATTCAAAATTTAAAAAAATATAAATCTCTTTTCATTCAAGCTTATTATAATATATTATATATGTACGTGCGAGTGTAAATAAATGTATGCATGTTAGAATAATATTAATATATATATATATATGTAAATGAAAGTTAAAAAAGAAATTATATTTGGAAAACACAGCGATGGCTATTAAGTTAAATAAAGATTTAAAAAAACCACACCAGTGGTGGGCTACTAATTAAAGATATAAAAAACAATACATTTATGAAAGCTACTACTAATTAAACAATCGTCAAAAACACGTTGTCATAGGAGTAATTACTAATGAAATTTCGACAACACCTATTGCACCTTTGCCGGAGGATATTAAAATGAAAACAATTCGGATACATAAATAGCCCGATTTTTTTTATCAGTTGGAGAGTTTTTTCAGTCTAGTTTGCAGTGACAGTCTTGTTTCAGTTTGAGATAACAGTGCATTTCTATTATGTATTCAGAAACAAAAATGCATTGTTGAGCAGCTTTTGGAAATATACACTTGTGCTTCAGCCTTTTTAGTCCAACAAGATCATCAAAACCTGCCTGTGAAATAATGTCTGCATAACAACTCAGAAATCCTCCGTCAAACGTTCAACTGTCTTCAAGAATAAAGCCAATGGATCCGCATAAAATCTCTTCAAGAAACATTCAAATCTAACCGGTTAGATATAATCCATCAGAAGCAGCAGAAGCAGCCAACAACAAGCAATATCAATGTTCCAAAAATCCTAGGTAAACATTTATTTATTATCATTTATACGTAGTAGCCACTGCTGTAATTCATCAATCCTACCGAGTAAAGTAATTTGAACTCTTAAGCATGCATAAAATGAACTATTGATATGCATGTGTGTGTATGTGAGATAATTTAACGATGTCACATATTATTTATGCTTTTCACCAGATATATGTTATAATGTGTTACTTTAAAAATGTGCGTGTGTTAAATTAGATTTATAAAGATGTTTAAATTTAGTCAATTAATGTTGGGTAATAAATTATCTTTAAACTTAATTAATGTTAATTAAAATAAAATGTCTTCAAACTTAAACTTTATTTGTCAGTCAATTCTTTTTACCAACCTTTTTATTAATTCTTTCCACCACTAATTTTATATAATTTTGTTATTGAATTAAAATTAGACTGAGCTAGTTTTAGGGAATGTTTCGAGCACTGGATTATGAGCCTATTGCCCGAATACGTTAGTCATCAGACTAGCTGGCACCCCAGGGTTCACCCCGAAACAAATAAAGTATTTGGATAGTAGGGGTTTGAATCTAGCAGCCGAGATGGGCCATTGTTGATAGTTAAAGCTATCAATAAGATCTCCCATTTTGCTCGAACATGCTGGTTCATCCACGTAACATTTATAAGATTATAAATGTATTAGGAAGGAGTTTGAAACCAGCCAAAACTTATATATATGTATAAGTAAGTGGTTTCAGCAGTTCAACCCAGTACAATATATATATAAACATTAAAAGCATAAAGTTAAACTAATCAATAAATAATTAAAATTACCCTAAATTCACAACTCAAACAGATTAACCAAGAAAATAAACTCTAAAACACTACCAATGGTGCAGCTACAAGCAGACTTCTCAAGTGTAAAGAACTACAAAGTAACAACATGGCTAGTTTGATGGAGTTGCATATTTGAGGTAATTTTGATTATATATTGTAACCCTTAGTTTCTTTTGTAAAGAAATTGATGATTGGGAAGTAAATAGTAGGATTAGTTTCTTGGCTATATCCGAGTAAAAAAATTTTTTTAAGTTTAAGAAAAGTTAAAGCCTTTATTTAGAGAGACCAATAATCATGTGGCTTAAATTTAACATATAGAGAAGAATCTGTTTGTGTTTATTTAAAATTATAGTGTAGCATTATGTAGAGGGAAGGGGGATTAACTATCGCATGCTGTAATATCTGAAAAATGTTTATGTATATATTTAAACAGAAAGGTCTTTGTGAATCGCAATATTTATGAATAGAAATATTGGTACAAATTGAAGTTGAACGTGTTATAGATAGCATTAGTTTGAGAGTTCTTTTCATGAGAATAGGTTTAATTTTTTAGGAAATTAGGAAAGATATTTTGTACTCATATGAATCAAAGATATTTTGTACTGAAATGGATATGAACAAGCAGTCACTATTTAGTATTGTGAGTCTGTGCATGTATATATGATGCGTGTATGATGCATATATAGAATTTTTTTCCTTCATGGAAATTTACACATTGTACTCTAGATTATTTGATAGTGTAATGTAAAATCAATTTGGTTTTACAGGAGTTGGTTATTGTTTTCAGTTCTCAATTTGGTTTAAGTTTTAAAGAAGAAATTTATTTATATAATATCAGTTCTATAAAATACCAGTAATTCTATATATTTTTTTATATTTCTTGTAAAACAAAGCAGTGTAAAATGTGTTAAGAAAGAAGAAATTAAAACATAATCAGAGCTGAAAACAATAAACCAAAAAGATATTTTGTACTGAAATGGATATGAACAAGCAGTCACTATTTAGTATTGAGTCTGTGCATGCGTATCTTTGTGTATGATGCATATATAAATTTTTTTCCCTTCATGGAAATTTACATATTGTACTCTAGATTATTTGATAGTGTAATGTAAAATCAATTTGTTTTTACAGGAATTGGTTATTGTTTTCAGTTCTCAATTTGGTTTAAGTTTTAAAGAAGAAATTTATTTATATAATATCAGTTTTATAAAATACCAGTAATTCTATATTTTTTTTATATTTCTCATAAATCAAAGCAGTGTAAAATGTGTTAAAAAAGAAGAAATTTAAATGTAACTGGAGCTGAAAGCAATAAACCAAAAACAACATTTAACAGATGACATCAAAGGTTGACTTCAGAGAAAGAATCGTAAATTAGAAGAAACAAAGCATGGGAAAAGGGAAACTTGCAGGTGGCCTTTTTTTGTTTTTCTCTTTTATAAAAGCTAAGGAAAATGAGGTAAGGGGGAATTTCTCTGGCTAACTCCATATCTGACTGTCTTCTCTGATCACTTTCTCTCTCAGAGACAGCAATTGACTCAACTTATTAAGAAGTGTGTATAGATTACTTAAATATGAAGTGCTAATTCAATTATAAATGGTGTGCAGTGGTCTCTCTCCAAAGTCAATTATGGCAAAATTAGCTTGCAACAAAAAGTTTTGGACTCAATCTTCATAATTGGCATTTAAAAGTTTGTTTAAAAGAAGACATCTCAAGAACGATATTTTATCCATGGCTTAATCAACTAAAACTCCAAGGAATGATTGGACTTTAATATAAAGTTAGTTAATTACTCAACATTCTCATTAGTAATTGTTTTTTTTTATTGTGACTCCAACCTAAGAATTTAGTAGAGAAAAAAAGAGCATCTAGAACACTATTTTACTTGCAAATTTTTTTTCTCATGAAAGAAACTAAGAAAAAAGGAAAAATTTAAAACTTAAAGAAATAAAGTTATGGACTAAAATGTGAAACCAAACATCTGAATTCGAACCTGGGAAGAAAAGTATTTAAGAAAAAAACAAGTCATCTGCAGGACTAATTTTCAACAATTTTAATTATTGTGATTAAATATGAAGACAGCAAGCATCAATGTAGCTACATCCTGAATAAAAATAATTTTGTGTGTCTATCATCATTAAAGAAAGACAAATATAAGTATTTTTCGAAGGCAATGAACTAGAACTGGTAATTGGTGTTTGTGGACAATACATACATATTTTCAGTCAAATTGGCCTTGACAGTATGAAATATTTAGACTGAGCTTTGAAGGAACTCAGACCAAAGAGAGACAATGCATAATGTTTTATTGTTTATTTATTTTGCTTTTATTTATATGTTCATTAAACATGTGTAATATATATTTAACAGTTATAGGATTTTCTTTTTTTTAAAAAAAAAAAGAGAAATGATTTTGACCTATAAGAAACTATTGAAAAAATGTTAATGCAATAATGTAAAAGCATAAATGCTTATATATTTGTCATAATGAAAAAAAAAAAAAAAAGAAAATATTTTTTTTCTCAAAATTATTAGATGTGTGAAAAAATATTTGAATAGTCGTACTATGCCTTAACATGTTGATGCGATCTGTTATGATTATAAAAATTGGATGGATGCTATTGGGTGCTTGACTTTTGGAAATTAATATAGTACATGGGTTTGGTTCATCATTGGTCAGACTTTGTCATTTGCATCAAGACTATAATCAGCCTGTGTATATATGTGAAGCTATAAATGCTGAGTATTACTGAGGTAGACTTATTGTACCATCTCAAATGGATAAATAGAAAATAACTATCTCATAATTTAGTTATTATGTATGCAGGTATTGGGAGATCAAAGACTTGATCCCAGCTACATTTATATTTATTATTTAAGTAGGGAATTATTGATACAGTTGTGGTGAAATGTTTAATATGCCTATTTAAAGTAAATGTGCAGAGACTAGTTCTTCACATATGTAGCCTCAGAAAGAAGGTGATTCTCTGGCCAATACTAACATTTGAAGTTGTGAAGTGTTTAATTTCCCTTACTGAGATACTAATGTGTGCGTCGTGAAGTGCTGCATAGTGCTATAAAATCTGGAGGTTTTTTGCAAGATAGTCAGAGTTTGTGAAAGGTAATAAAATTAGACATCATCAAGCTGTGGCAACATACTAGCCCATCAAAATGTATACAGTCACTAAAGTGGTAACATGATAATCAGCATTACATGGGGATAGCGGTGAATATTTAGTATGGATGGAAATAAAACTATGGTTTTATATTCCAACCAATTATTTAGAATGGTTAAAAATTTGGATATAACATCTTTACATAGGAAATAAAAGATATTTTTGCTTGTTTGAATAGTTCAATTTATAATTGTTGTAATGAAAGGGGGGCCAAGAAATTTATAGGCTTTGTGAAAAGTTATAGGATAATTTCATATTTATATTTAAATGCAGAATTCTGATTCCGTGTGTAAGTGCATTGATATTAAATTGAAATATGGGTCAAAACGGTGATTAAGTTTTAAGGAAATTTAAATAATCTGAAAGTATATTTTTTATTATTATTATAATTTTTTTTTTTAGTTAAAGTGAATTTCATACAAAAGAAAGTAGATTTTTATTTTACAATTAGTATAATATTTGAGATTGTAGTGATATTATGTATATGTGTGTTTCTTTCTTATTTAAGTATAATAAATATTTGTTATTGTTATGAATTTACATGCGTGTCTTATGTTTAATATTTCAAGTATCTAGAACCTATGTCTAGTATCTATATCTAGCACCTATGTCCAGCATCTATATCTAGAACTAATACCAGATCACATTTAAATTTATGAATTGTCATATGTTGATTGATTCCCGTGATTGATTTCCATGATCGATTTCCATGATTGATTCCATAGTTTACTTCCACGAATGATTTCCATAATTCACCTTTATTTTTAGCGCTGTTGGGTTGGATAGAATAAGTGGATTCATTTTATTCTTTCCTAAATACTATATCTTGTGTTGTATGTGGAAGTACTCATTTATTATTTAACACTCGTAAAAAGCGCACAATAGCTTGTATGACTGATTAAATTTATTATAATTCACCTTTGTAAAATATTAACCTAGAAAGATTTCTTCTTATATAGGAGGGGAACGATCATTTCGTGCAGTTAAATAATATACACGACTCGTAAAACGTAATAGATTTAAAAGTACTAGTTAAATTTGGCAAACAGATGATATAAAATAGATAAAATGAGAGAAAATAGTCAATTTATATATACTAAATTTAGTTATTTGGTTCGTTGCAGTGTTCTGAATACTAGGAGTAGACATGAAATCGCTTTTCTGCTTTTGGTATTTAATATGATTCCCACTGGTAAACTCACATTGAAATTTAATTTAGCAAGTTTTGGGATCATATCCATTGCATTGTAATCGTTAATAATTGCACCTCCTTAGCAGATCAAGACCTTGAGAAATGGGAGTACTTCGATTTTTAAATTTAAGAGAGTTATCTTGGAAGTCAAGTAGTGTAAGTGTTAAAATCGGGAAATACTATTATAATAATGATAATGAATCTATAGTTAGTTGGAAGGCATATATGTGTGTTTAATGAAATAAGATTAAGAGTTATCAGTTAAGAAGATATAAATGAGAACATAACACAGACATTTATTGTTATATAATTGTGACTATTGAAAGTGATGGATGCTGAGAACGAAAATAATAGTAGTAGGATTAAATGGGAAGGATTTATAACATTTTTTTAAATCCTATTTTAAATTAAATAATAATCTTATATTATATATTATAAACAGAAGTTACGAGTTCTCCGCGTCGATTGCTGATTTATTTCCATTCATTTATATGTCAGAAATATATACAACATTCTTGTAATTACTGCTCGAGATCTTATATCTACGTAAAGCTGTGGAAGAAAGTTGTCTATATTATTTAGTTAGCAGTAATAACTTATCACGAGAGGATTTACATAATTGTTATTAAGTTTAAAATTAAGACCATAATAAATTGAATTGGATGTATCATTTTTTTTTTGGAGACAGTTTAATTACTTTCTTCATTATATCCTGTAGTGATAAGTATTGATGATAATCTGTGGTGGACATTATGATTTCATAATTACAATTTGGCTTCCGGGTATACTTAACCTTATTATTACTACCATTAGATAAACACTCTAGCATTCCTTGTTTGGTCCCGGAGTTATTTTCAATCGACTATCTACTTGCACTAAAGTTGAGGTTAGAGAATTAATATAAAGAGGGATTTGGCGGATATAAGAAACTAAAGTTGAGGTTATAATATATATATGACAAAATAAACAATTTTACAAGTAACTGATATAAAAATTATATTTTTCTTGTTCATCACTATATAATTAATAGTAATACTTAGGGTTACCAGATTGGTTGATCAAAAATTAGGGCAAAACAATCAATCATTTTTATGGCATTGCATCCTTTTTCATAAAACTCCATTTTTGTGTATATTCATCATTGTAAGTACACTTCCTCTTTGGCATGTTATCTATTATTTAGGGTTATTAATATTCCTATTAATTTTATCACTATAGAAAATTAATATCAACAAAGAACTAGTAAAACTACACAGTCAATCAAAGCAGGTGCAAGCGCAGTTCAAATTTTAGCCTACAAAAATCCATCTGTGCATGCTCCAAGGCAAGATTGGGTGTGAGAATGTGTCTAGCTTGATAACATGGTTATATAACATAATAGCGATCTTTGTTTTGGTGTTGAAATTTGTCTAAAGTTTTTATAATATAACTGTAGAAACTGAAATGGAGAGAGAGCCAAAAAAACTATCATTTTTGCAATGAATTATTTATGTAAGACAAATAATAATTATAAGTATTTGAAGTTGGGATATATAATGGTTTCAAAAAGACATTTCAGAGACACTGGGGTATCTAATCAAAAATAGGGACATATCCCAAAAATTCAAGATATCTGGTCACCCTAGTAATGTTGTAGCAAGGTTTCAGCTGGATCACATTTGCTATTGACGAGCCATGAAATTTTATTTTACAACATTGTAGTCATTACAATTAGTGTGGAAGAAGATTAAATGACTATCCAATCAAAAAAAAAAATTTAATATAAAGAGAGGTGATGGTAGTAGATACATAATTTCACATAAAAGTTAAGTTATCTTAACTGATGTTAGGAATACTTGTTACAATGTAGATTTCTTTAACACAGAGATCCTATCTAGATGTGATATTCACTGCCAAAGAAAAAGAGAGAAAACCTTGAGATTCTTAAAAAAATTAGATTGAATTAATATATATAAGCATACATCTAAGTTATCTTCCAAATAAAAAATTTTCTTAAAGTCTATTAATTAAAAAAAAATTTGCACGTTTTAAATCAGATTTTTCACTTTTTATCATCCTTCTCTTTATGTTCTTTGCAGTATCTTTTTTTTATTGATAGATATTTAATACCTTGTTCTATGTGTTGCATATATTGATCTATACATTTATAAAAATAACACTTCTCGTTCAAACAACGACTAGAACAATTCAGCTGAAAGGAAATACATTTTTACACACATAATTCCACTTTTATTGTTAAAAAGAGGTTGCCTTGACAACAGTTTGAAATTGTTGATTGTTATTGATATTGCGATTGTCTAACTGTTGACTGGTTTTTTAATGATTGTGTATATAGACTTATTAAGATAAGAAGAATCGATGCTCTTGTTTTTATTAGTAAAATATATTATTTTAATAACAAAATAAAATTAAAGTACAATTTTTATTATTCAACTAGTATTATTGTTAAATAATCATATTTAGGGTTAAATTTGAAACAATAATAATAATATAAAATAATAAGTTACTTATTTTATTTATAAATTATTCAATATATATATATTTAAAAAATTCCAAAAAGAAAGATACTTGTGTGAGGAATGTATTTATAATAGTTATCAAATTTCAAAATTAATTACAAAAAAAAAAAAAGGACACTTAACAGAGAGCAATACAGAGATTTCAGACCTCTCAAAAATGGAAAGCAAGAACAGATTGAAAATGAAATATATGGGTAAGAGAACAAACAGGTATTATTGACATCATTGAAAGAATTGAAAGACTGAAGTGGAGTTGGCCTGAACATATTTCTAGAAGATAATAAATGGACAATTGAAATCTTAAACTGTATTCCAAGAGATTGTAAAAGACCTAGAGGGAGAGCACATGTGAGATAGATAGATGAAATAAGGGGGTTGTATGGAAAAGAGGGGCTAGAGATTGGAGAAGATGGACTGAACTTGGATATACCTTTACTTTGCAATGGATTGATAATGGTTGAAAATAAGTTATAGGCAACATGATATCAAAATAAACAATTTATAAGCCAATAAACATCACATTATCACCATTTCTTATGCTTGCTTATAGCCTTCTGGCATCCATTGATTATTCTAGCTTGCAGTGAGTGGCAATACATATAATGGGTTTTTCCTGTTTAAAAAACAATCTATAACTGAATCCACTATGTCTATTTTCCAAACTAAAATCTGGTAATGACAAATGTTAGTTTTTAACTAGTTTTAACAGTAAAAACTTTATGACATAAAAAGGAATGATGATGATATGTCAATAATCTATATTTGTAAAGCTTAACAACAGTCAATATACCAGAATTGTCATAAATATCCTTTACAGAAGTCAATTTAAGTCTACCAAAAATAATATGCACAGTATAAATTTACAAGGTTCATAATAATGATAATACTAATAATCATTATCTAATGATTCATTGATCAGGAATTCAAAAGATATTTAAGTACTGGATGCAACAGAGCTGGGGTATGATTCATAGACCTTAATCTCTAGAATCTATCATTGCACCAAACATGAGTTCATAACATTTAAACTGGCAAAGCTATTAAGCTGATGAAAAATCATCTATCACTAGTATGTCAGTTATATCTATTCAAAACACATTTATAAAATATTTTTAGTTGACTGAACAATGGTACGTTTTATATGATATAGGTGGGTGGTGTGGGTTTATATCTAGTTACTTTCCAAGCTATAAATATATATAAAAAAAATTAAATTTTTATCATAATACATACATTCACATATTAATAGGCCATTTTCATATATATGTATCTTATACAATCAGAAGATTCAGATAGCCAGAATTTCTCTGATTATAATTGATGAATGGCCTCGTAGTGTAATGATACTGTATCTGTTTGCCATGCATATGGCTAGAGTTTAAATCCAACATAACTGCAACAAGTTTGAATATAGAATGAGAAATAGGCTTTTTTTTTTTTGGTAATAAGATTGGGTTTTTTCTTTCAAGTAGGTATCCAGAACTAACTCCACTAACTATCTAATGTTAGTCATTAAATGGGTATCTAAATTTGTTATATAGAGGAAAATAGGAAAATGTTCAAACCTTCATACATGGTAATTGGCAAACTCTGTGAATACTGCATTTTCTTTCATGGTTTCTTTATGAATAACTTTTAAATTAAGTTTTGCCCTTCAGTGGACTTTCAGGGTGTTTTATTTACTTCTTTTACAATATAAATAATATACAACACAGTATATGAGAACAATATTCAAAAACAAGGATCTTATCAGAAATCAACCATTAAAAAACATTGAGACACTGTTGAAAACTAAATCATTATTAATACACTTTACTAATCATTAGATGCATCGCATGATTTAGTGCATTGATAAACTGGCAGGCTATGGAGCTCAAGGTTCATGGTTTCAGCTGCCACTTCTGGTACCCGAACTTATGACTTTCCGAGTAATACACCATTCGATTATTAATACCACTGATTGGTATAATTTTCTAATAATATTGGTTTAATACTATTATTCGAATCTTTTTTTTTCTTCAGTGTTATCTTCAATTAAGAGGCAGCCGAAAATTCACAAATTCTTAAAGTATGAACTACTTCCTGTTTTTCAGTACTGACTATTTATATATCAGCTTTGCAAACAAGAAATAATAGGGAGAGGGGAATGTTTTACTCTTCCTAAAATATTTTCTTTGGGGGGGGGGGTTAGTTTTTTTTTTTACAAGAAATTATTCCACATAGACTATTTGCGGAAAAGGTGCGATTAGTGAATGTTTTGTTAGTTGGTTTTATTTTTTAATACACTCCTCAGACATCATATTTCAAAACGATCCTACTTTTCCTATATCAACCTTCTGAGCGTCTACACATCAAAACCCATTTAGTAAAACCTACCAGATGTGACATTTTAATTTACTCGGAGACGAAATTGAAAATTTTCCATTTATACAACAAAGGAATAAAAAATTAAAAGATTGTATATATTTCTAATTCAATGAACTGAGCTTTTACTTTAAAAAAAAAATTTTTTTTAGGTTATGGAAAATTTTTAACACACACACACGTACTTGCATTTATGTGTACTCTCTGCCAGAGAGCATGTCATATGACTTGGAGATAGGCCTCTACGATCAAGTTAGAATACTTGATAAATAATTGTGCGTGTAACGTTTACGTCCTATTATAAATGTGAATAAAAACAGAAAAGTAGCCAAAACTTACACCATTTTATTATATAAATGAATTGTCTATATTTCGTAACATATGGATGCACAGCTGCTTACTATTGTTACAATAGTCGCGCTTGTTTGACTATGAATTAGTTTTTCCTGGTACGCTAACCCAAAAGAACTGTTGTGTTTGTAGTTGTTTGCAATTCAGATGAATTAGCCATGTTGAGAATTGTCCAGCTCGAGTATTTTATATTTTGCTATTATCTATACTGTAATATTTGTGCACATTCATAGGGCAAAAACATAAGCAACATTATGCATTAATGGCATTACGAGGTTGTCGAGGCATGCCAGGGAAGCATTTGGTATTTTTAGCCTTACTAAGTGTTCTGGCAGTCTTCTTTACGTATATTCACTTCGAAGGAGAAATCGCAAGATTAGATTCAGCTAAAAGAAAACTCGGTAAGTTATTATGTAATTTCTTATCTGAATATTTTGTATAATTGTATTAGCTTATATAAAATTATTTAAACGTACAACTTGTTCCACAAACATCGATGTAAGAGAATAATGTCAACGTTGCACAATTTATTCTCTTTCGTCCGTAAACAATCGGCTTTATGTTCGTAGTTCGTGTTTAGTATTATTGAGTATTACTATAATGTACGATTAACAAAGAGGTTTAAAAATGTAACTTCTTTACATTTATTTATTTGTTTTTAAGCTAATAAATTATAAAATTTTGATATCAAACATTTTATATTCTCAATAACATTTATTTTTTTAAATATTCCATTCTTTGAAGAGCCTACAATATAACGGCGAATTTTTAAAAACAAAAATCTTTATAGAATAAATGTTACAAGCATTAAACATATATATATGTTGATGTTTTTTCGTGAGTACGCGTATATATACAATTATCAATAGACTATAGCAGGGCCAAGCAAGTTACATCTATGGATCTCTTTATACAAACCCGCTTGGCTCAAAAAAATAAATAAACAATCAAACATGCTTTTGTAAATAATATAGATTTATCTCACTATTTATTTTTAATCAACCAATTGTTACTTATTTTATATTTTAACATAAATTAAACTAGTATAATTTAGCAAATATTAATATTTTTTAAATTTAAATGTTTAGTGGTTATAGTTAATTTTATTACTATTGAAGCATAACAGTATTTTCTATTCTCTTAAAATTATCATTATTTCAACAATTAATTAAAAGATATATAATTTAATGTATCAATTTAAACATTCTATTTCACAAGGATAACTATTAATCCAAAATTTAGTTCCTGTTTAAATGATGAAGGGCTTTTAAATGATAAGCCTGATTCTTTGACATAATTTAATATGATTTTTAGAAAATTCTAACCTATGATCACCATTTTTGTTTTGAGTCAAAGACAATTCTTTTTTTTCCTTAACTGAACCAAAGATGAAAATATGTATGTATCAAACAAAGCATTGTGTTTATTCCTCTTTTGCTTTATCTTAAGATCAAATCCTTAGGATGATCCTGAATTTCGGATTGTTAATTTGAAAAATATAAAAAAAGTAAAGCTTGTTTTTTGATCACTGAAGAAGACTAACAAACAAGATAGTCTAAGGATTTAAATATAGATCTGCCATCTAGCGTCCATTGATTACTCAATCTTTCAGTAACCGATTCTGGAATATAATAAATCTAATGAATTACTATTACTTTGTTTATGTAATGTTCTTAATTAAATATGATATAAACTGCATTGTTAATAATAATGATTATACAATATTAATTTTAAAATACATTTTTTATAAATGCATATATAATAATCATTTCATTATTATTTACATAATAAACCTGACTATGGACAAAACTATGTAATAATAGTTAAAGCCCATCCAATTTATGAATCTACAATCTGTTATCAAGGCAGTCTTTATAAATAAAAGATGGACTCCACCTTTCACTCTGATTTAATATAAGCAAGGAAGCTGGCACTTGGATTATAATAGATTAAGATTTGTATAGTCCAAGAATCTAAAAATCTCACTGTTACAGTCCAAGTAACAGCTGTCTTGTCTACATTAAGATTTTAAACCAGAGTGAAAGGTGGAATCCATCTTTTATTTGTAGAAGTTGCTTGACAAAAGATTGTAGATTCATGATTTGGACAGATTTTGTCTGTTATCAAATAAGCATTTATATATAATAGTTAACTTTATGGGTATAATTTCTTTTGTAATATTTGTAATGTATATGTAAATTATCTTTCTTTTTTTTTTAAGTTTTAATTATTTTTTAATTTTTTGAGTGGAATCATATATTTCTAATTTAAATATTAAAATTCATTTATGGTGATATATGGGGAGGGGGAGTGTTATTTATATCCACAGTCATCTAATGATATCCCTGTTCCAGAACATAGTACTATGTAGAGAGGAAATTATTGCTGATTTCTCTATGCATTGATATAGCTGATTAACTGTTTATTCATTTACCTGATTGTTTATACTTTGTTTAACCAACTTTGTTATATAATTTTAAGCATGTTTGGCATATATCTTAGTTGTATTATTTATATCTAATGTTGTGGTACAAGTTGACACACATAAGCATGAATGATAACTAGAGGATGCCACCAGATCATTTTTATAACTTATTATATGCCATTGTTTATTTTTATTGGATTTCCATAAATTTTTAAAAAGTAAATTTACAAATAAAATAGAATTGGAAGAAAATATATATTTTAGAAAGCATATACATTAGATTTTTAAAGTGTAATCTTTTTATGTTTGAGTCTTTATTGTTCTATTTTTATATATTAGATAGTATTAAAAACGTAAAGTAAGTGATGGTTTTAATTCTTAATGATATTTCTTCCTTAGAAATATATTTTGGATTTATAGTAATTATTATTAAAAAATATAATAACACAGCAAAGGTACATCCACTTTTTCTTTTAAATTATTACCAAAATGACAGAATATCAACAAATAAAAAATCCTTCTCCTTTTTTCTTTTCAAAAACTTTATTTTTTATCTCAATACTGAACATATATATACATTAATATACAAAACTCCAACGTTTCAACTGTTTTATCTCATACAGTCATTTTCAAGTATCTGCAACAATATTAAATACATATCAACAAATAAACTTCAATATAGCAGTGGGAGAAAGCTGTAAGTAAAATATATTTCTATATGTTTAATATGTTTGTTATTATGTTAATGTAAGAGAAAGTTTTTATGTAATTGAAGTTTATTTGTTGATATGTATTTAATATTGTTGCAGATCCTTGAAAATGACTGTATGAGATAAAACAGTTGAAACGTTGGAGTTTTGTATATTAATGTATATATATGTTCAGTATTGAGATAAAAAATAAAGTTTTTGAAAAGAAAAAAGGAGAAGGATTTTTTATTTGTTGATATTAGTAATTATTATTATTACCAAAATGACAGAACATCCCAGAACTTTTATCTTCCAGGTAAAAGCAATTACATGTACATTTACAGCATGTAAGGCTATAGAAATTTGAAAAAAACTTCCTTCGTTTGAATTTCACTGCATGGATATAGTAGACTGATGCAGTAATCATTATACCCAAGAACTTTTTAATTGAGTATTCTACATGAACAATATTGTTTGTTTGTTTGTTTATATGCCTTACTTGGTGAGACAAACTCGGCAGGCTAGCTTTGTTATTCATACATAGTAATATTACATAATTAGAAATAAAATACATATAAATAATAGTAGCATTTGATTTTTATAGGAAACTGTCTTTAGGCAATCTCTGGCTTGGTAATTAATGTGACCCATAAGATTTTGATTAACTTGAGTATTGCATACATTTTGAAATCTTTTTTATAATGTATATTATATAAAACATTGTATTGTAGTTATTACATTTTAAAACAAACTCCATATTGTTAGTAATTTAGTAATTAATAAAAAATAGTCAGTGACTGAAAGAAGGTTTATTTTTGCTTTTTTTATTAAATTAAATTAGTATTTAATTTAGAATAGTTTGAGAGAAGTGGAGGGGGGGGGATATTTTTTCTTGAATGATTTGAAACCAGATTGCACAACAAGTTTATAGAATTATCACACGTGATTGTTTAAAATGTATAATGTATCCCAGGTATTCTCTTGAATCAGCATTGACACAAACCCTGAAACCAAAAAGTCAAATTGTCTAGTGTATAATTCTCCAATATGTTTTGTATGTTTTTATTTTTTTATTATTGAAATTTTTATTGGGAAATGGAATATGAGTTTGTGAAATCTGTTAATAAAATTGTTCACTGCATCATAAAATTTCATTAAAACTTTATTTATTGTATAATTAGTTGCTCAAGAGAACACCTGATGTTTAAGCACCCAAAATTTTTGAATGAGCACAGTAGTTCCATTTAAGTGATCAAAGTGAGTTTTTTTTTTAATGTTTAGCTGAGAATTGATCTAGTTGCTAAAATGGATATGATCTTACATAGACTGTGTATTTAGATATAAAAAGTTGGCATGCCATTGTTTTTTGGTGCCTATTAATAAGCCAGTCATAACGTGTAAGAGCATGTGATAATATGCAACATACTCAAAATTTTATTTTTATTATTTATTCGCAACAGTTGAAAATAAATATAATTCTGATAAATTATTCTACAACTTGAAGTTTGAATATGAAGGGCAAAAACATGGACCCTTCAGGTCAAATTCAGAGAAATGGCATCTCTTTCTATAGGATGTTTTTAGATTGATGTGTAATGATAATCCTTTTTTATTGTTGTTTTTATTGATTGAACAATTTCACATTGGCTAATATATTATCTTTCGACATATTTTTAAAACTGATATGATTTTTAAAAAACTTACTGCATAAATCGTTATTGATAGGATTTTACTTTGTGTCATAGTCCAATCTGATTTTATCTAACCATTATTAACATGTTTATTATCCTTGTACTTCCCCTCTTTCTGATCATCCACTCTTTGTTTTAATCTTACACAAGCTACTAATGGAATATATACTTATTTTATTGAAGAGACCATTCTATAGAGGGTTGATGATGGTTGTAAATGACGAGGATGATATTAATGTGATGAGGTTTTATAATTTAAATGAAAATGCAGTTGTAATTTTCATGCTTTGAAAATAATTATTTGCTATCTTCTCAGATCCAAGTATTGTATATAGCTTATTTAGATTTTTATTTTTTTTATGTAAACACAATATAAATTTATCTAAAAATTACAGAAAGAATTTTAAAATTATAGAATATTGTTCATGTTTCATACTTAATTATTTGCAACTTGGTGTTCATAAAAAATTGATTTGTTATCCGCTACTGGTATTGTGCTAATCAGATAGACAAACTGGCCTTTGATTCACCATAGTATATGGTGATATAGTTGCTGTGAGGGCATGTGACCTTATATACAATTTGTGATTTCTGGTTTGTGCGAAAAATGTCTTTTGTTGTTAATGAGTCAGTACAGTGGGGGGGGGGGGTGAGTATATAAAGCATGAGTTGTACTTTCTCTCAAATCATTTCTCACTTTGCTCCCTTTTTTTAAAAAAAGACTATTTGTCTACAATCTTTGCTTTTCTTCTTAAAGTTTCAAAATAAATACATGATTTAAGTAATCAAATAAATGTCAATGTATTTTTCTAGATAAGCAATTAAATATGAATATTTATTTTAAAAAAGTAATCTTATCTCACCATTATAATTAATATTAATTTCAATTTTTTTAAAACATGTAATTTCTGTGCCATTAAACTTATATATGTTTACATTAAAGCTTTGTGAACATTGGAAATAATTATAAATACAGAAAGATACAGTCTTCCTTTATGACTATTGTTAAGACTTGCTATTTGTCCATTTAAAATTCTTAACTCTTTTACAGTTTTTTGACAGTTCTAGTAACTGTTTGAATTAAATTTCCAACTTTTTATTTTAACAAATTAATCTTTATTTTTTTTTATTAATTTCCACAAATTACAAATTATTTTTCAGAAATATAAGTTTACACATGAAAATCATTCTTAAAAAGAATAATTCAATTTTGGATATATATATATAAAGTAATAAACTAAAATATATAATCAAAATAATATTTTATTATAATTTCCAATAAAAATATAATTTGTTTTAACTCTCTTTCTAATATCTGAACAAATTATTATTAAGGCATCATAAAATAATGAAATTCTGTTTAAAATTGTTAAAAAATGATCAAAAATAACTGATATAGTGAATATAAAGGCATTCATTTTTCAGCAACTCATAACTTTCTGCTTCCAGAAATATTACCAAATACACCACTTCCTTTATTTTGCTGTAAAATCTTACTTAAATGCAATTTATCCATTCTACTTTGAACACTTTTTAGCAAAAAAAAACTTTTTTTGTATATATGTACACATAATCTATGTTTCGACTGTCCTGTAGTCTTCTTCAGAGCTATGTTGTGATGAAACAAAATAAAATACATAAGTATATAAATACCATAAAAAATGTAAACAATAAAATTAATAAAATAATAAAAACAACATAAAATATAACAGAACATAATTAAATCGGAAACAAATATAAATATAATCAAAATCAAATAAAATAATCCAAGTAATATAAAATAAAATATACAATATGAAATATAAAATGAATATAAATTATATGTTTATTCCTGATTGTATGTAATAACTATTAAATTAAATATATTATTCATTTTATTATTTTTAATAATCTCCTAATTATTTCTATTTCTTATAAACTTAAACTTTAATTTTATTACCCCCACATTAATAAAATAATTATTGTTTTATTTTTATATAATTCTCAGTTCAATCTTAATTCATTATTTGAGAATATTTTTTTAAATTTTTGAATCATATATCTATTATTTTCTTATTTATTCTTCTGTTACTAATAATATTTTATATTTATCTTTTCTTTTTTTTTTAATATCAAAAAATCATAAATATAATCTTTTAATTTACCTACTCTTATTTTAATTTCTTAAAACTAAAAAAACAATTTTCTTTTTTAAATAATTATCTTATACCCTAGCTACCTCTATCATATATTATTTAAATTAACTATACCTATAGTCACTTCAACTCTTTTTATTTATATTGAGATGGTATTTTCTGCTACTCTTCTGTAAATACATATATAATTAATATCATAGTTAGTTTAGTTATTTCATTAGTTTATAAGTAGAATTTTATAAAAATATATATATAACGTTTTATCTTATATGTAATCTACTAAACGTTTTTTTTATCTCACTAAGAAATCAGACTTTCAAGTTTGGATTTTTTATCAATTTATTTCAGTTGATTATAATTCAAGATAAAATAGTTGTCTTGCATTATAAGTTTTTTGTTAAAAGCCTTTTTTGTTGACAATTTTGGAAAAATGTGGGGTGGTAGTAAATTAGAAAAGGTCTCAATTAAACTCTATTGTTGAAAATCAATCTAAATGCCAAGTTGAAATTAAAAGTATTGTAAAGTCTATCTGTTGTATATTTCATTAATTAATCAAGAACTTGCAAAATTAAAAATTCCAAAAGACAAAAAGGACAGCATTTAAGTGACAAATTTTTGTTAAAAATAACCCAAAAGGTGAAAATCCTGTTTGAAAAATAAAATTAATTAAAGGTGCTGAGATGGGGGAGGGTGAAGAAGAAAAAGTATAAATTACAGAATCTTCTTTTGTTAAGATTATTAAAACTTTTTATTGAAAGTTATTATTGCAAGGACTTTTCTCCCATGTGAAATTCCTGCCTTTTGAACTACCTGATATATGCAGAGGAATTTCCATCTGGAAAAGTGTGAAGCCAGCCAGCTAGCTGATGATGTTTCAAGAAGAAAGAGAACTGAGGTGATTCATGCAAGAAGCTACTGAAGAATGTCAACCCATGGACTTTGCCTTTCTGATTAAATTTGATGGAATGGTAGCTGCCCAGTACTTTGGAAATGGATGGTTGACACCAATTTAATTCATTTCAACAACAGATTAGTGAGTGGGTAATTATAAACTGTTTATAAAATGAACTTTTCTACCGTAATACAGCAAAATATAATTATAGATTCAGTCAGTTGTGTTTTATGTGTATACGCTACTTTAGACTAAATGTTTCAACAATAGATTGTTTGAATAATTTATTCACTAAAATAGATCTTTAGAATAGAATGATTATTCATATTTTTGACATAATTTTGAAGGGTGTAGGTTTTTACATTTATTTCATTTTTTTACATATATATTTTTATCTTTGTTATACTTATGCGTATGTACATTTATAGTTTTATGAATGTGAAATGCTCAATCTTGGAGAGATAAAAAAAAAGTAGGTTAAAGTCAGTTTAAAATAAGGTCATAAGACACAGACACTTATGCCATAATTAGTATACATAAAAGCAAAATTGATGGACATAATATGCAAAGACATTTATGCCGTCATTTAGTGGTTAAGATTAATTTATTTAACATTAGCAATGTAGAGGTTTTGGGTTAAGCTAGATACAGTTAACTCATTATTATAATATGACTAATCTTTCATTCCTATTTGAACAGGATGCTATCTAGAACATTGGACGTAGTCATATCGTAGGCTAGTGAAGGGTATATTTTTCTAGGAAAAGTTAATAATTATAATGTTAGAATAAGGGTATAGCTGAACAATTGATGATTGTATTAATTGGAAAGTTTTTATTTTAAAGAAGATTGAGTCATTTTAATTATTTGAATGAAGATCAAATTGAATGGAAGAGGAAAAGAAAATCAAAAAGATATAATAAAGATTATTGTATATTCATACTTGGGTGTCTGTCTGGTTATTTTAGTATATAACTAATATTGAAAACAATTTCATCCTCTGGAGAGAGAATTTATCAAAATTATTAGAATCTGTGAAAAATTATGCTATAAAAAGATTACTTGGTCATGTTACATATATAAATAGATGCTATGATCATAGAATGTCTAATGCTAGGCTATATGCCTAGTGGCAGCCTTGTACCAGCTACTATAACCTTAGTAATTGTGGTAGTTTAATATTTTTAAATTATTTTGAACTTCTACAATATATATTCTTATTTATACACTTTTAACTTTCATTACTATTATTATATATTACATAATTCTCCTTTATAGATTTATATTTTATATTATACTGTTTTATATTTGAATGTTATGCTAAGATTTTATTTTAGTAATATGTAATATCTATAAATATATTTATGTTTATACTCCTATGTAAAAATTTTTTTACAAACCCATAATTTATTTATAAATAATTTCCTCATTATATATTTTTCTCTATATATCTTTTTTAAGAAATATATTTATACTAATGTCATTCTAATCCCAGAATCTCTATTAAACTTTGGTTTTCCTTCTTTTATTTTGCTTTCTTTAATATTGTTTGTATGTAAGATCATTTTTATTGAACTTTCTGTAAATTTATATCCTGTGTTCTTTATATATATCGAAAATTTATTATCTGACATATATTGTTGTTGTTCCTGCTTTACAATATTATTTCCTCAACATAAATATTTTAAAATAAAATCTGAATCTAAATATTATTTTGATCAAAAAAGTTAGATATTTCAACAATAATATTTTGAAAAAAATAATTATAAATATATAAACAAACTACAGATTTTATTTTTAAAGTCTAAACAAAAGAATGGATACTCTCAAAAACTCACATGAACTCTCTTGGGTCTGAGAACAAAAAAACTACTACTCAGTGATCTTATAAGTTCATTTATATTACATTTTCTGAATAGTATTGATATTTTCAGATTTTTAAAAAAAATTAATAAATCAATATGTATTTTAGTGCTACTTTTTACTATTGAAAACAAAATCAGCAAAGAATGTTAAAAATAATCACAAGCAATGTTTCCTCTAAGCTGTACACAATACAGTTGAATGATAATTTTGAAAGCCTGTGCATTGTTCGCCAGCTTCTGTATACTCCAAATATTCTGACACTCAAAATATTTATTCATTTGTTTTTATGTTTTAACACATAAAATTAAATTGAAGTGAATAATTTTGATAAAAAGGATTAATAAATAGCAGGCAAATATATTGCTATGGGAATTTCAGTTTAATAATGTCTGTGTCTTGTTATTTAAACAAATAAAAATAGATAACAGTACTGACTGAGCACTGCCTTTCCTCCACTAGCAGCTGCCATGGCAACTATCTAAGACAATTGGGACTGCAACTTGAGTGTGATGGGACATTTTATTATTAATGCAATTTAAAAAATCATCCAGCATATAAATATTTTATTTTAGCCCCTATAAATGTTGAAACATTCAACGAGTCAAACTAATTCTTTGCCTAGTCAATCTAAAAGTAAGAAAAATGAATTTAAACATTAATAGCTCTTCTGATCAGTTGAAAGTGAAATGCCATCAGCATCAAAAGTTATAACTATTAAACTTGAGAGACATTTTTAGTTATGGAAACAATATAGTTTACAGCATTTGTAAAATTTGCAATCCATCAAATTCAAAAAATGCATTTACTACTGGTAAATGGAAAGTAGAATATTTAAAGTGATATTTAATTTATAAAATTCATACTGATTCAGTTATTGCCATCTGAAATAAAAACAATGGAGAGGGATTTTGAGAATTTCACTGAAAACCCAGAAGATTGTAATCTCAGATTAGAAAGTGCTGAACATAAGAAATTGTAGAAAAACAATAGACATCCTAGCAATTACCATTAATTACTTTCTGTGCAATCTATATATGATCTTATAGAAAAATATGTGAACATTCTCAAATCATAGCTTAACGAGTATTATTCCTTCAAATTTATAGAATGTATAAATTTAGTAATACATAAGGAAATTACTGATGCAGTTCTAACATTGTTTCTTGTTTGATAACTGATGAAAGAGGAATATTTTGGTAGAAAAAATATTTATATATAAAATGCAGAAAATTGGCCAGTGTTAGTGAGCAATATTATTGCATATGATAACCATTCTATTGTAATAGGGATAAAAAAAGGCTTTATAAAGAAAATCTTGATTTAACAAAAAATGGTTGCTTACCTCTGCCAGAGCATTGGCAGTGTTAGGAAAAACAGATGGTGTGGCTGCTTGTCTATGAAATGATATTTCACATTTAATTCAACAATACTGTGTGGCTCACAAGGAAGATCTCAGATTAGATGATGCATGGAAGCAGATTCCATTTATTAAGGATATTGAAACCCTTTTAAGGACAATACATGCAGTGCTTAATAGATCATCTACAAGAATTTAAAAATTTAAAGAATTGGTCAATATTTCAATAATTGATATTATATCATTCATGCTTCTCAATGAAATAAACTGGATAACTAGATATTTTCCATTAAATGCTCTAGTCAAAAGTTATGACATTTTAATAAATTACTACACAGAATAAGTTGATGAATTAAATAACTTAATAAATATTATTTAAAAATCTCAAAAACCAACAGAGTATTATGTGTGATTTTTCAAAATGTATTTGCTGAATTATGCATTGAAACAAAACTTTGCAAAGGCAAAAATAAATAGATTAAGAGCGCAATATTTAGATAATGTCTGTTGGAGTGTGGACATTCAAACAATTTTAGATTCCAATAATTATATAGATACTATCCCAATACTTAAATTTATTCAACTATTTTGTAATGATTTGGAATTCCAGAGAAAGATATGATTGGAATGGCTTGAATCCTTTTGTAATGAAAATTAATTCAAATATAGAGCATGGAAAAGATAATCTAAAATGTTTATTCGTAAAATACAAATCTATAATAAATAATATGGATAAAAATTATATAAGCTTAGATACAATTTTATAATAATATGAACATTTGAAAATTTTAGTAGATGAAAACTGGAATAATCGAATCATTTAATACGTCTTAAAGGATGAAGAATATAAAGAACTTTGGGTACTTTATGATTTATATCAACTTTTCAAGCTTTCAGCACTGATTATGAATGTGATTTTAGTTTAATGAATGTAATCTCATACTAGATTAGATAAGGAAATTTGGATAATTTTATAAAAATTAAACAGTCAGAAAAACAGATAAATCTAGATGAAATTTATAAAATTTGGATAAATGGTAGAGAATGACATGAAAAAATAATGATGTAATTATTACAGTATTATTGAATTTTATTATTTTTAAATTATGTTCTACGTTTCATTATAATAAATACTATACTTTGACATCAGTATATATATATATAACCATTAGAAACCAGTCAACTCTTAGACAATCCCAATATAGATAACAATCAAGAATTTAAAACTATTGTCAAGGCATATATATATATTTGCTGCACATTGGTTAGTTTAATATGCCAGTTCTTGTATTTTTAATTCAAAGATAATCTAATCTTACAGAGAATATTGGTCACAAGAAAATGAACTCAATATAACACAAGTTAATGGTAATTCCAGGAAAAGATTACCATTAAGTTTAGAGACATTTTAATACCAGAACCATAGTTGATAATAATGTTATTTATATATGCACGCATACATTTTGCAAATAACAAATGTGGAATGTTTTGAATTATGTCTGAGTTGTATTTAAATCATCATAGTTGATCTTTAATATTACTTTCATTCTATTCTTTTAATATATCAATTGTTTATTTTTTGTAATTCTCAATATATAAATTTATTATATTGTTAAAATAAATGTATCTACCCACTGTTTAAACAATTGTGTTATTTTTCGGTGGGGACAACAAAAATGAACAGCCTATATATATGGTGTGATCCAGTGAAAATATAATTGGTTCTCTAAGCTGCTGCAACATCATCTCTGAATCAACACGTTTTATGTAGAAACATAGTTTACCTATTTACAAAAATGTGTGTATAAATACAACACTAATAATAATTTTTGAAAATTGTAAGGTTTTTCTTTTCACTCCATAGTCATTTAATAGTTCTCATTAATTTTGGTGCGTTAGTAAGTTATAGTTGACACTAATTTAAGCTACAGTCTGGATCTATAAGAGATTCTTGCTTTTCATATATGAGGTTTACTTGTGAATGTTCTGTTGCCTTGTAAAGTAAAATGCTAACTCATCAAAGTGTAATTATTGTTTTAATACAATAGGTTTAATATTTTCTTTCTGTGCCTTTTATTTGTATTAGTTTTTTTGTTTACCTTATCATTGATGGTCATTTAGATTGTTGGAGCCCAGTCATCATGGGTTTTTCATGCTATTAATTTTCTGCATTACCCATGATACTGGAATTGTGTATTTAAGCAACCACATTTCCAATTTTTAATTACACATATAGCCATTTTTAATCCTTTTTTTTAATCATATGCAAGTACATGTTTGTATATGAATGTGCCCAAACCTTTAACATTGAGGAAACAAGGACAGGTTTCCCAAACTGCATAGTCTTCAATTGTGATTTTGCACGATGGAGTGCAATCAGTAATAGCAATACCAACAAATTGATCTTGAATGATGGCATTGTCTCTGGGGATATTTTTTCTTATATTTGTAGCAAACTTTTCCACAGCTTATAGACTTAGATTTTGACCTACTTTGAGGTAAATGTTTGAATTATGAATACCCTGTCTATTTGCTTTAATTTCTGATAAAGTATTATTTGAAGATAAAATTTGGTCCGTAGTAACTCAGTTTAAATTACTTGAGCTACCACAGTGTCAAAAGATAGTATTAAAGTTGGCAGTAATTTGACCAATAGACTATGATCTTTTGTACATAGATAAGACATCTCTCAGATTATTACCTAAAAAAAATTTTAAACTCATAGTTTGTTGATTTTTCTGAATCCTGTTAACATAATCCACTACTTTTTCATCATTTTTCTAGATTATGTAGATTGAAATGGTACTTTTATGGGCCTAAAACAGAAGTAGGCTATCAGTAACTTGCCTGTCAGTTTCGTTTGATATATAGAAGCTGCTTCCTATTGAAAATCTTCATAAGTTGCTGGGTCTGTCTGATTTATTTTTTAAAAAGTTTTAATTTATCTAAGTATATAATTATCTAAGCTTATATTCATGACAATTCTAATGGTTTATTTTAGCTGTCCATTTTTTTTTTTTTTTTTTAAAATAACAGAATGCAATATCTGATGGACATCTTGACTTAGCTTTACCATGATTTCATTTTTTACTTTTGATTTTTTACCTATAGATATTTTTTCAATCTTAGGATTTTGTATCCTGATTTATTTGTACCAATTTTTTTGTGTATGGGAATAATATCAAGTTGATAAAGTTAAATGTTTATTTACAATAAATATTTTAGTATTCCGAACAATTTTAAAAAATTCAATACATATATATGGCATAAGTACGATTTACTTTAGTATTAACTGTAGTTATTTGCTGAAATGTAATTTAGTTACTTGAGTATATGTCTATCAATCTGTAATCAATCAATAACATTGCACCATGCTTGACTCTCGAATAGGTTATCATATATATATAACCCTGTCAGTAGCTTATACCATATTTATTTCAATAGATTACTGTGTTTATAACAGTCTCCATGGATTGTTTATCAAATTGTGAGTTTAAGTTGCTTCGTTACCATTATGTAATCACGTTATGTTCGCTTTTATTATTGTGCTGTAATGAGTTACAGCTATGACCATAGTATTATTTGTGATAATTACCCGGTTGATAAAGAAAAGTAATTGCCTAAGTTGATGTCTGAAGTTGTTATTAAGTTAATTACAATAATTATTCTTTAAAAGGTTGATAATAATATTCTGAGTTTATTGTAATGTGAAAATTGATTGCTTGAGAATGGTATTAATTGCTTTAGTCTTAATCTGCTAACAGATTGATCAAAAAAATGATTAATCATATTAGCTACAGTTTTTAATTCAAGCTGTATAATTGGTTAGAAATAATTCATTAAAATTATATTGCCATAAAGCTTCAATGATTGATATGGCCAATTTTTTAAATAGCAAAATTTGCTTTTTTTTATAATATGAATGATCTCAGAAATTATTTCCACCGTTCATTTACTAATTAACGATGTTAGACCTAACACTTAACACTAATCTTGAATAGCCTTAATTGGCTCCAAAAATTTGGCTTGAAATTTTTTATAGATTTATTACCATCAATTATTTTTTTTTATGAATTAAATAATTTACTTTTTATATCATTGTGCATGTCAAATTCTTATTTATACTCAATCCATGGAATGGATTTGTAATTTTACATTTCTTATGGAGTTGCATTTGCCCTCGTCACTAATATGTTTTCGTATGGAATGGCTACATTGACACACTTATTGAATTTATTTTATTTTTTTAATCACTAAATATAGTATTTTCAGATATATTTTCTAAGAATGTTATATCGTTTTCATATATTTAAATATATTATTTTTATATTTTTTTGTTTTTGATTTTTTAGGAAAGTTATGATACCTATAGTTTACTTTTTTCTTTGCTTCATTTGTGTGTCAATGATGGGTTTTTTTGTTGTCTAATCAACAAAAACATATGAATGTTGAATTTTTCCTCTGGTAATGCTACTTTTTCATATGTATAACAAAAGAATATATTTTAATTGATATCTTATTTCACTTCTTATCACTTTCGTTGGATAAATTGCACATATCACCATGCTTCTACTGTTAAAATTAAATTAGATTTGCAAGAACAATCAGTATTTAATATTGTTAGATTGACTGTAAAAACTACTACCCTAAGAATCTTTTTTTTTTCCAATTTATATAATGTATTAATAAGATTAAATAAATGAAAGTAATTAGATAGTTTTATTGACTGGGAATTTGTAAGAAATTTGACACTCAAAAACTCCAGAAGTGCAATTAATCTAAAGCCTTCTGCTCTGGAGTCCGACATTCTACCACAGCAATAAATCACATAAAGTAAATATATATATAATCGAATAGCTTTATTGCTCAGGAGTTCATAACAAGTTTAAATGCTGGAAGTGATTGAGCTGTGCTGTGATCCATGAACTTCAATGCCTAGAGACCGTCACTATTGTGTATAAACCCCACAAGGAAAAAAATGGCAGTTCATAAGAAATTTGATCACCATAAATTCCAGAATTGGAATCGATTCAAGGATCTTACACTCCAAGTTTGACATTTTACCATTGTACTAAACCAGGAGTTGACAAACTTTTTAGCATGAAGAACCATTTTGTTTCGATCTCCCTGCTCCCTAAAGAGCCATAAGGGAAGAGGTTTCTCTCTTCCTGGCTTCCATTAAAGCATCTTAAGGAAAGAGGAGAAATTATGTTCATGAAAAATACAATCTGAATGGTTGTGGACATATTGAACATTTATTTTAGTAATGGAACATAATAGAATCTGTACATAGCCTAACTGCTGTGTACACCAGGGATATAAACATATCAGATGGGTCATATTAAAATTAAAATAAATAACACAAATAAAATAAATTGAGTTTATTATACTCATAAATAAAATATATATACTGGTAACGAAACCAAACATTAATCTTTGAAACGACAGTCTGCAATATGAACATTTTTGACAGTGAATAATACTTCTATATATGCATTACTTCAAATAATTATAAATCTGTATCTACTTAATAAAGCTTTTGTGCATTTCACTTTACTCCATCTTCTTGCTACTTTTTAGCATGTATTATCTGTATAGAGTTAATTTGCATAAAAGTATTTAAGTTCTGTCCATGCTAATTTCTTGTAAATTTTTTTTTAATGAATAATAGAATACTTATGTAAGTGTTGTGCAGTAATTACTTCCTGTAATAACACTTTATTTACATTAACAATTACTTATATATATATTTGCATACCTATTATTTTTAACATTATACAGATTTCAGTAATGCAAATAAAAATTCTCTTAAAAAATAAAGAGCATATTTGCTGACCCCCACACTAAACCACAAAGGGCATAATTAATATTAATATTTTATAGTTTCAGTTAGTATTTCTTTTCCTTTTTCTTTTCAAACTTAATCCAACCTCAATAGTTATTAATATATAAAAAATAAAGTATTCTTTTAGTTCTTAAACTTATTTTATTTCCGAGTAAAATCTTGTGAATAAGGTTAATTGTGAATAAAATATGCTTGGTATTATTTCCTTGGACATGGAACATTTTAATTATTTAAAATAATCTTTTTCATGGTTAATAGAATTTCAAAAACTTATCACATTAACTCTAAAAGTGAAAGTAATAAAAAATTTACTATACAATATCATTATTTTTTTAAAAAATAAAATAAGTAGCTAAGTGTCAAATTTTATTGCAATTGGACACACTTTGAATGATTTCGTTTTTTTTTTTAAATAATAAATTTGATTATATGACAATCGGAAACAAAATACAGTAATGGCTATTGTCATATCATAAAATTTTATTAAATTTACACATTTTAATGTTTTATTGTTTGTTTATTTACATTTTATTTTGGATTTTTTAAAATTGAAGTACTATATAATACACTTATGTATTTGCTAATTTACTTTCTTTTAAGAAGTCCAAAATATATTTCTTTTTATGAATTTTTACAATTAGTCCAAATTACATTGACTGAGTTCTTAATTAAAAACCTAAAAGTTTTAACACCTTTTCTGTCTGTAAAGATTCAAAATTTATTAAGGAAAAAACATTCTCATATCCACTTGCCCTTCATTTCAAATCTAGGCTAGTCATTTTTTCATTTTTAGCACTTTCCCTTTTGATCATTATGAAACTAATTATACTATTATGAAATCATCTTCAAGTTTAATTCTATACCAATCAGTACATTTTCAGGCATGCATGCCGATCACACATTTATTCTGACACATCTGCCTCGCTGGTCATACTTTTTCTAACTTATTAGATTTCTCTCTGCCCAAATATATATACAATTAACCAATGTTATCCATTTTTTATGGTTTCTTTTGTAAAAAAAAAAAAAAAGAAGACGTATATCAATATCTCCTCTCCTCATGAAATTAAAATCTTTTGAAAGATAAAATTCATTCAATTATTTTTTCAACAATGTTTCAATTTGTATTTGGAACTGAAATGTTATTTTGGTCCTCATTGTTTAGATGCAACAGAATAGAAAATCAGCTTTTATGTGGTTCACAATGGAGCCGCAAAATATTCAATATCTAACTATAACATTTTAATTATATGTGATTCTAAAACAAATGTAAATAAACAAAAAATATGGAAACAAATGAATAATAAAAACACTTTAAGTAGAAGTTCTGAAGAAGATTGTTGGGGCAATTGAAGCTGTCAATAGTGGATTGTAAAAAGTAATAAAGAACATAAATGATATTAATAATAAAAACAATGAAATTTGCAAACTTATTAAATGTTATGTATCTTGTTACAGTGGCAACCATTTTTTTTTCCTCACTAAATATCACTTTCTCAAATGTGAATTTATATGATCATGTTTTCTTTACAATTTGTACCTGTTCAGTTCAGTAGCATTATTAAAAGCAGATGTACCAATATTTTTTCTAACAGTTTTTTTTTCTTCAAAAAGTTTTATTATGTACAATATGTATTTAATAAAGTACTATATTTTTGTAGAATCATGAGTGATAATTCAAAAACATCATTAAGTACTTTCATTAAAGGAGAAAATGAAAATTGTTTGATTTAATTAAAAAAAGAAAAGAAATCTTAATCTGAAGTGGGTCAGATGTATAAAAAAAAATCTTTTAGAAGAGTAATAAAGAAGAAGCAGGTTTGTGCTATTGCTGCTTGTGTTCCTAAACAACTAAAGTTGTAAGCAAAGGAAGGAACATTTTTTTGGTTAAAACTGATAAAGCCTTAAATCTGTGGTTGAACAATACGAATCATAAGAACATTAAGGTTGATGGTCTTGTATTGCATCAGAAAGCATTAAGTCTTTACCAAGAATTTAGGCAAGAATTTGAACACAATGCCAAACAATTTACCGCAAATAAAGAATCGCTGTATAGGCAGAAAACAATTATGGAAAATGATCCTCATGATGGATTGCAACATTGTCACTGGAATATTACAATTATTGCAAGATGAGTTTGATGACTTAAGAAGGAAAAGAAAGCAACTTCTCACCACAATGTGTTTTAAAAAATATCATAACAAAATGATGCACCATCTTGATTCTGATACATCAACAGCTTCAGAAGATTATCCAATATATCTGTTGTCCATTTTATTAAAAAAATAATAATAAGTCTTATTATAATATTTTTAATGTATTGAACAAACACACATTGTTCTATAAATGTGTTTTCTCAATGTCATACTCTCAAATAAAAATGCTTTAGATTTGCCTATATAATTAGAAAATAGGTTGAAGATAAGACGGCCACTCTTATCTTTATAAAGTCATAATCTGTGGTAAGATTGGTAGAGGTCCCTCTCATGGTAAAATTAAGCACTCAAGGTGCATAGTATTAAGGTTAAAGCCTTATATGTATTTAATAATAATTATATTATTTATATTATTTTTTTAAAAATATTGTTTGTACTTTTAATTTGTATATTGACACTCTACACACCAAACATCTGTTTATATGTATATGAGTTTTGAAATATACTATACTATACACTTGCAGTACAATAAATATATCCATTTTATTCTAATCATTGTTTAACAACAAAAGGATAGCTACTATACGCTATTTTCATTGTACACAGAGAAACCTTGAACAAAATATAGCTTGAACAAAATATAGCATAGTTCATGATCCATTGTATCTAGAATTACCTCCAACAACACCATATCTCTTTATCTTTGTTATATATGCTCATCACTTGATTTTTCAATATATAAATCTCGTAATCTTAAATGACAAAATATTTTTTGCATTTTCTCCTCATAATTGCATGCTTTAAGGCATTTTCCCTGAGTTTTTTTTTTTTTATTTTATGCATTTTAATCCTCTGTTTTTGAAAATTTGAAGTAAATTATCTGATGTATATAATCAATGAAACATATAATCTTCGCAGATGATGTGATTGATTTTCCTCTCTCCAAAAAAATATCTTCCTCATTTGTTTTTAGTTCTGGATAATTATTCTAAAGAGTATTCTCTAAGTTTTAATAAAAATAAATCTTCACGTTAGAGCATTCTCACAATGTTAACCAACTAAAAATAAAAGGTTTGGATGCTTTTATTTTTAATTGCATAATTTTAAGAATATTGTGAAAGTTAAAGAAAATTTTTTTTTTTTAACTTTTTAGTGCATCTATGTAAATAAAAGCATTCCTTTAAATATATATATTGCAAATTTGAATATAATAAAATATTATTGCATAGGAGAATGTCTAAATAATAAAGATGTTCCAGATGATTGGAAGAATGCACTATTAATACTAATATTTAAAAAAAGGTGATAAAGATGTTAGAAATTACAGACCTATCAGTCTTTTATCAGTTTCATACAATTTTTTTTACCAAGATAATTACAACTTGTGTACAGAGATTTCAACCAAACAAAAGAACAAGCTGAATTTAAAAGTAGTTTTAGGACAATAGATCATATCCAAGTATTGAGAGAAATTATAGAAAGGACCAATGAATATGAGTTGTCATTATGCTTTGGATTTGTAGATTATGAAAAGGCATTTGATTCTATAAGCATTTCTTCAGTGATTAAAGCATTGTATTATCAAGGTATAAATCCAGGATATTGTCATATTTTAAAGCATATTTTTAAAAATGAAACAGCAACAATTAGAGTACCTAATGATACTAGGAAAGTCAACATTGAGAAGGGTATAGGGCAGGGTGACTCCATATCTCTAAAACTTTTTACAGCAATGTTACAATAAGTATTTTGTGGATTAAAATGGGAAGCTAAAGGAGTAAAAGTAAATAGAGATTATTTAAATCATTTAGATTTGCATATGATGTAGTTGTTTTGCAAATAATGCTTCAGAATTTCAGGAAATGTTGCAAGAGTGGTCAGATGAAAGTAGGATGAAAGGTAAATGTTAAAAAGACTAAAGTAATGTTCAGTGGATTTTCTTAAAAGATAAAAATAAAGATTGATTATGATAAATTAAAAGTAGTTAACAACTACAAATAGGTCAGATTATTACTACAGATGGAAACATAATGGATGTAATTAATCATAGAATTAAACTTGGTCAGAGTGCTTTTGGTAGAAATAACTTAATATTAAAAGGAAACATGCCTATGTGTTTGAAAAAGATTTTTAATAAATGTGTTTTACCAGTTTTTACTTATGAATCTGAGACTTGGACACTTAATAGAAGAGGAATGCAAAGATTTCAGATCACTCAAAGAAATAAGTAGAGATTATGTTAGGAATAACAAGAAGAGATCAAAAATGCAATACATGGGTAAGAGAACAAATAGGTGTATTACTGACATTGTTGAAAGAATTAAAAGACTGAAGTGGAGTTGGGCTGGACATATTGTTAGAAGATGGTAATAGATGGACAATTAAAATCTCAACCTGGATTCCAAGAGATTACAAAAGAACCAGAAAGAGATCACATGTGATATGGATGGATGAAATCGATCCTATCCTGCTTTCTTAGATATACTTAAAACTCCCCCTATTTCTCACATACTTGGAATATATGGATAAAAATATTTGTAAAAGATTAAATGGCTCTTAATGTACATTTCATGCTGGACACGCATTTTTCAGTTGACCCAAGTCACAATCTCTTACACGTGTCTTCAACTTTTGTTCTTGCTTTTATAATTTTATTTACAAGTGTCAAAATTCCTGCCCTCACAACTTTGGCCTCATCTATTAGATTAATGATTATTACTAATTATTTATTTGCGTTGTTGTTTGTTTTAAATGATTTAATGAATAAACATTTGAAAAAAAAAAATTACAATTTAAAATTTCTTACACAATAAATAGCTAATAATCTTTATAAACAAATCTTTTTGTGGATCTTTAAATATTTTTTTAAGATATAAAGGGATCGGCTCCAAAAGATTCGGCAACTATCGATATTACATGTTAATAGTGGCTCAGTTTTAATTTATATTTATCATTAAACATTTATAATGATTTACTTTTTTAAAGATGAATACTTTTTTTTATTTTACATACATTTTAGACGTACTTAAAATTTGTGTCTGATCACTCACATTCTTTAAACACGAATAAAAACTAAAAAAGGTCAAATGTTTAACCGTTAATGTGCTTATCTAAAAAGGACGGTGTCAAATGTAGGATTGCAAGAACTTTGGCACTTGTAGATTAAGTTACAGCAATTTGATAATAAATCAATACTAGTATATTGTAAATATTGCATTTTAAGATGTAATTAAAGGCTTTGAGGATTCCATCATCAGATTTTCAATGGTATGTGGATGGCTAAAGAATTGGAGGTGGAGAGGATTGAAGTCTGTCTGTTAAAGTTTGAAGATTTGCTATCTTAATATAAACTGAACACTGATTATATAGGTGTGTGTGAGATGATGACCTAGATTAACTGGTTGAGCACAAAATACATATATTGGAGATCGTGTATCTTATTACATGTGTGTGGTCATAGCTGAAGGAAGCTTAAAAGTCTGTGTTCAAATCCCTTTAATAGCAATTTAATAATTATTTTAATGTAAGATATTTCATTATTAATAATGAGCTTATATTAAGGGAATGGCAAGAACTCTCTATCAGTTTTAAAGTGTTATCATTAAGTGAGAATATCCTCTTACCTACTTATTTTTGTCTGTCATCTGACCAAGATCTTAGTATAAATGTAAAATTGTATTTCAGGTTTTTTTTTTTTTTTTGCCTTAACGATTTACTTCTACTATATAGCCATGATTTGTATCTCACACAAAAAAAAAAAGAATATATAAGAAATCTAAATATGCATAACCCTATACTGAAATCATATAAACGGATGTCAAAATTGCCTATATATAAACTATCCAATTGCACCAATTAGATTACAAAGTCATCTTTGGTCTGAGTTACCATCTATTTAAAATTTGAGCAGCAGATGAAATGGTTTCATTTTTTCATCTGCTTTTAATTAAAATTTTGTATTCTAGGTAGCACAACTGGTTAATTATATACTGTACTTAGATAATTATATTTCTTATATATGTATACTATATATGCAAATGATAAAATGAGAATTGTAGTGGTTAAACGGGCTTTTAGGAAGAATGTCTGTGATCCACTAAACAAGAATCAAGTTATTGTTTTTTTTTTTAACGTTTAGGAAAAAGAGAGGAAAAAAGGGAATGGATTTGGAGAGAGAATGATAGTTGGAAAGATTCTGAGAAAAGAGAAAATGGGTTAAGGGTGTTCTTTGAGGCAAGGGAATTATTAGAGATATATTGGAAAGAATTGTGGAAGGATAAAATATATATATAGTAGTAAAAAAAATTGATAGATGATTTTAAAGGAGTCATTGTGGACTTTTTAAAAAATAGAGGGAATGATAGAAAATCTGATTTGATATATGGAACTTGCCTTTTGAGATAAATGATTTGTTGCCCAGGAATTTATAAGACAATTCGAGCACTGGAAAGAGCATGGACACATTATGACTATATTGAATCATACAAAGCACATAACTAATAGTAGTAATATATAGGAGAAAAAAATTACTTAAACAGCCAATGATAAAATGAAGCCCGTCCATTAAAGTATGAAGATTGGTTATCCAAATCACATAACTAATAGTAGTAATATATAGGGGGAAAAAATTATTTAAATAGCCAATGATAAAATGAAGCCTGTCCATTAAAGTACGAAGATTGGCTATCTTAATATATATCTGAGCACTTATTGCATATATGTGTAGAGATGATAATCTGGACCAACTGATGGTTTCTGGTTTAGCATGAAATATGTGTATTGGTGATTATTTATCTTTTCTTTTCGACATATATGTGTTCAAGTGTATCAGTGATATGAGATAAAGTGGTGAGTGGTGGGTCATGTGACAGTCTGTGTTCATATACCCTATATATTGATATAGATATAATAAACCTGTATTTTAGTTATTGCATAGTAGAGATGTCTGTCCATCCCTTGTATATGTATTAAATGGATTATGTCCTGTACATGAGTGGTCAGATTGACATTAGGTCAGCATGGGTATGACAAGGATCTTGGCCTCAGGGTGGCCTTTGAGCGTTCCATCATCAGATTTTCAATTGAATGGATGGTTGAAGAGTTGGAGTGTGGAGTGGGTTGAAGCCTGTCCATTAAAGTATGATGATTGGCTATCTTAATAATATTTATATCTGAGCACTTATTGCATATATGTGTAGAAATGATAATCTGAATCAACTGATGATTGCTGGTTTAGCATGAAATACGTGTATTGATGATTATTTATCTTTTCGACATATATGTGTTCAAGTGTATTAGTGATATGAGGCAGAGTGGTGAGTGATAGGTTATGTGATGAAAGTCTGTGCTCATATACTCTATATATTAAATATTTTTTATGTAAAAAAAAAAAAAAGCTAATTATATTTGCATGAATATGTGTATTTTAGTGCCAAAACCATAACATATGACTAATGAAAATAATATACAATATATATCGTGATTTTAAATTACATTTTATGCAAGCGCCAATTAAATTGTGAGACCGCTTGTGTTAGTTTTACGACACATTATTCTGGGTTAGCTGCTTTGCGTGTGTAATAAAAACTTGGTAAATAAAATTCCCCACAACTTAACTATAAACCTTTTACCGATGAAGTTATCCCTATCTGCATATTACATTTTCATTATTGCCATACTATTTTTTCATGGAATACCAGATTTCATATCTGCCATTCTTATTTTTTTTTAAAAATGACAGTCGTTTTTTAGTACTTAAAATGAAATGATTGAGTTTGATTTTAATGACTGATTTTAAAAATAATTTTAGAAAGCTTAATTTAACATTTGATTTTAATAAAAAGTGATTTTTTTTTTTTTAATTTAGATTTTATAACATTATATATGTTAATTGGTACCATTTCATTTATGTTTATATCGAGCGTGTTTCATTTAAGTGCATTTTATTAAAGTGTCTTTCAGACGCATCGCGTAAATATGTGTGAATATCACTTTAGCATGATAAAAGTGCCTTGCGTGGTTTAATGCAGAGAAAGGATGTCAAATTTTGGAGCTGAAGATTCGTGAATCGCAGTATCAGCTCGGTTTACTTCCGATATTCAAACTTTTTTATCGATTCCCGAGCAATAGACCATTCGATTATTATTTTTTTTAAGTAACATTTTAATTATCACATATATTATGTCACATCCTATGAAACTGCTTAAAGCAATAAGCAACCATTTTAAACTAATAAATTAGTAATTTTTTATTTTAATTTAAAAATAAAATGTGTTGCAATGAATAAGTAGTAACGGTAACATGGGCTTCACATAAATATGGATCTAATCATGTAATTGTCTGAAATTAAAATCGACTTGAAGGCACGTACTACATAGGACTATCATCGCTTCAAGAATTGCTTGTTTTCTATATGAGATGGAAGTGTATAACACAGACAAGGGTTTTCAACTGTCAATCGCATGTTTTTCTATATCCCCCTCCCCCCACCAATAACATAGTGACTGTTGTGTTTAGTCTGGATTAAACACAAACGCTTGTAATATTATATTTATTACAGAATATAAAATAAATAAATATACATTCGTATTTATAATAACTATATTCCGCTTGCTATTATTGGCGAAGTATATAGCTCCTAGTTCTGGGTGAACTACGGAAGAAGAGACTGCAATTGCCGTTATAGATTTCCCTACCACTTCCAGATGTATTTTGGCCAGAGTGCCGCATGAGTAAGTCTGCTTGCCTCATGCCAATGATTGGTTCTAGCAGCTTACAGTCTTGAACGTGAACTTTTCTCACTGCGTCAATCGTTTAGCTTTGATAGTTATTATCTGGAGAAAGTGTGTATTGTCTTTCATGTTTGATTAGTTCTCTGGAGAACATATATCGCGCAATTCAGGTTTGATAGTAGTTCTCTGAACTGGCCCTCAAAAAACTATTTATTGCCAGATCCCCATCCTTAATGAAAACATTCAGTTTCAGTGATCATCATTGCCTATTGGCCAATTCTTGCCATTGGCTATGCATTATCTTTTTGCATATGCATTGGTTAGTGACAATGAATGCTCAATTCTATGTAGATAAGATGGAATCTGGACTAGTTCATTATTTGAAGGCAAGATGAGATATGATATCCCCACCGGGCTAAAACTAGCCCTGGAGAATGTAATCATGCTGGTGCATTGGTAGGCATCTTCTTTGCGTCTTAGTTTCTTCTGGCTTAGTGATTTTCTCAGCAAATCTGTTGTTGTCATCTTTGGAAATCTTGGAACTGTAGGTTCATTGCAACTGACTGATGACCCATCACTATTGGATTGCAACTCTTTGTCATCCGATTAGGCTTTGCTGGCTGGTAGAAGCATGTAATTCAACCTTAACTGGTTTCTGCGATGATGATATTGTTCATCCGTAGTTTTAACTACCATGTTTTAGCTCTTTGAGTTCAATTACCACTGCTAGAATCCATTTGGTGGTTCCACTATACATTCGATATAAAACTTGGGTGCCTATTTGCACTTTAGTATTGTTATTTTCTTGTTTCTCATTAATAAGAACTAGTCCTGAGAACTGATAGATTGGATCTCAGCTGATGTTTTTCCAGTAACTGTGCTTGGCACAGAACTAAATGTATTTTGGCAATATGGTTGTTCCAACTTCCTATGTTTATCTTTGTTAGCATCCTTATTGTCTCTTGAACTAGTCTCTCAGCCTAATCATTGTTCTTGGGTGGAATGGTGAGTTAAACACTAGTTCAATGTTATTATTTGGCACAATAATTTTTGAATGCTGTTGATGTAAATGTGCCATTGTCTGAAACTATAATTTTAGGCAGTCCATGTACAGCAAATAGCCTCCTAAGAGTTTGGACTGGAATGATGGAACTTTCACTACATCCAGCTATGTAGAGTAAGAATAAACCACAATTAGTAATAGTTTTCCCCTCCAAGAGCTTGCATGATCAACATGAATTCTGTTTCAAGAACCTACAGGTGTATGCCACTAAACTATTCTTGTTTTATTTAATTGCTATAATCCTTTTTTGAGTAAGATGATGCCACCTGTATCCATCCTAAATCCCAGAAATTCCAAGTTCTTTAGTCTCAAAAGTGCACTTATTCAAGTTTATTTTAATGTCTGAAACTCTGAATTTGTTTAGGAGTTTCTTAGTGGAACTCCAGAGTTGTTATGGGGTTCTAGTTGCTAATAAGAAATTATCAAAATAAGGTAATGCACCAGATATTTTTAGTATGCCACAATCTAATGACCCACTGGGGTCAAGATTTTGTTCTTTTAAAAACTTTTGTCCCAGCCATGGGGAATTTTTTTTATCTTGTTGACTGCACCAAATCTGTTGTGTTTAGTCTGGATTCTGTATAAACACAAATGCATGTAAATACATTTCTAATATTATATTTATTACAGAAAATAAAACAAATAAATACACACTCATATTTCTAACATTTACAATAATTATAGTCCACCTGCTATTATTGGAGAGGTATAGCTCCTAGTTCTGGATGAACTACAGAAGGGACTGCGATTGCCCTTATAGATTTCCTCGTATTTTGGCCAATCTTCCTTGTGAATAGGTCCGATGACTCTTCCAGTTGTATGACAGCTCAACTCATGTCATTATTGGTTCAAGCAGCTTCCAATCCTGAATGTGAACTTACTTCACTGCATCAACCATTTAGCTTTGATAGCCATTCTCTGGAGAACTGTCTTTCAGTTTTGGCATTAGTTCTCTGGAGAACATATATACTGCAATTGAGGTCTGACAGTAATTGTCTGGTGAAGGTATATACTACAATTCAGGTTTGACCGTAATTTGTAGTTCTGTGAACTTACCTTCAAAAAGACTGACTATTTATTGGCAGATCTCCATCTTATTGAAATGATTCTGATTATCTTTTTTGTATACGCATTGAATGCTCAATCCTATCTAGATAAAATGGAATCTGGACTGTCCATTATTTGAAGGTAAAGTGAGATGTGACACTGACGAAAATATTGCCCATAAAATGATGGTTTACTTTTGTTCTCTGTAATTAGCTGAGCCATTATTTTTAGATATGAATATCATAAAATCAGAAATTCCTTAATTAACAAATATCTAGATTAGTATTTACTTTATCCACTTTCTCATATTTTCCTGATTTTGAAAAAATATTGAAGTTCCAAAAAAATGTTGATTCTATATTTTTTATCCTACATGTTATGTTTTTGTTATGTTTAATCTTATTGATAATATCTTAAACAGCCTAATATTAGCCAATTTCATAAACATTTTAATGCTGTATATTTGAATGAATGAATCTTTTTTTTTCACTATATATAAACCGTTTTTGATCATATTCATAAATCATAACTTTAAAAAATAAGTCTTCTTAAAAAAGAATATATCAACTTTGCAAATAAGAAAAAAGGATAATAAATTGAAATACATAATCAGAACAATAGGTTTCATTTAACCACTAATTTTTCAACAAATAATAACAAATTCTGTATCAATAATTTATTGATAAGGCATATTTCAGTAAAGAATAAATTCAAGTAATGAATATAATCTTTGAAATTAGAGACAAAAAATAAAAGCTGCTGATTATTATAGAGGTGATTTTTTTACTTACCAATAATGACTTTCTGTTAACTTTCCTTGACTTATTTTTTTCTGTAAATGTAAATATTATATAGTTGGATTTATATGTTGAACTATTTACATCATTTAATATTAAGTATTGAAGATCTTAGAAAAATTTAACTTTATTTACATTTTCTGATTACTTTTTACTGTAAATAATAGCACACAGGTTAGTTTTTGCACAAAGTTTCAAGTGGGTTTTCACATGTTGCGAGCCTGACCAGTGACAGTACTAGCATGGGAATTGAACCTGTATCTTTAGATTCTTGAATATTGAATTTTAAGGTAGTACTCTAACTAATTGAGCCATCCTACATTCAAGATACTAAAGATCCAGGTTCGATTCCCATGCTAGTACTCGAAACTTTGTGCATATACTAACTTGGGTGCTATTACTGACAGTTGAATGTAATTGGAAAATTTAAATAAAGTTAAATTGAAGATATTCAATACTTAATATTAGATGATGAAAATAGTTCAACATATAAATACAACCAAAATACCATCCTCTCAAACCTTCAGGAAAACATTAAATATTATATACTTGCCATAAAATAAATAATTTACTTTAACTTTTGAAAAGTAAAAAACAAACGAGGAAACTATTTACGAACTTGATTTTTTTATTTTAAAATTTTAACAAAAAGCCAAGATCGTTGTGCTTGCATGATGAATATGTTCAAGTATAGTGAAATATACCTTATTAATTTTGTTTTACTTTTCTGAACAGTCTGCTGATAAATAGATATTTTAGCTTGAATTAATATATAATATACATTTTAGTTCAAGTTTTTACTGTCAACAAATACAAAACTATCTATAGAATGTGGTAGTTCATTACAATTAAGCACTTCTTAACTGATTTTCAGATTAATTGCAGCACCAAAAAAATTCCCTTAGAGCAATTCAATGATTGAAACCAGATTTTTCGTAAATGGTGAATCTAATTCCAAAATTTTTTTCAACAGAACTTGAGATCATTATTCTAAAGAAAGTTCATCGTGTATGGAAAAAAAATGCTATGCAGTTATGGTCTAGAGAGATATTAAAGCTTTTCATCTTCATTATGAGAAATATCAGTAGAGAGGATCCATTTTTGATATGTTGCCCAAGAGTAAACCCAGAGATTCATATTTAAATCAGGTACTTGCTATGGGAGATATGTTTCATCATTCTCGTAGTCTTCAAACCAATACTCGACTCCATGCTCCTATGACTAGAAGTATTATTATTACCTTTAGATTACATTGTTTAGAAATCAAAGTTGTACTATGGAATGAATTTAAATGTTCTATTCAAATTGTCTGTATGTGTGATATGTCCATAAAAAGTAAACCACAAGAATGTCATACTATGGCTGTTCAAATCATAATATTTCCATCACCTTCTTTCATAGTTGAAGGAAAGGAGACCAATTGATTGATTTTTTTTAGTGACAAGCATGTATAAACCCCTTTGTAACAATTAAGAAAAGTGATTATGTATCTGACCATATGACATGCTTCCAGTCATTCATCATCCAGTTCTTATGCTCATAAAAGCAATTCTTCAAAATTGTAGCATTAACATCAAAAATTTTTGGTTCTGAAATGGCAGCTCACATGTAAATGTATCCCTTGTGAAGCTTATTGGACAGGTGTGGATGAATTATTTCACTACAGTTTTACATTTTTCATTATAATTAGTATTCTGTATGGTTTAGTTCAAGGTCATGGATGATCCACTTCCTGTGCTCAAACTTCTTACCAACTGCCATTCAATTATTTTTATTTATTATTATAATCAATTTTCCATAATGTCTAATAGTGTTTTTAGGCATTGATCTCTGATGACAGTTGATTTTAACTTGTTATTTCTTCATCTTTAATGAATGCAGCTATCGTTTTTTTTTTAAGACTCCATTTTGAAATATTAAAACAGTTCAATGGTTTTGAACTTGGTATTCCAGTTCATAACGCACTGCTGGCCTGGTTTTTTTTTCATAAGCTTATATCATATGCTATTGACAGATGATCTACCTTAGGATTTTTATCTATAAACAAAAAATATTCTTGTCAGTGAACATTTGCATCTCACAATAATGGCTAGATCATCAATGATGATTTGCTATGATGGCGCTTTTAAATTTTGTGTTTTTTCTATTTTGGTAATTTTTCCACTAATATACATCCAACATTTAAAGCTAAGAAATATGTCTTTTTCCCCCCCTGAATATCACTTTGTTTTTAAAACTTTATAAAGTTCTTATTATTGTGTTAGTTTATGGGTTTTAATCAAATGGCATTTATATCTAGCATTTGTGATAAAAATAATAAATACTTTTTGAAGTGATGAAAATTGACTAATAAATATATAAATGAAATAAAGAGATTCCATCTTTATTGCTAAAAGGAGGTTGCCTTGTCAATAGTTTGAAATTGTTGATCGTTATTGATATTGGGATTGTCTAAGTGTTGACTGGTTTTTAATGATTAATAAATATATATTTTAGAATACTATATAATACTAATATCTCTTAAGTGAACAACAACTGGTTCATTTTGCTCTAATGGTTCTGAAACATTTGCCAACATGTCAGTACTCCAGGTATCAATAATCATAGATAGGTTTCATCACCTCAGGTTCTAGGCAAGAATTCAGATGAAATAGACTGTTTAATAATCAAGTATTTTGTTATTCAGGATTTTATATGAAGTTCAAACTCTGAAAATATGCTTTAGCCACAATATGTGGATCTTACAGCTCTTTGAGTCAGCAATTCAACCATGTATTCAAACCATACAAAGTAATAATGTATAATGAAATTACTTTTACACAATTTTTGAAACTTATTGATAGTATATGATTTAAGATTTTAATATGTTTTTTATTCATCTAGAAATTAAGTGAAGGTCTTTTACATATCAGAATTGTTAATTTTTGAAAATGAAACTTATTTTAAAAATATAAAATATTCTTAGTTTAACTATTAATTAAGTAGGACACTAATGATTTAAATTGAATACTTATTTTAAAGTTTATATTAGCCTGTCAATATTATTGTTTTAAAGATCAAATACACATCTCTTTGTCATTATGCTCTTTTGTTGAACATTAAAATGAATTGACTTAACATTGATATTCAATTGATAGCAAAATCTAAAGATAGTATTAAGAGAATCTACTGTATTTTTATTTCTGTCTTTATAATATCAAAAATATAGAGTTAATGTGGAATGTATTCAAATTATTTACTTTAACCCTAGATCAATTATTAATTTGCATGCCCAAAGGAGTTTCCTCTTAACTGAAAAAAGACCTTTTGATTCCTCTTTTAAGTCCTCAAAGAAACCAATTAGAATAAATTCCTAATATTCATTCCATATATTTTTCTTGTTACAGCTATTATTACCATGTGTTTATTCGAATGGTAAATGATCAAGGATGGGTTGCTCATCGACATGCATAATCCACTGTGGTATGTTTATTAAAGGATGGGTTGCTCATCAACATGCATAATCCACTGTGGTATATTTATTAACTTTTCATCTCCTGTGCTTATGATAAAGAAACACCATGGACTTTCCTCTCATTTGTCTGATAGTCTTTGCCTGAAATATGAGGTGATTGAAAGCAGAATAGATGAGTGTGATTGATCTTTTTTTACAGACATTTACAATCATAATAAACAAAATTAAATCATCGCTCTTATTTTCAAAAGGCCATAAGTTTACCTGCCAAGGCAATGGTTGGAGCCAAAGGCAGAAGGTGCTAAGAATCCCCTGATTGTGGACCTAGGCTGACATTCAACGATGATTTTTATTTAGGTATCTATAATTGTAAATTACTTTCAGATGACGAAAGATTGTACAAATTGGAAAAAGAATCATCTAATATTAAATGGAACATTGTTGAACTTTATGAAGTTAGAAAAAAAGATAGAAAGATAAATGAACTAAAAAATTGACATGTACTTTACTGCAAAAGAATAAATATTGGAAACAGAAAAGTAAACATCACCTGATCACCATTCTTTATGCTTATACAAGCTGTTTACACTGATGCTAAACTCCCCATTCAGTGCAAGACAGAGTAATCAATAGATGCAAGAAGGTTTTTGCATAAAATTCCTATCTAGTGCCTATTCATCCAATATCCCCAGACTAGTTTCTAGTCTGTGGTTTCATCATTGAGAGGAACCTTGCTAAAATAAATCTTCTGGCATCCATTGATTACTCTGGCCTGCACTGAGTGGCGCTACTGTATGAGGAGTTTATCATGAAGATTAATGATACATCAGTTAGAAAGGCAAGATTAATTAGTCAGATTAATGAAAGGTACTAAATGCAACTAATTCGAGCTTATGCTTCACAAGTTTTAAAATTGTGACAGGAGTTATTATTGCTAGAATTGATAAACAATTGAATGAGGTCTCCAAAGTATATAGAAACTAACCATACCTTGCATCGTTTAATGCAATGATGAAATGTCAGACTTCATAGTGTGAAGTCATTGGATTGATTCCATTTTTGACACTTCCTGTGCTCGAACTGCTTATGAAATCTTGAATAATAAAACTATTCAATTATTTATTTATTTTTACTGGTCTGGTATTAGATCTATATAATTATGCGAGCAAGTTTGTTTGTTCAAAAATTTAAAGGGGGTAGGGACAGGCTATTAGCAAATTGCATGAGTTCCTGCTTTGAATTTTAATTCTGACAAAGAAAAAAGCCAGGAAACAGTCTCGGAATATTACAGTACCATATCATCCATCTAGTGTCCATCGATTATTCAATTTATGGTAGTCAGCTCTAGAATAGAGTGAATTGCTCTTATAAATAAAGTAATTCAATCGTATAAATTAAATTAATACAAAAATAGTTGTCATGGCAACTAACTATGTGTTTGTTCAGCTGTAGTATAATGCGTGTTTGTTCAGCTGTAGTATATATAATGTGTGTTTCATCTTGTTGTGAGGTATTAATCGCGCTGGATATTAGTTCAATGACAGAGAGACGATGATTAATGATAAACGTTTGTTTTTTTAAATATATATATATTTTATTTCTTTAATAACTTGTCAAAAATTCTGTTTATTTGTTTATTCTACAATTAGTTGCAGGGAAAGTTAAACGATGTCCTAAACCCCAAGAGGGAGTTTCCATTTTAAATGAACGATCTGTCAAATTATTGGACTTTCCTCAGTTATTGGCTACGACTGTTTTAAAGTCATTTATTAAGAAAAAAAAAAACGAAATTGAATAGCACTAAAACAAATATGCAACTTCATTTTTTAAAATTACTTCTTCTAAAAGAATTGATTTCATTTATTTATTCACTACGAAATACATACGAACAATAAGTCTATGTGATTTTTACATATCATAATCATCATTTTCAGTTATCGATCTTCTCCAGGATGAAGTTCTCTCCAGGTTTAAATTCGTTTTTTTTTTTTTAATAGCATCTTTCTCCACATTGTACCAGAGAATTTTCTTATTTCGTCCATCTATCTTACATTCAGTCTCTTTTTAGGTCTTTTGCAAGCGCTTGAAATCACCTTTATTTCTTTATTTGTTTATAAACCAGCTCCATTTGAGTTTCTTAATTCTTCCAATGATGTTTCATCCATGTATTTTATTTTGTTCTCTTCTTATTACTTCTAATATATCTTCAGACATCATTAAGTGGTTTGAAAACTTTGTGTTGCTCTTTTGTTAATTATCAATTTTCTTATTAAAATTCTATTGAATTTTTTTTTTTTTTTAGCATTTGTATTTAGTCCTACTTTCTTTCTTTCACCTCTTATGCATTATTTGCAAAAACAGCTATATCTTCTGCAAAATCTATATGACTTAAATGAGATCCATGTATTTTTACTCCTTTAGCTTTCCATTTTAATTGACAAAAACCTTTTGGTAAAACTGCTATAAAATGTTTTGGAGATATGGAATCATTTTTTCATAAGTCATTGCTACTCTTCTTAATATCACTATATAATCTAATCACTGTTTTTGCATTTTGGTAAATATTGTTAAGACTAAAACAATATTTCAAGTCTATATTTTGTTAATTAGTCCAAAGCTTTAATCACTGTGTGAATGATAGAATCAAATGCTTTTGAATATATGACCAATGTAATAGGTCTCATTGCACGAAATAGGCCGAGTAATGATAAGTACGTGTCTGCTTTTTCTGGCCTGTATTCTAATGTGAGCCAAATAATTTAATAGGCACATAATTTTTCTTTCAGATAGCTGTCTATAGCTGTTGCAGCTAAATATTCCATTGTTAAGTGCTAAATGTTTTTGTAGCTGTTCCTAAATGAAAGGTAAAATAAGATTAGACTATTGCTCATCCCCTCTTCACCTGGCAAGTAAGGTTATTGCTCTCTCCTTCATTTTTAGTGGAAGGAGGGGGGGGGAGGTATTGGAGTTCTCTTTGATCTGCAATGTTTTATTCTTTGTCTATATTAATACACAAAAAAATAAATGTTTTAAATAATTAATTAGCTTTAGAAGATATGCAGGTTGAGCAGCGGTCTATAGATTTAGTTCTGGAGTATGTCCGTCTACCATTGCATTAATTTACAGCGAGGGGGGGGGCAGGGTTTGATTAACAAAAATTTAATTTATTAGGTATCAAGAAATAAGTTGTAATGACCGGACAATTAGTCGAATAAAATTCGAGAGTGGTGTTTTTTAGAAGCGAGAACTATTCAAAAAAATATGTATTAAGAGAATAGAGAAAATAAAATGAATGCGAAAACGGAAATTTTGAATCATAAATCAAAAAAAAAAAATTGATTGATTTTCAGTTTTAATTATAGTAATTAGAGCTTGTGAAATTTAGATTTATTTTTTCTCAATGCTTGAGATATTTTTTTTTCTTAAAACTAATGAGAATTTTTGTCTATACTGAGACAAAACTGGTTTTTCAAACATTAGAATATGAACATAAATATTGCTTCTCGATCATCAAAAACTAAAAATGATTACATATCTTTTTATCTGACTACGTACATATAATATACACTTTTTTTATTGTTTCCAATTTATTTCTATGTTTTAAAGAACTACAGAATGTACAAATAATAAAAATATATACAGCATATATGCAGCTAAGTAAAAGCAGTTATTTTCATCAAACCTCAAGAGTTAATTATTAAAAATAAACGAATGGGTTTTATTGCTCAAGAGTTTAAGAGAAGTTCGAAGCTAGAAGTGCTAGAACTAAAATCGATTCGAGGATCTTACACTCTATAGAGACTGGCACTCATTCACTACACTAAACCACACAAGTCAGCCATTTACATAATCTTGAAGTTCAAAACTGAAACAGATGCCCGTAACTGTTTAACTCGATAGCAGCCATATTGGATTTTTGGAGAATTGGTATAAGATATACTCACCACAATTGGTACTAATTTAGAGTGGTCTCTCTACCATTTTGATTTCTAAGAGGAGCTGCAAACCCACTGTTGGCACAACCAAGTGATAAAAGAAGTCAATCAATCACAGGAAATTGGTATAGGTGGTGTTCCAATTATTTTGACTACTTATTAAAAAATCTCAATTTCCAATCCATAATTAAAAAATAAACCCACAAATTTTGTACAGCTATGCTTGATTAAATCATGTAACCAAAAGATCAAATTATGGCTATAACCTCATGTTGAAAAATTAAAAAGTAAACACGCAAATTTTATAGAACTATGATCATCAAAAAAAAAAAATCAAACTCATCTAAAAATCAAAATATCAAGGATATTAGAAAATGGCCAAAAAAAATTCTGCCATCATAATCATATGCTAAAATATCAAATTATTATAGCAATCAAATATGAAAAAATGATCACAATATGTTAGCATAAATACACGGTGAAAACAAAAGAAAAATAGCAAAAGTCAAAATTTCAGAAACAACTTTTATCAAAAAGCAAATATATCAAAGGGGGTAGGGAAAAAAAATCCAATGATGTAATCACATGACCATTATTACAGCAATCAAATATGAAAAATGAGCACAAAGTCTTTTAAAATTTTTAAGATAACTTCAGTTAAAATATTAAGGATGTAATAAAGCTGAAAAAATATAGTAATTATCAAAGTGACAAAAAAATAAGATTTTAACATTTTTTAAAATTATTATTATGTTTCTTCAGAATTTCTCAATTTTTAATAGATTTTTTTTAAAACATGTTCATTACATTTCTTATAAAATTTTCAATAAAATACCATATGACATGATTTACCGATGACAGTCTATTAGTCCAAAACATCAGAAAAGTTTTATTGATAAATTTCATTTTGCAAGAAACCCCATAAGAGATTTTTTCTTGCAGATGTCTGCATATATTGAGTGAGGAAAAAGTAACAAAAATGAATAAGTTAGTCTAAATTCTCTTCAAGCTGAAAATGGTTCATATTCTATATATTTATGTGGCTAAACAGAAAAGAAGAAATATAAATTTAATTTATAGTAGAATATTAATGCTCTTTTTATTATGTCTTATCTTTCACATTATGAAAAAGATTTAATTTTGTTAGGTAGAATCTACCTGAAATGTAAAATAAACTTGATTACTACAAAATGATTGTTTACAAATAATAAAGTGTTGCTGCATCCATACAGCAAAATAAACATATAACTAAAAATGCCAGTGTAACATCCAACAAAACTATTCTTGAGTCATCTTCTAGTCACAAAGTTGAAGCATATACACACAAAGTTGTTGTATGGAGCTACCAGATCAGTCAACATTCCTGAGTTGGAGTTTGAAGAGGTACTTTTCCCAATTGATAAGCAATAAGGCAGCCTCTCTGAGCATTTTGCTTTGTGACTATCTCTCTACCACAGCCAAAAACTTTAATATTTTTTTAAGGCAGAAAACATAACACTTTTTGAATGCTGTAAAACTATTGAAAATATTGTTTGAGTGCTCATAAGAAATTGTATTTTTTACCTGAATACAACTCCATATGGTGCATGTAACAATTAGGGCTATCTGCACAGACCTATCATTTGAACCCTCAGTGTTGAGTGATATTGTCACATTGTATTACCACCTCTAAATTTAATAATTGGCCAATCCATTACTATTTCTCTATATCTCTGAAATACAGCATTGAATTTTATGTTGCACTGGTTTATATATATCGGCCTAAAGTTTTATCTTCAGTAAAAACTCTTTACTTTTGTTACCTGGAATTTTTTCATTATTGTTGATAGATAGGCACAACTTATACCTGGAATATTGGAGTTGAACTACAAATGCCTTACAAGAAATTGTATGTATATATATGTTTTTACAACTAAAATAAACAATTTGTGATGTGATAAATGTTTTTGGTTCCACATTTTTTTTTATTAGCATTTTTATTTTTCATTAATAATTTTGTCACAAAAAAAAAATAAATAAAAAATTATAAAATCTACTACTCACATGCAATGAAAACTTTAGGTGTGCAAACATTGTAAAAAGACCTATCTTCATTCTTCTATTATGTTTAGTGGTCTATTCAGAAGTTGTCAGAATAAAGAATCTTGTATAACAGTTTGTTTATTTAAGTACAGGTTGCTTATTCTTTCTTCATTTTTTTTACACCTAAAGGAATTAGTTTACCTTTCAAAAATAAATGTTGGAACTGCTAGATAATAAAATATTTTTCAACAGCATAGAAATTACAAAAGAATAGTTGGCTTGAATCTGTCTCAGAATCTGTTTTTTCATCTAAAAATTTTATATAATCTTTTTTTCATAAAGTCTAATAAAATTGGAGGGGGGGGATGAAGTTAGTTAAATAACAGTTCATTAAAAAATTAAAATTTTATCATTAAAAAAAAACCCAAAATATATATCATTGGAAAGATAACATAAAGATGAAAAGAATGTCATAACTTACACATGCATAATCCATACTGTTATCTAACAGTTTTGAAATAAAAATGAAGAAATATTAAATATATAAAAATAGCGATTAGGAGGAATCGGGCATTAAAGAAAATGAGAAAGTTATGTGATATTGTTGTTGGCATTAATCTTCCTAGCCAAAGAGTGAAAGGGCCTATAGTTGGCATATAAATGAGGTCTCTAAAATGTATAGAAGATGGCTTTGGTATCAGATCTATATAACTATGTTAGTAAGACTGTTTGTGTTTAAAATTTTGTTTGTCTTAATTTCAGGCTATTGACTTGAATAATGTACATAAAGAGTAAAAAGTGTTTTTTTTTTTACATATGTGCATTAGTTCCCGTTATGATTTTTAAACTCATTGGTGAAGGCAAAAGCCTTAAAGCAGTCTAGTAATGAGAATATTATAGTATTACTAAATGTACCTGGTCTGTGATTTTTTTAAATTGGTTGTTTTAACAAGTTTTTTTTTTTTTTAAATTTAACGTAAATTAAACAAAAGTTTTTAATATTATATAAATAAACATTGTCGTGTGTTTGGGTTTGATTGTCGTTTGAACAACTATCATGACATCTGATTGGCTGTCGAATAGGTATTGTAACGAGCGCAGTGAGATTTGGCAGTATCTCAATTTATTTCAATTTTCAACTATTTGTGCTTCACAAATTAAAATATTTAAAATATTATATAAATAAACATGAGAATTGTATACCATCCTGAAAAGCCATCGTTTCTACTTTAATTATATGCTAACCAAAACTAAATATCACAATTCAAACATGAATATATGTATTGTATTTACATTTTCTTCATGATATAAATATTATTACACCTCTGTAGTTAAAAGCACATGCACTGATTTTTTTTCCGAGAGTTTTTTGTTAATGGCAACTTCCTTCGCATAAATTTAATCAAAACTAAATGTAAATATGGTCTTTTAACATCTATTTTTTCCCTTCATTAAATATCACATTTCAAACATGAATTTATGTACTTTAATTACTTTTTTGTGTGTGATTTAAACACTACACCTTTGTTGTTAAAAGCATAGGTACTGATTTTTTTCCAAGCATTTTTTATTAATGGTAGATTTACTTTTTTTAACATAAACATAATATTTTTTTTAAACTGGTTGTGAATTTGACACACAGGACAGCTTTTTTATGAACAAACATTCATTTACCAATTGGATAACAGAGAAAATAGGGATTTATATATGTAACAAAGTGGCAAAAATAATGGTTTTTTTTCTGTTTTCCCGTTCAAAGCCCTGAAAAAAATGTAGTCATCCTCAGGCACACTTTCATCAAAAAAGCCACCCCCAACATCTAAAAGTTTGGTCACCTCTGATATATAAGATAGAATCTAGTGTTCATTGATTACTCAATCTTACAGTAAATGGCTCTAGAGTAGGGTGAAAATAACTGCTCTTAAAAGCACCATGTGAAAATTGTGATAATGTTATTGATATGTAATTGAAAAGAGAAGGCAATTAAGTTCTATTGTATACAATATTGTTTATTTACATTTTATAACTATTTGTTATATATTATTGTATTATTAGTTTTATCAGGTTAATATTGATTCTTGGTTCATGTTAATGATATCTCTCCAGAGTTCTCACTAATGTTTCATTATAACGATGATAGAGTCTATAAATCTCATCACTAGTTGGCCTTTTGTTCCTTCATCTTCAATCTTTATAAACATTAATAACACTTTTTTAATTAATCCAAGATTTAAATATAACTAAAATAATTCAACATACTCATTAGTACTTAAGCAAAAGTTTAAATCAAATTTAAGTATTTTTTAAGTGTTTACAGTATTGGCAAATGTTTAATCAAAACCACATTATAAAAATCATAAGCATTCTCCCGATCATCCTTTTCACTGTTCATTTTCACTTTCATTGAAAATTGCATGTAAACAATTATGATTTTCATTTTTAAAGATAAAGTCTCTCATCGATACTTTTATCGGCAACCTTTCCTAGTGCATGTGATTCCTGTCTTTTTTTTTGTCACTGATGTGTTATTATAATTTTTATCATCTTTATTTGTAGCTGTATTCTTATCTTGTTTTCCTGTTATTTAACTTTTTTAATAAACCTCATTTTTGGCTATAGATATTATCAGCATGTTTGAAGCCATGGATATTTTTTCCACCAATCTTGAATTCACATTTGTGTTATTTTAATTAACATTCTGGCTTTTCCCCTTCTGTGTTCATATACGTCAAATAAGCAAGTGAAGATGTGCATCATGTCTGCTTTACACCAGTGGTGAAACTAATTTATTTCCCTGTAATTTCTACTTACGTATTGATATTTTTCATAAGAATATTCCATAGTTCAGTCCAGTATACTAAATCACAAAAACAGGTATTTATTTAAATTACAAGTATATTATATATACTTTTAAGCTAGATGCAATTAGAGGGAAGTCTAAAGAGAGCTTGAAGATCTGGGTTTAAATTCTCTCTAATTACATAAAAGCAGGTATTGTAAATATTAAAGTGTATGTGACTTCCATCTGGTAATGCAGAACATTTATCTGCAATATTGTATTTTTATACCTTCATCTTTCCTGAAATCACTTCTTATGTCTGGTAGATTTTTTTTTTTCTAATATTAAAATACCATTAATTTGAATACTTATTTTCAAAACTTTTGTTATCCAAATGGAATTTCAAAGATGATGATCTGTAATTTTTGGCAATAAATAAATGAGTTTGTACATACATTTGCAAATAAAATTTAAGAAAAAAAAGTTTATTCAATTAAATACCTGTAAATTAATAGATCTAATTGCAAGGAACTACCTGTTTTCTTTATCTTAGCAAAGTTTGGTTTATAAGAGGCATCTTTTAAAAGATCTATAAAATCCAAAAATGTTACAGAATCAGGAATTTTGGATTAGTGGTGTTTTCTCTGTAGTTCATCTATCCTATGTAACTTTCAGTGTAAACTTAATTATAGGGGTGCTGCATGTGGGTATGCAAGTTATGTCGAGCACTAAGGCACTTCATCAATGGAGTTGCCAAATTGCCATAATAATTAATAAAATTTATATGGAAATGTTTAGATTTACAAATCATTCCATTATTAGAAATATTATTATTGCAAATATTTTTTATTTAAATATAAGAGGATTATTTTTTTTACTTAGTGTTATGACAATTATTAAAAATGTATTAAATATTATATACTCTATCATTTTGCTGCACCGGACAGATGGCGCCATTTTGATGCTATAAATAATAAAATTTATATTGTAAATAAAAGTGTTTAGATTTCGGAATCACTCCATTATTAAAAACGCTTTAAATGTAAATATTTTTTATTAAATATAAGAGGATTACTATTTTACTCAATCTTGTGATAATTGTTTAAAATATACTAAATATAATCTACCATGGTGTTAAACCAAAGTTGTGTCATTTCGCTGCAATAATTAATATAATTTATATGTAAATGAAAATGTTTAGATTTCCTAATTACTTTTATTTAATTATCTTAATTTATATTTTTAAAAAAGGCACATTAACATTAATAATTTATTTAGAAATAAACTTATCTTAAAAGTATTACCTCATAATAATTAAAGGTAATTTAGTTTAACAGCCACATTTATAAGCTCCCCTGTCATGTACTCAGAATATTTGAAGTGTTAGAGTATCCTTGCAGAAATGTGGGATCTGGAGATTGATTGCGGTGCAATCTTGTGTATATGTTTTTAATACTGATATTCCCTTTTTTTAAAATACCGATAAATTTTTTTGTGTGTTTTACTAATCTGTTTTTTATTGGATTTGGAGTGTCATGGAATTTGTTATTTAGCTAAAATTCATAATTAATAAACCATAATACTATCCATCCAAATCCAAGGAAAACAGGATTGGTTAAAAACAATTTTTTAAAAAGGTATTGTGTGCATTTCGTTTAAATAATGTTATTATTTAATGCCGCTCTTGTGCCTACAAAATTCTTTATCTATTCTAGTGAAGAAATCATTTATTTGATTTTTTTTTTTTTTTAGTTTTTATAATCTATCATTAAACAAAAGACAGTACTAGATGTGATCATGGCTTTTAAAAATTTATTGAATAAAAAATATAAATGTGGAAATTTCTTCCCTTAAATTAATGTAATGTAAATTCTTAAAACCCCTAGGTATCCAATGATATAATCTAAGTTATATATTGAAATAACAAGCATACAAAAAATTAAATCATGAAGTAATGTAAATATTCTATTATTGAATGAATATTTAAGAAGCTAACTATGTTAATAGAAAACTTAAGTTATGCATGAGAGATTCTGAATGAAACCAAGTACAAAACAAAATTTTTTAATTAATTAATATGTTGATTAGAGTTAATCTAGCTAACTAAAACTAAACATTATTTATCATATTGCAGCCACTAAAGTCAGAAGAATTAATACGTAAATAAAAAAGTAAAAGTATAAATAATTATAATTTTTTAATATTCTACTATCTTTTGTTTGTCTACAATACCAGTTTGCAAGTCATCTATGTGGCAGATAGCTACAGATCACAATCTACCTTCATTCTTCACATGTACACACTCATCTTTTCTCAGAATTCCAATTAATTTATCCAAAACACAATTACAGTATATAGAATTCATTTTGTTTTAATTAACTAATTTTATTTCATGGTGTGGGGGTGGCGAGATCTTTTTCACATTATAAAAAAAAAAATATCTTACTTACAAAATAGATATATTAAAATTACACAAATTGGTACTTATAATATATAAATAATTACTTATTTATTATACATATGATTTTGAATCAATATTTGAGAAAAAATAAAATACATATAATGTAAAAAAATATATTTTATTTTCTTCAAAGTTTTATTGTGAATCCTATTTTTTTTGAGTGTGTGAATTCTGATTCAATACATAAAGATGCTAATGAAGAGCATCATTCTTGATCTACGTGGATTTTACATTATCATGACAAGAATATTGTGAAACATTTAGATATACTACATTGTAAGTAACTGAAAAATATGTGTAACTCCTAATCAATGCTTTCACAACTGTATTACTTCATATGTGATTTTCATTGTAGGGCCTATAAATTAACAGAATTTTGTAAAAAAAGGAGGAAACAGTTTTCTTAGCATATAATAACATGATTTTAATTTTCACAAAAGATGTAGCCCTTGCAGACTTGGGGCCTTGATAAATGCCAGAACTTATTTTTTTTATACTGCCCTCAGGCCAGCACTAAGGTCACTGGAATTCAGCTTGCATAAAGGTGGCTCTTAACAATGCAGTGGCCCTGCTTTCTTATATATGAAATGAAAAAGATGTATAACAATTTTTATGCTTTTTGAGATTTGTTTGTTTCAATTTGTCAAGAAGAGGAAATAAATTTTATTGATTTTCTTTTAGTTTTTTATCTGATGCAATACCATCTACTTTTGCAGCCTTATGGCGACAATTTTAGACATATGTGATCTCCTCATAATCCATTCAAGTATCTTGGTTATGATTTTTGTAGTATAATTCTTGTATATATTCCTTTGATCTTTGTTGCTGCATTTGAAGCAGAATTTCATTTTCATTTCTTGAATTATCTATCTTAAAGACTAATTGTGTTTAAGATTAGTCAAAAAGTTTAATGTCTTAGCAATTGTCTTACATGCAATATTGCTTAATAAAAGTTTCTATTTGTCCCTCAAAAGACATTATTATTATTTTTCTTTTTTTGCAATTCCTCTATATATTTTGACATTAACTTTGATCTGTTTTAGATTTTTTTTTTTTTTTGTTTCCATTCATAGTTCATCTGGTTCACCATCAGTTATATTACATTTTAAATTTAATTTCTGATAATGTTTCTCCAATTATATACATAAAATAATGAAAGAACCATTAAAACATCATATGATCACTATTAAATACTAAGATCTAGGTGCAGTGCTCTCAGATCCAGTGCTCCTCACTGATGAAGGCCACAAGCCAGAAACTAGTCTGGAAATATTGAATGAATAAGCATCAGATAAGGATTTTATGCATAAGCCTTGTAACTGTTGATTACTAAAGCTTGTACTGATTGACCCTACTGTATAGAGAGTTTGCTATATGAAAAATGCATAAAGCAAAATTAAAATGTTTGGTAGATTGCAATTTACGGATAGTAAGAAAATAGCCAAACAAGTATTTAATTGGGTTATGAGTAAAAAATAAGTAACAAGATGGGTGAAAAAGGTAGTATGGTATGCAGAAGATTTGGATAAAGACTTTATGTTTGTATACTTAATACGTAAGGTGGGATGATTGCGTTAGGAAGAATTTTACAAAAAATTATATATGGTAATAAAGAACAAGGAAACAAAATGTCCTCTATGCATTTTAAATGAAGAAGTTAGATGCACAATTACATTTGTAAAGAAGGGAAATATTCCAGAAAATGATAAAATTATTATTTTTGATATCATAAAAAATGCAGGTGGAGAAATAGAAAAATTGTTGGTAAAGTTATATACCAAACGTCTAAATGATAAAGATATTCCACTTGATTGGAAGATTGATATTCAAGAAAGATGAAATTACAGACTTATTAGTCTTCTAACAGTTCTACACAAAATCTTTATCAAGATAATTACAACTTGATTACAGCAAACTTTGAATTCTAATCCAAAAGAAAAAACTAGATTTGAAAATGCTTTTAACATAGTGGGTTAAAGGACCAATGAATATGAGTTGTCATTATGCTTTAGATTTGAAGATTATGAAGACATTTGATTTCACAAAAATTTCTATGATGCTTAAAACATTGGATTGTTAAGATATAGATCCAGAATGTTATTATAATCTGAAGAGTATCTATTCAAATGCAACAACAATGATTAGATTACATAATGATACTAAAAATATTAACACTGAGAAGAGAATATGATAGGATGGCTCAATATATCCAAACATTTTTACAACAGTTTTACAATAATTATTTTGTGAATTAAGATAGGACTTTAAGGGAATAAAAATAAATAGATTATTTAAATTATCTAGATTTTGTAGATGATATGATTGTTTTTGCTAGTAATGAAAGTAAGAAAATAAGACTAAGGATAAATGCTAAAAAAATTTAAGAATTGTTCATTGGAATTTTTCTGAAGAAGAAAATAAAAATTGACAATCTTGAATTAAAAAAAAAATTAATAACTACAAATCTCTTGATCAAGTTATTAATATAGATGGAAACATAATGAGTGAAATTAATCATAAAATTAAACATGGATAGAGTGCTTTTTGTAGAAATAACTTAATACTAAAAGGAAAAAAGGTCTATGAATTTGAAAAGGAAAGTTTTTAATAAATGTGATTAACCAGTTTTTATTTATAGAACCGAGACTTGGACACTTAACAGAATAACAATTCAAATTTCAGATCAGTCAATGAAGTGTGGAAAGATATATGTTAGGAATAACAAGGAGGGATTGAAATTGAAATACATGAGTAATAGAACAAACAGATACTACTGATATCATTGAAAGAGATGCTAATAGACAAACAGTTGAAATTTTAAACTGGATCCCAAGACATTGTAAAAGACCTAAAAAGAGACCACATGTGAGATGGATGGATGAAATAAAAAATTATATCGATCTGTGTGGAGAAGTAAGACTAGAGATCAGAAAAATTGGATCAAACTTAGAGAGAACTTCATCCTGCAGTGAAGATGATGATGATATAGTGCTCTATTTCATCTTACCTTATTTAGTATATGGAAATAAAAGCTTGGACATCCTTTAAAGCAATGACCATAAAAAAAATTTTGCTTAAAGATCTTCTATAAAAGATTAAAAATACAATGATAGATCATGAAACCAATCATTATACTCTTCACCTTAATGGATATGATACTCTAGAATCAAATCTTCAATGAATTGGACACATGAAATGAATAAACAATACAAGACTTCCTAAAAGAGTGTTTAATGATGAACTTTTGGAAGAAGTAGATCCCATTTGCACTATAAAGATTATCTTAAAGATAATATAAAGAAGTGCAATGCTGATTGTTTTCGTAGGGAAGATGTGACTAAGGATAGAAAATATTGGACATTTTAGAAAGAAATAAGTTTTCAACAGAAAAAAAATTAAAAGATTGCCTCACAAAACATCGAATAAATAAAATGAAACAGCATCTTCTATATGTGAATGTTTCTTTTGTTGTTGGCTTGGTTTGTGTAGCTATTGCAAAATTCATCTCTAGTGGACTATTATTTTGCCATTATTTTCTCTTGGATTTGGAATAACCACACTCATCTGTGGGTAGTTATTGCTGTTACTTATGACTGAAAGTAAATACAATAATTTGTTTAATGTTTGTCTTTTTCTAATTTAGGAACCTTAACAACAAATTCGCTCTGGTCACATACTAGCTTGATTCACATCCAATGTAAGACGACCATAAATGGTTGTTACATTTTGATTTACAAATGTCAAACTTACTTCACCCACAACTTTGACACTCAGCATTTAAAATAAATAGAGAAATGATTATCACTAATCATTTAGTAAACTAGAGATTATCTCTAGCCATATATAAACTTTGATGAATGCTGGTTCAGCACGAAATGCATCCTGGGAGCTATTTGTCTTTTTGTGTATCTTTATTTATATGGTTTCAAAAGAATACGTGGTTATATTATTTAACATCTTTATAAAATTTCTAGTCATTTTCTTGGAAACAATCAAGTATAGTATATATATCACACTCTCCTACTTTTTCAATTCATTATTTTCTCTAACTATAATTACTATCTCAAGTAGATATATGATTAGAAAAATTAATAAGTTGTGATAACTTTTAACAATCGTATGGGTTGACTAAACCGGTTATCCGATACGTATAATCTTAAATCTATATTATAATGGAATACATGTTTTACTTCCTTTAATTTTATTGTTTCTTAGGTAAAACTCTGAAAGATTTCCTGATTCCTATTGTACAAAACAAATCTGTTAAAAATCAAATCTCACTTTTACGCTCGATTCAAATCCAAAACGAAATGTAAAAAAAAAAAAATCTATTATAAGACACAATAATTGACTTCTTTTATTGCTTATATAATTATAGTTAAAACAATGTTTGACGCTTTATAGTTTTATTATTTTTTTGATGTTTTCATTTCACATTTTCTACTCTTTGCTATAATAATCTTGTTCAGACATAAATTACAAAAAAAAAATATCTAAGGCTCTAATTTACAACTGCATTCCTTAGTCGCTCAAGCAATTAAAAGTTTTAAAGCGTTTTTGGAAAAAAAAAAATATTTAAAAAAAAAAAAAAAACAATAAGAAAACTAGGCATTTTTTAGTTAAAAAGTTTTAAATAAATTTTTTGCTATAATTTTTTTTTTTTTTTTAAAAAAAATCGAATGAATTTATTGTTCCGGAGTTCGTCCAAAAATGAAAGGGCTGGGCCGCAATCCATGGAACTCGATCTTCAGATTCGACCATTACCTCAATATAATCTCGAAAAGTTATTAAATTCTTTACAATATATATATATACTATTTAATAAACATGTAAGGCAAAACGAATATGTGTGCTTATATATATACTGACTAGCCCAAGAGATTTGAAAATTAAATAATTTTTTTGATTAGTAAGATTTATTTGTGTTTCATCAAATTCAAGATAATGAATTTCTGGAATAAAAATTATGAGTACCCGACAATAGAAATTTAAAAAGAACCAACGATGGTTAAACTATGGATCGCGAGATGAATGCGGCTTTCCTAACTACTCTGTGAAGCTTCGCATACAATATTGGATTTCAGTATTATTTTTCCTAAGTTTTTACATTAGTAATTTATAATAGCATAAAATGGTCCAATATTAGAATATTTTATTTCATAAATACTTTAAAGATAAGTGAAAAAAATAATATTTTTTTTTTTTTAAGTGTCATAGCATCGGCCGGGACGCGAACCCGCAACCCGGGCAACTGCCTGCAAGTGCAAGGCAGTCGCGCTGACCTCTCGACCACCAAAGCAAGACAAAAAATTAGTATTTTAAAACTAACTTTTAAATGGTAGCAGGCAAAAGGAGTAAGTAGATTTTATAATCGTATTTATTCGGTAAAAAAATGTTTAGACATTTGTATCTTGACTTTTGAACATTCAAAAATGTACAAAGTATTATAGATGTCCCTTATTACGGAAGAATTTGCCTATCGCTGGTATAAATAATGAGTTATAGTAAATTATTAAATTTTGATGTACAAGTGACAAACATACCCACCCATAACTTTGACAAATCCACTTTAGATACGTATAGTAATAATTATTACTAATCATTTATTAAACTAGAGATGATCTCTAGCACAGATATAAACTTTAAATCTCTGTTAGAGATTAATATATATATTTTAATACTCATATGGAGTAATTCAACTTCCTTTCTCTTTTACCATGTGCAATATATATTATGATAATCATCTCACCACCTCACATTCTTGAAAGACATTATTAAGAACATCTATAATAAATATTACACATAAAAAAGAGAAAGGAAGTTGAATTACTCCATGTGTATATTAAAGAAAAATAGATATATTAATCTCTGAGGTTTAAAATTTATATCTGTGCTAGAGATAATCTCTAGTTTAATAAATGATTAGTGATAATCATTACTGTATTTATCTAGAGTGGATTGTCAGAGTTGTGAATGAGGTAAGTTTAATATTCATAAATCAAAATGATAATAATTTACTAATGATAAATACTAAACATATGATAAAGTTATATGTGAAAGATGGTGACGAATCCTGATTTAGCAATAAATTTATCTAGAGGGTCATTTGTCAATGTATGGTAGTTTGGTTGTTAAGAACATCTATAAAGTTATAATAATCATATGGACTGTTCCTCAGATCAGGTAACTTACTATCATTTTGGACATTTGGAAATGTTTTAATGTTTGGATTACCTGATAGGACTGATCCAATCTAAATGTGTCACGAAGATGAACACATTTTATCAAAAAAATTATCTGTGAAAAAAAAATTGCATAGATTTTAAGTTTAAAAGTTGATGTTAAATAATACACTGAACACAATTTTCATTCAAATGAACAAACTGATCTTTTTTTTAACATTCCACATTTAGAAATTGATTCAGAAACATTTAGCTCTTGATTCTGTCATTCTTATCATTGCTTAGATCACATGATATTTAAATCATTCTATATTTAGTTATAAATTAGATCTCCAACACTACTTTAGATTTATTCCTTAGGTTGATCATTCTTTAACTCTCTATCACAACACTGCTCTTCCTAACAGGATATCCACTTCTGATATTTAATAAATGTTTTTACTACATATTGTGCCCTGCACAATTATACAATGTTATGAATAGACAGACTGGAGCACGAGGTTCGCTGATTGTAGTCCAAATCTGCTACATCTGATCTTCAAACTCCCTATGGACTATCTTCACTATATACAGTAGAATTCTAAAAGATCTCTCCCCTATTATTAAGCTAGTCATTCATAGAAATTTATATTTAAAATCATCAGAATATAATAAACTGGTTGTCATTTTATTTCAAACCACAACATTCATTTCCTATCAAACAGGCATTTATATTTTTTCACACCTGAAAGTCACAAAATGGTAGTGATTGATAAGCTCTGACATTTATTATATTTTCAGTTGGTGACTCACATTCTCACAACTTGGGAATATGAGAGATAATACAAAGGATATATACTTGCATACAAAGTAATAAGAAATCATTCTTGCAAAACCTTGAACATGGACCATGCTGCTTCTTGACATGTAAACAACATCAGGTTATAACAGGGGTGGGAAAATAGTGGCCCACTAAGAATTTTTATGTGGCCCATCAAGACAATCAGAAAAATCCACCTTGAACTGAGATTTCCTTTCCGTGTGTGACGGAAGATTTGTCTCATTTTCCACTAGGATGGCCACGTTAATGCATATGCACAGTATTGATACGATGTGCAGTGCTCTTCCAGTTGAAGTAGTTAATTTCAATTTTGTCTTTGCATTAGAAAATATATACATTTCCAACTTTAGTGAGACCATGAATCATCCAAAAAAATGTAAAATCGGTGATGAATGTCATGTGTTTAATGAAGAATGGATAAACAGATATTTATTTGGTAATACAGAGAATAAAGCAGTGTGTTTATTGTGTCATGAAGAGGGGTGTGGCCTTCTGCTAACCTTCACTTCCACAAAGTGATCCCGATGCAGCCCTCTGCCAACATCTGCGGCCCCCAAGCCAAAACAATTGCCCACCCCTGGGTTATAATAATATCATTAGATGCTAATTTTACCCGACAATTTTCAAATATTTAGGAAGACATCTGTAGCATATGCTACTTTTGTTATCTAGCCTGTAGCATTTTTTATCAAGAGATCCTATTTTAGAAAAATGCGCACAATTATTAAAACAAATTCTTTGTTTGCATAGGAAAATATTTTGACAGTAAGTTAAAATTGGGCATTTTTAGAAAAAGTGGATATTTATGTGAAAAGTGGATATTACCAATTTTTTTTTCCTAATCAAGTTCTTATTCTGCTGATATTTATTTTTATAAATAAGTTCACTTAATCTCTCAAGCTGCCAAACTTGGATTAATTTTTATAAAGAGATAAATGTGAAACTTAGTGAATGCATACAATTTGTCTATCTTAGAAAGTAGTGATTTCTCTCTTCTTTAGAATCATTTCTGTATAAACATTGAGCCATTTGTTCTAGCATCTCAATATTGAGACCTTTTAATAAACTCTTTACGGTTTAATGCAGTGGTAGAGTATCAGTCTCTGGAGACCTCAAATTGAATCCAAACTTTTTACAAACACTCAAGCAATGAAGCCACTTGATTATTTCCAATATTCATTGCATCAATAATTAAAGTAAAAAATAAATGGTTTATTGCTTGAGTATTTGTAAGAAGTTTAAGCAGCAGAAGTAACCCAGTTGGATCACAGTCAGTGGACCTTGAGTTCTGAGTCTACTACTCTGTCACTGCAATAAACTATGCAAGACAAAAAATCAAATTTAAGGAAATATTTTTAACCTTAAAAAAATGTGGTTGCTATGTTCTTGTTTTACCTTTTGAACAGTTTGATTTTTTTTCTTTTCGTAGCACAGAAGGTTCCAAATGAAAGACTTTTCAAGAGTTCAAAATCATTTGAAATCAAAATTATATAGAAGAGTGATATCAGAATTTTGTATCAATAATTGATTGTTTCCATATCAATATTCGGCTTTTCCTAAAATGTATGAAAGGAAGTATGTTCTGTAAGAAGTTCGTAAACTGTAAATTATTGCAGGCCACTTTCCTATACATCCAAGAAATACAAAAATACAGCTATTTGTTTGTATATTAGATGAAGCATAAAATCTGTGTATTACAAATGATCTAAAATGAATAGATTTTAATTTTTAAATAGTCATATCTATAAATATTAAGACATTTTGTTTTTATGGCAGCTTATTTTGCTTCAAGAAATATTATATTGGAGGGAGATTTGTCATCCTGTTGGAAAAGCCTTTTGGTGTGCAGTGGACTATTCAAAGATTGATTTATCTTTTACTTTTTTGTATATGCAAATTTCATTTAAGAATTTTGATGCTAAAGTTTTGAATAGCAGCAGAATCAATTTTGATGAAATTCTTTAATACAGAAATTGATACTACCATTTACATGACATTCTGATCAACCTATCATGATTCTTCTGACTGTTAAGTATATTAAATCAATTAAGTGTTTTGACAAAGTATTATCTCACTTTTGTAGAACTTCAGATCAGAATCAACTATTAATATTGATGGTATTTTGCATCAAGGATATGCCAAACACCAAATTATTATTTAAACCTTACTAAGTCGATATTTGGTTAATTGCATAACTTTTTGATAAATCATTTGTATATTTTTACAATAAAGGTACTTATTAAACCATCAAACATCACATGATCACCATTCTTTATGCTTATGCAAGCTGTTTTTCACAGAGCACTAGATAGGAATTTTATGCACAAACCTTCCTGCATCCATTGATTACTCTGGCTTGCACTGAATGGCTTACTGTATGGAGAGTTTTGTCTCTGTGAAAAGTACCTATCATGAAATTTTTGCCCTGCCCTGTACAGTTTAATGCTTGAGTATATTCTTGGTAGTTGAAGATTCTATACCAAAGCTCTACCTGTCTTTTCCGGTTCTCAAATGTCTCATGGGGTGCCTATCAGCAAACTGTTCAATTATTTTTGCTCTACATAGTATAGGCCAGTAGTAGAGTGGTAGATATCTCTGGATCAAAGTTCTACTCTGGAACTTTCCATAATTTGAACATCTCATGATGTAAAATATTTCTGTAAGATATCATTAGTCCATAATTTATTTAATTTTACATTTATAAGAAAAACAAAAGCTGAACAAATATTATTAAATGTGCTAACAAAAAAAAAATCTTTTGGTTTAAATTTTTTCAGTTTTTTAATTACATTTATTATTTTTTATTCTTTTACTTGCTTGTATTAATTAAACAAAATTAACTACCTTCCTCTGAGTTACGAAACAAGCAACAAAAGAATGGTACCACTATCTTTTCAAGCTCTGTTATTATATAGGCTTCCTTTCTGATATGATTCTGAAATAATAGGGTGAATTGTGTCAATTGGGTTTTAATTTATGTATAGACTAAATGATCTGAAATCACCATTAATATATGCAGAGGATAAAGAACTTGAATCTTACTTTTAACCTCTGAATATTAGATGAAATATTAGTTTTAATAAATATAATAATAAATAATCATAACTTTTTTAAGTATCTGTACTTGAAACAGAAGTATTTCATCTAATATTCAGAGGTTGTTAAAAATAAGATTCGTTCTTCATCCTCTATATATGTTAATGGTAATTTCAGATTATTTACTTTATACATAAATTAAAACAATAAACAAAATTTGCCCTACCCTCATCAAAAATTAAGCTTACATAGCAAGAGAACTTAAAGAGAGAGTGGTACCATTCTCGCTTTTGGTGTTTTGACATCACATAATTCATTGGATGGTAGTTACTTCCATTTCAATTACAGATATTTAAAAAGTTATGATTATTTTTTATTAATTGTATTAAATAATGAGATTTTTAAATCAATAAAAACAATAATGGAATGGTTTTGTTGCTCAGGGGTTCATAAGTGCGAGTGCCGGAAATGTCAGACTTGGAATCTGATCCAAGGAGCTTATGTTCTATAGTCTAACTCTTTACTAATATAGTAAGCCACATAGGCATGGGGTGAATTCATACAGTATATATCAGGATTACTTAATTTTTTTTATATAGACATGAATTTTTAAGCAGTTTTCAGTTATCTACAAATATGGCAGACAAAAAATATAAAGTTAGTCATATCAAAAAATGAATCTATGTATTAAAATAGAAACAAAAATTAAAAATGTAATTATTGACAAAATTTTTGGCACTGTATCTTTTTAACACCCCCTCCTTCAATTGGGATTACGAGAGTAAATAATGTTCATATCTAAGTAAATAGAGGAATTTGAACTTGTGTTGATTGTATGAGATGAAGGGTAGACTGAAAAATCCTAAGTTCAAATCCCTCTATTTACTTATATAAAAAACATTCAGTACACTGAATGAATATGCTAATATTCATATTTGAAAATCTCATGGCACTAAAACCAGATGTTATTATATGTGCAGTATTTGTCACAATCTTATTGAGTGAAAAAAAAGGTATCCATTGTGACCCAATAGTTGGAACCATCCTGATATATGGATCATAATTTTGCAGAAGCAATAATATATATATATATATAATTTAATCATTAATACATGCATTAAAAATCAAAACATTTTTTTCCCAATAATAATTTTGGTTGTTATATGTAACTTGGAATACAAGCATGGGACATCCACAAATTAATTATGGATGCTCCATGCTTTTATTTCAAATTATATATAACAATGAAAACTGTTTGAAGAAACAAATCACATTTTGATTTTTAGTTCATTACTGATCAAATTAAATAAGCATTTTTTGTAAAATATTTTTTTAGCATTTCGATATTTTGCAAAGGATTTTTTGTATTCAAATTTTAAAAATTGCAATCAAACAGTGTTGCCATATTTGAAATAAAATTCACACATGTTAATATTGTTTATAAGAATTTTGCATTTATGACGGCAACGTTTTTTAAAAAAGAAGTTTTAATCAACAATTAAAAGATATTAAGATTTCATCCTTCATTTTGTTTTTTTATTTTAATAACTATATATGTTTTCTAGCAAATTAGTCATGGAATTTAATAAAAGCATATAATAATGGAATGGTTTTGTTGCTCAGGGGTTCATAAGTGCGAGTGCCGGAAATGTCAGACTTGGAATCTGATCCAAGGAGCTTATGTTCTATAGTCTAACTCTTTACTAATATAGTAAGCCACATAGGCATGGGGTGAATTCATACAGTATATATCAGGATTACTTAATTTTTTTTATATAGACATGAATTTTTAAGCAGAGTTTTCAGTTATCTACAAATATGGCAGACAAAAAATATAAAGTTAGTCATATCAAAAAATGAATCTATGTATTAAAATAGAAACAAAAATTAAAAATGTAATTATTGACAAAATTTTTGGCACTGTATCTTTTTAACACCCCCTCCTTCAATTGGGATTACGAGAGTAAATAATGTTCATATCTAAGTAAATAGTGGAATTTGAACTTGTGTTGATTGTATGAGATGAAGGGTAGACTGAAAAATCCTAAGTTCAAATCCCTTTATTTACTTATATAAAAAACATTCAGTACACTGAATGAATATGCTAATATTCATATTTGAAAATCTCATGGCACTAAAACCAGATGTTATTATATGTGCAGTATTTGTCACAATCTTATTGAGTGAAAAAAAAGGTATCCATTGTGACCCAATAGTTGGAACCATCCTGATATATGGATCATAATTTTGCAGAAGCAATAATATATATATATAATTTAATCATTAATACATGCATTAAAAATCAAAACATTTTTTTCCCAATAATAATTTTGGTTGTTATATGTAACTTGGAATACAAGCATGGGGCATCCACAAATTAATTATGGATGCTCCATGCTTTTATTTCAAATTATATATAACAATGAAAACTGTTTGAAGAAACAAATCACATTTTGATTTTTAGTTCATTACTGATCAAATTAAATAAGCATTTTTTGTAAAATATTTTTTTAGCATTTCGATATTTTGCAAAGGATTTTTTGTATTCAAATTTTAAAAATTGCAATCAAACAGTGTTGCCATATTTGAAATAAAATTCACACATGTTAATATTGTTTATAAGAATTTTGCATTTATGACGGCAACGTTTTTTAAAAAAGAAGTTTTAATCAACAATTAAAAGATATTAAGATTTCATCCTTCATTTTGTTTTTTTATTTTAATAACTATATATGTTTTCTAGCAAATTAGTCATGGAATTTAATAAAAGCATATTTTAAAAAATATACTACCATGTAAAGCATCACTGAAAGTTTATTAAACTATTATCAGTCCAGTTTAAAAATTCAGTCAGCCAAGATTATTAGATTGAACACATAACCGGATATCTCGGAAATATTACATTGTCATATTGCATTGGTGTCCATACCTAACATGTATAAGATTTTAATCAAATAAATAAACAGAATTTATACATTAAATAAAAGTGTATTAAAAAAGATTGTAATCAGAATGTGTAATACCAATTATGTACTGTAATTTTTTTATATAGATCTCGTCAAATGAATTATTGTATCTTTAAAATAATAAATCATTTAATATATCACTCTACATACAAATGGAAAAATTAAATGATTTGTTGTTTAGAGAAAGAAAAAAAATATGCCTATAGTTAATAAAGTATAGATCTGTATAACTGTTCAAGCATATCAATTTGGTCTCGAAAATCTTAGGCCAATTTGAATTTCAGGCTGTCAGCTTGAAAGATGTTTGCTGGGTACATTATTGCATTTCTTTTGGCTTTGAATCCTGAACCATATTGTTAAAGGCAAAAACCACAATGTTTCTGAAGATGGGAATTTAAATTTAAAAGAAATCTGGTAATCTCTGATTATTCAAAATTACAATAGGCTCTACTAGAATAGAGAGCTGCTCGTTTTATCATACTATGGGTGTCTCAGTGAAAAGATGACTAGTTCTATCTTGAAACTGTATCATGTACCATCTCTAAATCAATGCATGTATTATACAGTGATATAGTTTATCTATTCACTACAAATATTTTAATATGCTAGTATATCTAAATCACAAGCTACAATATCATCTTCAGTACTTTCCCTGCCCGTCATGAAAAAATTTTCTTGCAACTCATGGCTTTACTACCATAAACTGTTTGAATCATTTCAAACATTTTAGTACCAGTTTTTTACCTAATTTAAAACAAAATTTAATGTTAATGTATTGTTCCATTATGGTTTAAGTTATGAAACACATTGGCACACTTTATGCTGTAACTCATGATTCAGTCACATCAACATATTAAAATTTTTGTGATAAATAGGTATATAACATACATGTTGATGAGAACCAATCAGTCATCTTTTCACTGGGCCATATTGTGTATATCTTTAAATTTTTTGTTTACATTTTTCACTTTTGAAGTCAGTAATTTTTTTAGGCATAAAATATGACACTTTTTTTTTACTAGGTCACACACACAATTGCAAAGATTTCAATCATGTAAAATGCAATACATTATCATTAATATCATGTTTTTTTTTTCAGAACATGCTCTGGCACGGTTGCAGCTGGAAAATATTGATCGTCTGCGGGGACAGAGAGCAATTGATCTTTCTCCTGATGAGCTGATGAATGATTTAGTTATAATTTATAATCGGGTTCCCAAAACTGGGAGTACGTCTTTCATGGGTTTAACTTATGATCTCTGCATACAAAACAAATTTAATGTTCTTCACATCAATATTACTAAGAATATGCATGTTTTATCATTGAGTGACCAGGTAGGTATTTGAAAAATTTTCATATTCATTAAAACTTATTGTTACTTAAGAGATCAAGTTGTTAATATGTAGGGATAATATTCTTCTGGGAGATTAGTTGTTCTGCAGCAAAATTATTAAACAGAATAGAAGAATTTTTATGATTCCAGAAGAAGCAGTAAGAATAAAAGCATAAACAATGTCTGAAAATAGTTGATCAGGAATTAAAGATAATATTATAAATAGAAGCAAATGCCTCATGATATAATATCTCCCACACCCATAATATAAAGTTCAAGTCAAACCCTGGGTAACCGTGGAATTTTTTTCTAACTGACCGTCAAATATTTGGTTAGTCAATGAGTATCTAGCTATATTGTCTAGAAAGTCCCTAGTTATGTTTTGTTAATCGTATTAGTAAAATGAGCATACAAACATAAAATATGATTATGTAATGTTGTCTTTCTACTCATACACTATAAATTATTTTGCAATGATTTAAGCAGAATCATGTATAAGGAAATGAAAAGCTAATTGAAAAACAATGTAAAAATTATTGTAGTTTTACAACGCTAAGAAAAAAAAATATTGTGGATTATGAATTAGGAGTAAGAAATAAGAGATGAGAAATAATTATGTTATTTAGTTTGTTAAAGAAGAATTTATGCATGCAAAATTCTGGGTGATGAGAATAGATTTATTTGGATTATATGTTGATACAAAATAGATTTAGAAATGTTGTTAAGAAAGCGTGCTCATATTTTTGGACTAATATAGATTATGATGACAATTTAATCAAAGTAAAATTAAAATTAAATTTAACCAAATAAAAATAGTGTCATGAATTAAGGGAATTATTTACACAAATTGAAGAGAATTCTTGGAATAAATTTTCAAACTTAAAAAATAATAATAATAATGATAACAACAGCAACAACAACCCACAGTACTGGGAATAAACAATAGACAACTGTTATGCAAGTTCAAAAGATGGTGTCTGGAACCAAAATTTTTTGATTTTATTATCAAACCTTATCAACGATACACTTTATTTGATACAAGAGATTTTACACAAATATTAATCCATTATGCATGCTATGTCACAGAGAGGAAGAAACCCAAACCCACTTCCTAAGTGAATGTCTAGCTCTGGAAAAAGTGCAACTAATATTGCAGAACAACTAAGCAAAATGGTACCACAATAGGTAACATTCTAGATGCATACAAAAAACAGCAATATCAATGATATGTGCCGCAATCTTCAGCTTATACGCATACTGATGCACCCGTTGCACATTCCCATTTGCAAACAATACAAGAAGACACCCCAATACCTAGTACAACAAACTTAAAAAACTCAAAGATATAGTATTCTTGCACCACAAGATATTTTCGAAGCAACATGGTCCTTCTTCTAAATGCGCTCATCACTATGACAAGAACTGGAAATAGTCCTCCCCCTCCCCAAATAAAAAAAATTAGATCAGCTAACGCAACCCAATTGAGGGATAATCATCAATAACAACGAATGTTTTTACTTGATTGAGCAAGGTAACCTTCAGAATCAAGGACTAAACCAATGTTAAAAAGAATTTTCCATATAAAAAATGTAACCTTATTTGATGTAACCAATTGATACTCAATAAAGTTTGTTTTGTAACCTAATGATGATGATGATAATGATAGTGAATTTTTAGTTTGAAAGTGTTGAAATAAGCGAATTTTACAATAACGCCAAATTAAAAAATTGTCAGGAAAATTTGTAGAAATTTATAATCCATCAAATTATGTTGTTATATTTATTAAATTAATACAAAAATTAGCTTGGTAATAAATAGTCCTGCTTTTTATTTACAAATAAATTATTTATTATTATAAACAAAATTACAATTAATCTAAAGCTAACCACTGCAGCAAACAATTTTTTTAAGCTTAATAAATCTATCAACAATTTCAGTATTTTATCTTCAGAGGTATTTTTTTAAATTATTTCTCAGTAGCTGTATTTCTTTAAATTAGAAATTTCAAATACGCCCACAGTTTTATTTAAACAGCTGTAACTTAAAAAAAAATTATATATACGGTATATATTTTTATTAAATTAATATTGGTTTTCATATATAAACATGTGCGTCAATTTTCATTTTAAATCTTTTTTTTTAAAAGTATTTGTAATAATTTATATATATAAGATTGACAGACTTTTTTTAAAAAAATAGTGGATAAAATAAATATGTCTATCATTTTGTTAATTGTGATACGTTTTCTAACCGAAAAAAAAAGTTGTTTGTTCTATTTGTTCTACCAAATAATGAACTCTGATGAATAAATAGACCCATTATTTATTAATTATAAAATAACTTATTCATTATTAGAAGAATTATTAATTATTTACAAATATCTTTCAAGTTTTAAGTATTGTAGTTGCAGCATATTTAGACGTTGATATAATGACTGATTCAAGAGATCGTATCGTATTATTGTTTTTGTCTGAATGACACATGATTTCATGAATAACAAACCAATCGATTATTTTATTTATTTTTCCTTGCAAATAGGTAGAATGGACTTCGCATAGATAGCACAGATTATAAAAATCATAAGTACAAACGATAAAAATCAATAAAGGCAAAATTATTTCTTTGTCAAATAAATATATTATTTAGTATATAAATAATATTTAAAATGTATTTATTTTTTAGAAATCAGTCTTCTTACTTCAGAAAACAAATGGTTTTATACCAGTTATAGTCATTTAATTGTTGTTTAGGGTAATGGTAGAAGGGTGGACTCTGGAGATCAAAGATCTATGGATAGAAGTTCTGTTTGTTACTTTCGAACTTAATTGTGGACTCCCCCTAAAACCATTTGATTATTATTCTTAATAGCTTTAGCAGAAAAATTAAAGTTTAATATATTCTTTTAGGTTTATTATTCACAACTTTTGAATTAAAATGAGAATTAAATTCAATCAACAACTCACTTTATGAATAATTACATATTTTAAGTTCTATGCCTAAAAGCTGACTAAGAGTACTACAATCAATCAAGCAGTAATATGTTGTAGTCTGCCCTCCCTAGCTAACTATAACATAATTTATTGTAGCATCTTATTTTATAAAAATGAGAATTCTTTAACAATTCTCTTCCTAGCAGCATAATTAGTGTAGTATGAGGGGGCTTTGGTTATTTGGCTTAAAAATTCATTTTTTTTTTTTTTTCCATGTGTCATAGCATCGGCCGGGACGCGAACCCACAACCGCCATGCAACCAACTACTTGCTTGCATGGCGGCTGCGATACCTTGCATCTATCTATAGCATTTGTTTTCATTTTGATGGTAAAATCTGGAGTGAAAATTATACTGTTATTAATTTTAAAAAAATCCGAATCTAATACAAATGAGCCGATAATAGGATAATATTACTGACTGGTAGTTTATTTGTTTTCAGGCTCTGAAAGCACTTGAAAAGAAAAAATCGTATATTTTCTGTAATTTATTTATATTTTCAAGATTATAGTCAAGTTTAATTCAAAAGTGTTTTTTTTTAATGAGAACTATTGAAATGTAATTGTTTTTTCTCTCATGTGTCATAGCATCAGCCGGGAAGCGAACCCACTAACCCGGGACAACTGCTTGTAAAGCAGCTGTCGCTGACCTCTCGATCACCAATGCTTGACAAAATGTAATTGTTGTAAATTAAAAATTAGGATTGGCTGAAAAAGAAATAGCTTCACAAATGAAATAGTTATTTTTTTGACATTTTAAAAACATTATAAGAGGAATTTTAAATTTTAAAACAGAATTTCATTAATTTATGATGTTTTAAGAAGAATTCTTTAAGATTTTAAAAATAAAGTTTTTTTTTTTTTTATTAATATTTTTAATCAGGAAATGGAAAAAAAGCCATTGTTCTGATTACATATTTCCTTCTATTAATTTTTTTTTTTCTATATTTTTCAAATTGAAGTATTATTTTTAAGAACAAAGTTACACTTTTAAAAAATGCAATAAATTTTATAGAAGTATCATAAAGAATTTAATAGTTAAGTTATTAAAAATAAAATGTTGGAAATTTTGTAATGAACAGGTATATAAGAAAACTTTAGGGGAATCCACAATTCAGATAAAAAGGGTAAAATATCAAAATATCTTTGTGATTATAAATGGTATGACATGAAAAGAGGAGGATAGTTAAATAATTATTTTAAAAAAAACTATGGAAAGAAAAATGTATAGATAAGAAGAAAAAGAAAAGTATGTGTTTATTACATTTTCATACGTTTTTTATTTCATTTTTAGTATAGGTGTATATTGAATTTTTAAACATTACAAGCATAAAGCTAAACTAGTCAATATAAAATCAAAACTACCCCAAATCCAAAAATTAAACCAGACCAGCATAAAAATAATATTAAAACACAACCTAAGGTTTCACTGCTACAAGCAGACTTCTCAAATGTAAAAACTACAAAAACTACACAATATATATAATATTAAAAACTACCCACAAATCCATTCACTTGCCATCCACCCTTAATATTAAAAGAACTCTTAAATAAGTTAATTGCTTCAGAATAATAAATTTTCAATAATAAAGACTCTTTTAATTCTTCTTTTGATTTCATTTCTTTCAAAGAAGACAATCTTAGCTTAATCAAAATCAATAGTGTGGCCTGTATCTTTTTCATGGACATACAAAGCAGAACTAAGATATCTATTTTTAACTCTACTTTTATGAACCTTTATTCTTTCATTTAAACTCAAACTATTCTGACCTATGTAAACCTTCTTACAAAATAAACAAGGAATAAAATATACTACACCAGGAATAGTCTTTCTATCACATTTAATAAAAAGAAGTTTTTGATAGGAAGACTATTCCTGGTGTAGTATATTTTATTCCTTGTTTATTTTGTAAGAAGGTTTACATAGGTCAGAGTAGTTTGAGTTTAAATGAAAGAATAAAGGTTCATAAAAGTATAGTTAAAAATAGATATCTTAGTTCTGCTTTGTATGTCCATGAAAAAGATACAGGCCACACTATTGATTTTGATGAAGCTAAGGTTGTCTTCTTTGAGAGAAATGAAATCAAAAGAAGAATTAAAGAGTCTTTATTATTGAAAATTTATTATTCTGAAGCAATTAACTTATTTAAGAGTTCTTTTAATATTAAGGGTGGATGGGAAGTGAATGGATTTGTGGGTAGTTTTTAATATTATATATATTGTGTAGTTTTTATAGTTCTTTACAATTGAGAAGTTTGCTTGTAGCAGTGAAACCTTAGGTTGTGTTTTAATATTATTTTTATGCTGGTCTGGTTTAATTTTTGGATTTGGGGTAGTTTTGATTGAATTTTTAGTACTGTAAATCATTTCTACCAACAATAATTTTATTTATTATTTTTTTTACTTTATATTGCATTAAGTTTTTAAGCCAACATTTCATTTTATCAACACACATGACATTGAGATTAATTGTTGATTCCATTGATAATTCTGAATCTGTATGGTTTAATGTAATGATAGAGTAGTAGACTTTGGAATCACAATTCATAGATTAGGGTGTCCATTCAGTCACTTTTAGTACTCAAACTTTTCTCCTGAGCAATTCGTCATTTGATTATTTATCAATATAAGTCAAGGCACATTTAATAATATCAAAAATAGATTACAGTAAAAAATTCCAAATTTTTCAGTTCTGTCATAATTATCATCATTTTATTATTCAGGATTCTTTTTTAACTGCAGGTTTTTTTTTCTGTTTATCTTAACAGTTTAATTCACTTTTTGTTATTGTGAATTGAATGCCCCCATTTTCTACCCTCTGATTATAATAATATCTTCTGAATTTTTTGAATACTTTTGTTAGATAGATGTAGGAACAATATTGAACGTAGCATAGCCATAAATAATGTACATCGTTTGATTTATCCAAACCAATAAAAATTACTCTAGTCAATATTAATGAAATAACAAAAGTAGAGTAGTCTAATTAAATATTAGAATTCTCCAACCCTTTCTCATATCTAAGTAAATATTGTGAGAATAAGATATTTATTTTTTAAACAAACAAACAACTCATGCATTAATTTATAAGTCAATATTGATGGTAATATAGCTGGTTGTAAAAGATTCAAAAACATAAGAATAACAGTCATATAAAACATTTAATAAATTTCATGCCTTGAATGGTTCTCTGCAATGGTAGAGTGACAGATTCCCGAGAGCAAGATCTATGGATCATATTGCCCAGCTCTGACACTTCTGCTGTTTGAACTTATAAACTACTGAGTTATAAACCATATTAATACATCATATACACATTACAAAAACATACTCTCATTGATTTGCCTATATTTATATAAAAGAACTTATAATATTAATATCATTTATGTTTCAAACCAAAGCAAAACTCTCCATATAGTAGTGCCATCTTGTGCTAACAAGAGCAATCAATGGATTCCAGAAGGCTTGTGCATAAAATCCCTATCTAGTGCCTACTCATCCAATATCCCCAGACTAGTTTCTGGCTTGTGGCCTTCATCAGTGAGGAGCCTTGGATCTGAGAGCACTGCACCTAGATCTTAGAATCTAATGCAACCCTCCAGCACCCACCTTTTAACTCTATTTAACTACAAAACTATGATAATGAAATTGAAAACACAATATTTTCAATCCAAGCTCAATAGCTTATATAGTCATATGGGTCTGAACTCAATTCAGCACCCATACATTTTGGTGTCTTTGGCTCTAGCCACCACTGTCCTATTATGCAGGATTGGTGTTAAACCATTAAACATCACATGATCACTATCTCATACTAAAAGGGGGGTGCTGGGAGGGTTGCATTAGATCCTAAGATCTAGGTGCAGTGCTCTCAGATCCCATGCTCCTCACTGATGAAGGCCACAAGCCAGAAACTAGTCTGGGGATATTGGATGAGTAGGCACTAGATAGGGATTTTATGCACAAGCCTTCTGGCATCCATTGATTGCTCTTATTAGCACAAGATGGCACTACTATATGGAGAGTTTTGCTTTGGTTTGAATTGTTTAATAACAATTATGTGCTAGTATGAGATAGTGATCATGTGATCATTTATGTTCTTTATTACTTTTACAATGCTTTTTACAACCCACTATTGATGGTTTTGATTAATGTAAAATATGAGAAGTTCTGAAGAAGATTGCTGGGGCAATCGAAATCATCAATAGTGGGTTGTAAAAAGCATTGCAAAAGTAATAAAGATTATAAATGATATTAATATTATATGGATTTGGCAATGCATTAAGAAAGATAAAATTGTATAAAAGAATTTCAGATTATTATATTAAATACAGATTTAAAAATCTCCTACCTCTTATTTTTTACATTGACTATATTTCAATAAACTTTAAAACAAATAATTAATATTTATATCTAAAAACTTGTGATCTTGCATATTGATGCATTGATACAAATTAATTCCTGGTGCAATCTGTCCCTGATGGTCCATGATAGAGCTATATTTTTAAAAAAATCACACCGTAATCATAATGCATGTAATCTGTTTCTAATAGTACTTATGATATATAATTTTATAGCATGTTTAATTGCAGTGTTACTACAGCTGAGAATAGCATTTTAATTTAATATTTACAGCATATTTTTTTTATGAGAAAGACTAAAATATAGTCAAAATATTGAACATGTGTTTTTTTTTATAAAATATATAAGATGCAACTTATTAAATGTGTTTTTTTTTATGTTTAAAATATATGCTTTACATAAGTGGGGTAATACAAGGTTGTTTAAATATTAAAATGAATATGAATATAATAAGCATGATTTTTTTTTATCCTAGTTAACATGATATAGTAACTATGCATATGAAATTTATTCTACATCTAATTTAGAAAAAAAATACAATATTTCATATTTTAGTTTGTAATAAATAAGTTTTCAGTAATATTCTGTTTGTGGGTGAGTGTTATTGTAATTGTTTTATCTACAAATTGACTAACAACCAATAAAACTTAGAATAAGTATATATTAAATTTACTTTTTGGTCTAGTTTCTGGATTTTGTCTTCATTAGTGAAGACAAAGCTGAAACTAGTGCACTTATGTATCTAGAATAATCTTTTACTCCTTTGTCAGCTAATACTCTGAAATTTACCCCAGTTTTGTCCTAAGGTTTTAAACCCAGATTAATTCATGTGGACAGATTTATATACATTTTTAAGTAATTAATTATGTTATATTTAATAATGTTAATAATAAGCTAGTTGGAATCTTTCTTTATAGACACAAAATCAATTCAATGTATTTTTGCTACTAAGATATTTAGCATATCTGCAAATCTATGATAATCATATACATGCCATAGTAACTATCCTTTATGCAATGATGGAAATAATTGAAAGAAATTTCTCAAAAATGGTTAAAATCATATAACTCATTATTTCCAAAATGGTTATAATGATGAGAAAAGTTCTTTGGAGGATCAAAAACAGGCATTGATTCAAATGAATTTTTAGTTAACTTAACAGATCCTCAAATAAATCATGGCTATCAGATATATAATACTGATAATATAAACCTATTCATGGAATACCTAAGGTCAAATATATTATTATGATAACTCACAAGTCAGATTCCCAGAAAATTATTTAAATAAACTTGCAAATGTTGCCCACTTCCTTGTATCGCTACCAATGATATGAGAAAGTGAGCAGTGCTTGCAAATTTATTTAAATAATTTTTTGGGAATCTAATTATTGTCTTAATACATTTGGACTTGTTTGTTTTGTGAATATGTTTATTGATACAATTGTATATATTGAATTGTAATAGCAAATTTTATTGTGCTTAAATAGCATGGCCTAGGATTACATTATAGTTAAAAATGCATTTTAATTTAGTGCAGTAATAGAATGGAAAATTCTAGATCTCTAGGTCCATGGATCTTGGCTCTATCTTTCTTTTCTATTGCTTGAACTTTTTATGAACTCTGGATAACATTCTTTTGACCATCTTTAAGTATTTATTATAATAGTCAATTATTGTTTCTATTTATTACGAATTTATAATTCCTAAATCCTGAGATATGAACTATATCTTTCGATGTAATACATATTCTCTTATTACACACTGACTAGTTATTAGTAACTTAGCACCCCATTAAGAAATAATGTTAATGACAATGATAAATGTTTTGATCAGTAATATTACTCCATTTAATTCTATAGTTTGGAGCTGCAGTAATATAAATTGATATATAGATGGGAATCCCAGAAATCACTCCATCATTTGTAATTATAGGTATGTAAAAAAGTAATATGCCAATGTATGATCAGAGTTTGTTTTTTTTTTTTTATCTATTGTAATACAAAAAGTATATAACATTTACAAATTTATATAGACATTTACTTTTCTAATCCCACAATAGTATAATTTTGAAGGTCTGATGTGGCTAGCTACCAATGAAATCATATTTAAGTCAGAGGTTTGAATTATAATTTTTCAGTGCATATAAAATAATATATGTATATAGAAGCATCAGAATATCTTATTTAAATCAAAAAGAAATGACAATTTGACATGTAGTCAAAATAAGATTGAAGTAGTAACCATTTAATTAGATACATATCCTGCTATTATTTAATTTTTCAATATAAACATATTTTAACAGAACCTGTGATATCTGTGGGAACAGCGGTGGGGGACTCTTAGGAGCATTGTTAGAAGCCAAACATGATCACATGGGTGATACATATATTTCCTGATTAGAATTTGAGACAGTGACTATATGATACTAGTCAAGAATCACTGATTTAGTACAGATAGTAATATCTTGGCATGAAGATATAATGCTGTCAAATTGTCATTTGTTCAATACTCTACTTTCACTCTTTTATATCCCTGTCCATTTGGTGTGGCTGATTTTGAAGCTCAAAAGTCCATGGATCACAACCTCTGTAATTGTCCATTATTTATATATGTCAGTGGTTTTAAAGCTTAAACGTTTGCAATCAAGCAAACTTTTTTATTGTATTTTATATTTTATTGCAACATTGTTAAAAAAAAATTTCCAAGCTGGGAATATTTCTATCCATGCAAATATTTTTTAAATTATATTTGTTGATGATTATACTAGCATATCAAATAGCAGTTAATACTATACTCTGTTTAGGTAGCAGACATTGGAGCTCAAGATCTTTGAATCACAGCTCAGATCTACCATCCCAGTGCTCAAACATTTTATAATTTTTTTTATTTATAGTTTAAAACTGTGATACTTATGTGGAAGGAAAGAATGAAAACATCATTTCATATTGTTAGCTGTTCTGTTAGGTTATGTGTTTGGGATCACAATTCAGTGGGACTGATAGCTCAAAAATGGAGTTTTTATGCCTGTTAACCAATTTGAACAGCTTAAAAACTTCCAGATCTTAAATCCACCACTGATTTACAATCTGTAGTACTCAGGAATTTACAATTCATAAGTTTATCACTAATCTAAAACTCTCAAAGGCCTCTTATTTTTGAGTATCATTGACATAAATTTCTCCAGAATCTCTGTTTTTGGAGTCTATTATTAGACTAAATTGCTCAATCTTAGTTTTTGCATCCATCACCAATCTGAATTGCTGAGGAATCACTGGATCTTGTTTTCCTCACTAATTTAAACCATTCTGGAATCTCTACAACTCTTTATTCCATTACCAAAAGAAACTTTGGTTGAAACTAATGGTCATTGAGTTCATTACTGAGCTAAGTAGTTCAGAACTCTTTAAGTTTTTGAATCCTTAACTGATTTGAACTGCTCAAGAATCTTTAGCTTTTAAATCTAATGCTGGCTTGACTTGTTCTAGAATTTCTAACTTTTGAACCCTGGGCTAAACTTTCATGCCCAGAAACCATAGTTTGTGTCTACCACTGATTTGAATTACTAAGGAGTCTCTGGCTCATATTTGTCACTGATCAGAACCACTTCTGAGCTGCTCAAGCTCTTGAGTCTATCATTGGATTAAACAGTTCAGAAACCTTTAGCTTTTGACTCTTTCACTGTTCTGAACTAATTCGGAATCTTTAGCATTTTGCATCCATTGGTGATATGAACTTCTCAAAAACCTTTTGCTTTTGAATGCATCAGGCGGTCTATTTCAAAACTTCAGGTTGTTGAGTCTATTTCTGGTCGTAATTACTTCAGGGCAGTTTTATGATTAAATTAACTTGCATTAATGTAAACGATGAATAAAAAATTGTTCAATATTTTTTTTTTTCGTTATTAATCTCCTTTCCTAACTATTGTTGGGGGGGGGGGGATACTTTATTGCACGTGATAGTAATTGGGAGGCTGTAATTGTTAGCTACGCGCTGCAGTATAATCAAGCTTGACATTTTTGTCCTTAATGTCAGTCAAGGTTTGGCTAGGTGTAAAAGTTCGGGGGTCGAAAAGAAAAGTTTTAATGCTTAAATAATTATAGCGTTATTTGTTTTTATCAAAACAATTCTCTGATTTTTCTCATCATTTTCCACTTGGTTGACTATTGTTTAAAGTTCGTCTCTCTCTCTCTCTCTCTTCTTTTTTTTCACATACCATTTATTATTGTATAGCATTTATATCTGAAAGAAAAGAAAGAATTACGCTTTTTGAAGTTGTATCATTTATCAGCAGAAGTGTTGTAATAATTTTAATGGCATCTGTTTTATCTAACAATTTTTTTTTTTTAATTATACATTTCTAGTTTATCAAACGATAAATTTGTAATAGTATTAGTAAATAAAATGATTAAACTTACGTTTCAAGTATATACGAAATTGCTTTTTTTTTTTTTTATGTAAAAGGTATTTTTGAAGAACTTTCTTCACTATTTAATTATGTGGTCTAAAAAATAAACCGCCTTTTAAATAAATTACCCACCACAGGGCAAAGAAATCTTTTACAGTCCCTCATTGAAAAACAACAATAAAGGAGAAAAACAGTATTCACCTGGCTTGTCACATGCTAAATGATGAGACTTTGAGCGTTTTTTTCATCCGCTAAGCTAAAGACCCGTTTACCAATCAATGTTGAATGGTTAACTAGGTTGGCTATAGGACATTTACCTGAGAAAAAAATTGTAAGGCCTTTGAAAGGAATTTTACTTGGTCTGGATGATGCAAGGAACTTAAAAGAATATCAATACAGGTGGGCAATTGCTATACCTATCATACTAAAGCAGATATGAATTCTGACTGTTGTGAAATATTATATTTTGTAATTGCCCAACGAGTAGACTGCATCGGCAAAGAAACAAAATAACCAATGATAATAAAAATAGGACAATATCTAGAGTATGATAGATGACACTGAAAATAAATATATGAAAAAAATTAAATATGATTATTTATATGCAATTGTAACAGTTTCTTAATATATAGAAAATATTAAGAACATTAAATACATTTTTGGTGCAGTGCACCCTTTGCAGTTGTTGAAGTTCAGAATGGGCTATACTTTCATAACTGTCACACAATAGAAATTCAATGTTTGTTTTTTTAAAAAAAAAATCATTTAAATTACAGCTAAATATGTATTAGTTGATAATATTTCTGTAGTGTAATTTCCACTATATCATTCGTGCAAGGAAGGGACTGGTTTCTATCCGCTTTTAACACCTTGTGGAAGGATGTAACTATAAACATATAATCAAAGACATGAAAACCTAAGATACACATTTCATACTGAATCAGCACTTATAAGTTGGTCCAGATCACAATCTCTTTCACATATCTTTATTATTGTTAATATCATTTATATTCTTTATTATTTTTACAATACTTTTTACAACCTACTATTGACAGTTTTGATTGCTCCAACAATCTTAAACACCAAAATGATATAAGAAAGTACAACTGTGAACTAGCAAGGAAAGCTGTAGAAAAGAATAAAAGTCTCAAGAGTGTAAAACAACATTTTGATATTGATAGTTAAATTTATATCTGCAATAAGAAAAAAAATGGAATTATTACTAAAAAGAATTATATAGTAATAAAGAACAAGTACCTCCTATATCTATATCTATATCTTCCGAATTGCCCAGAATTTTAAATGAAGAAGTGAGACATGCAATTAAATTTATGAAACAAGGAAAGGCTCCAGGTACTGATGGAATTATAATTGATATATTAAAAGAAGCAGGTGAAGTAATATAAATTTTTTCAGCAAAGTTATATACCAAATGTCTAAATGATAAAGATTTACTAGATGATTGGAAGAATGCAGTATTAATATTAATATTTAAAAAAGGTGATAAAGAAGATATTAAAAATTACAGACCTATCAGCCTTTTATCAGTTTTATACAAAATTCTTACCAAGATAATTACAACTAGTCTACAGAGAACATTAAATTTCCACCAACCAAGAGAACAAGCTGGATTTAAAAATGGTTTTACTACAATAAATTATATCCAGGTATTGACAGAATTTATAGAAAGGACAAATGAATATTAGTTGCCATTATGCTTTGGATTTATAGATTTATGAAAAGGCATTTGATTCTATAAACATTTCTTCAGTGATTAAAGCATTGGATCATCAAGGTATAAATCCAGGATATTGTCATATTTTAAAGAATATTTATAAAAATGCAATAGCAACAATTAGATTACATAATGATATTAGGAAAGTCAACTTAAGAAGGGTGTAAGACAGGATGACTCCATATCTCCAAAACTTTTTACAGTAATGCTGCAAGAAGTATTTTGTGGATTAAAATGGGAAGCTAAAGGAGTGAAAATAAATGGTGATTATTTAAATCATTTAGATCTTGCAGATGATGTAGTTGTTTTTGCAAATAATGCTTTAGAACTGTATGAAATGTTGCAGGAGTTATCAAATAAAAGTAGGAAAGTAGGACTAAAGATAAATGTTATAAAGACTAAAGTAATGTTTAATGGATTTTCTCAAAATATGAAAATAAAGATTGATTATGATGAGTTAGAAGAAGTTAATAGCTACAAGTACCTTGGTCAGATTATTAATACAGATGGAAACATAATGGATGAAATTAATCATAGAATTAAACTTGGTTGGAGTGCTTTTATGCCTATGTGTAAGAAAAGGAAGTTTTAATAAATGTGTTTTACCAATTTTTACTTAAGGATCTGAGATTTAGGCATTTAATTGAAGAGCAATACAGAAACTTCAGACCACTCAAAGAAGTATGGAGAGATGCATGTTGGGAGTAACAAGAAGGCATTGAAAACAATATATGGGTAAGAGAACAAACAGGTGTCACTGACTTCATTGAAAAAATTAAAACACTGAAGTGGAGCTAGACTGGACATATGGCTAGAATAGATAATAATAGATTGACAATTGAAATCTTTAAACTGAATTCTAAGAGATTGTAAAAGACCCAGAAAGAGACCACATGTGAGATGGATGGATGAAATAAGAAAGTGTGCAGGGGTGATGTGAAGAAGAGAACTAAAGATCGGAGATGGATTGAACTTGGAGAGATCTTCATCCTGCAGTTGATTGATAATGGTTGATGATGATGATAATTTTACATTTTATGTATAAAAGTAATAAAGAACATAAATGATATTAATATTATATGGATTTTGCAATGCAATAAGAAAAATAAAGTTAGAATACATTATCACTGTTCAGATATGTATAAGAGATTGTGATCTGGACAAATTGATGATTGCTAGTTCAGCATGAAATATGCATTTTGGGGATCATATACCTTTTTTATATCTTTGGTCATATGTTTATGATTACATCCTTCCATAAGATAAAAGTGGACATAAATCAATCTCTATCTTTATAGTATAGTAGAAAATATACTACAGTAATGTTATTCATTAAGTGGATAATCTCTAGAACTAATGAATGACTAATAAAAATTATTAATGTATATATACAAGTTGTCTATTGTAATTTTAGTTTTTTTGTATTAAGCAGATTAAAGAAGTGTTTTTGTCTTGAATGATGAAGAGATTGACTGACCAGCAATGAGATGGGTATCTTTGAGGTGGATCATGATCTGCAATAATGGATGTACTTTTGAGCAGTCTGAAAAACCAAACAGGATAGATTTTTCTGGAGAATGCTATTCATATGATCTTTAGGAATTAAAATCGAGCCGATGACAAATAATAATTATTATAAATTTTGAAATGGAGCTGAATTGAATATATCGCTAGAAGAGATGATAATAGATAGATAGGTGAAGTTTTAAACAGAATCCCAACAGATTGTAAAAGACCAACAAAGAGAACATATATAAGATGGATAGATGAAGTAAGAAAATTTGCTGATATGATGTGAAGAAGAGGTTAGAAGTCGGAGAAACTGGATTAAACTTGGAAGGATCTTCATCCTGAAATGTATCGATAATGGTTGAAAATGATGATTGTAATTTGTTTTGGGATAAAACAGGTACTTAAGGCAATATAAATAAGAAATTTCGAATGCTAGAAGTAGTTGAACCGGGATCAATCCGAAGACTATATCCAGGGACTATCTCTGTGACCAGGGCATTTGAAAAAAATAAAAACTTAAGATAGTAATATTGTGAACTGCCCTGCCAGAAGATTTCTAAAAAGCCATTAACATTTTTTGTTTACTTTTGTTATATATATAAAATAAGATAAATTTATGTAGACATAAATACACTTAAAAATAAAACGCATCTATCAAACAGGAAAAAATATTGAGATTTTTTGACGTGTCGTATCTTTATTTCAAACTGAAGTTTTCTGTTTTTCTAAAAGATTTTTGGAGCCAAATAACAGCGTGAGACAACTTGCTGATATTATGATGTTATCTCGATTTTTTTTCATTCCATCACATTTATATTGTAACAATAATTCGAAGTGTACTAAATATTTTGAATATATATGTTCCCAAATTAATATATGTATGTATACATATTTTTTATAAATAATATTTTTAAAAAACAAACCTTTAAATAAGCCCACTTCAACCCCTCTAGAGGAATTATGGAGGGGATTTGAGTGCAAGAGTTCTGGCAGTTTTCTATCTTTCTTTTATTGTAATTGAGTCAAGTCAAAGTCAAATTCCCTTTAATTACATTTAGATTAAATAGATATACTATGCTGGTATTTAAATATTACATCAAATGTTATAATAACGTGAAAGAGTTAAACCTTCAAAACCTGCGCCTTAAACATGCTAACATATAGCCAATCAGATGTAATAATAAAATTTGAATGGTTCACAATGAATAATAATAGTGAGGATGTAAGCGAAGATGCAATATAAGCCAAGCAAAAGAGTGCTGGTTTTTGTTTGCATATTTGGAATGGTATAGTAAGGATACATTTTAAAGTGTATCCTTTGGATAAGAATAGCTGGATACCCATTTACTGGCCAATAATGGATAGTTAATTGGATTAACCAGGAGAAAAATTTGTAAGCTTAAGTATGATCTATAAAAATGAAGTTTATTAAGTCTGAATTTGAACCCCGTATGTGGCAAGAAGTTACTTTATTATTACACTATGAGATATTCACATTCCTACATATATATTCAAAATAAAATAAAGAATCAATTGGCTCTGTTGCTCAAGAATTTATAAGAAGTTTGAGTGGTGCAATCAAATCGATCTGAGGATCTTATGTTCTAGAGTCTGAAAGTCTACAAATGCATTAAACCACAAAAGACATCATCATAGAATAAATAGATGCTAACAAGAGTGAGTGTGTTTTCTTGGTCATATATAAAAGCCTTTAAATACTATTTTAGTCAAAATCCTCTCCAAACATTTCTCATGGTGGAACAATAAATATCCTTCACTAGGCATTGCTTGGTGTGGGTTTGAATATTAGATACTCATTTATTACCATCATTAAATGTTTAGCTGGGTTGGCTACCGAAGAAAAATATTAAATCAGATTAGTCTGAAAATTTGTACCCCATTTGTGGATCTGGCTGGTGATCATTGTACCACTTGATTCAGTTTTATAAACATGTTTTATATATGCATTTATTTTTTAATTAAATACATTAGCTAAGAAAAAATGAAAAAATAAATTCAGCGTTCTTATTAAAAAGAGCAATTAAATTTTTAGTTTGTATAATCTATTTTTTTTAAAACTGTACAACGAAAGTAAAATTTTCGTCCGTATTTTTTTTTTTTTTTGTATCTAATTAAAAATTAAGGTAAAAATTGAAAAGAACGAAAGACACACAAATTACAAATCCAGATAAGCTAAAAGAAAAATATTTTAGCTAATTAAAGATGGCATAGGGACTTTGTGAAAGGAGGACTTTCTAACTTAAATTTAAGAGAGAGTGTACAAGATTATTATCTTATATGCTGAGAAAAGGACAAAAGGATACACAGAAGTTTCAAAAACAGGATCGAGGTATAAAAAGAGGAGGACAACTTCGATCTAGGTCTTCTCTTTACTTTCTAGTTACGTGTCTGAGAGTTGGAGGTTTCCGCGAGCATAACCTGTGGCAGTAATATACTTCTGCACAAGTACGTCACTTGCTGTACCAAGCTGTCACTCAAGCATGGAAACGGGCCTTGTGAAGACTGCTTTTTGCAATGAAAGGGTCACTACAACTGTGCCTTTTCTCCAGCTATAGAACGGAACAATAATGGAAGACGCCGGCAGGAGAAACCAATGGAAATTCTTATGAGCTCGGGATCCCATAAACCTACACCATCTTACTGGTAAGTTAAGAGTAACTTCTCCCGATTGAGACATAAAGGTTGTAGACAATTCTTAAAATAAGCTTAAAATAATCCCGATAAATACTTCAAATTCTATTATCAAGAGACTCTTGTTTACCTAAGAACTATAATTGTTGAACTGTTTTTTTTATTAATTGATTCATATCTATTAGGGTGTGTGTCATCTCTCCAATTAATTAATTCGTAATGTGTTTTTTATTTTTATATTTTAATTTGTTAGAATAAAAATATTTATTTCTAATAACTATTCATTGTGCGTTATTAATGATTATTAATAAATTTATTAATGTTAATTATTAAGATTTGAAAATATAATTTACCTTTGCCAACACTGCATTGAAACTCAATCCTCCGGAGTTTCTATATAATTTCGTCATAACTAAATAAATAAAAGGGGTTTAGCCAGTGGATTCCGTTACAGAATCCTGGTGCCTTTCAAATAAATTAAAAGCTGATTTACTTGATCCCATTATTTTAGTAGTTACATTAGTTAAAAGGGTGTTGTGTGACCAGGAAAAATAATTGAGTCCATTAAATCTTACTGAATTGTCTGACGAAACAAATTTAATAGATAGGACATAATTTGTTTACCGAGTACGTGTAGTTAATTCGTAAAAAACCTTAATAGAGCAGTGGATGTTACAACATATATATATATATCTTTGATAATCATATAAAAAAACTCGCAATACTTATTCCATTTACCACTTGATATTTTCAGTCGTTGCTTGGTGGTTTCACTAAATATCAACAAATTTCCCAGTGTTACTCATACTTTCATTGAATATGTAGAACACTATTTATATCAAAAACTTAGTGCAGTTTATATAACATTTTAACAATATCTAGAAAAACATTAAACAATTTCTCATGACAGAAAGTTTCCATTCTTTTGGAAAGTGGTGATAAAGGATATTGCTGTATGCATGATAAAAATGGTGTCATGATAATTAATAATAGATACTAGAGGTGGATTAATTTTATTTAGTTTAGAATAACTTTTGGTAGATTTAAAACTTCTATTCACCACACATTTTCAGAACGTATCAATAAAGACATCTGCAAGAAGTCACTAACCCCAAGGTCATTTTTATCTGAGCCAGCAATCATAAGTAGCATTCTTCATATTGTCACTTATAGAGAGGTATTTTGTTTCTCTTTCCCACTGACTAAACTGGATCAAGCATTCTTGTATCTAAACTTAGAGGTTCGCCCTTTATGGATTCATAGGAAATAAGGAAAAAATGTCCTTTACAGTCAAGTGAAAAAGAGGAAATAAAAGTCTTTAGTAGCAATTTTTAATATTGTAAACTAGAGTAGCTTGTCACTCTAGTGCCATCTATTGTATATTTAAGTAATTAATGATTACCATATACTATTTAAATTCCATCTATAGTCCAATTTCTGGTTTTTATCTTTGTAGATTACAGATTTAAAATTGGAATTAAGGCCATTCCCCTTTATTAATAACTTGAAACTTCCTATTTTACCATTCAAGACCTAAAATTCAAATTCACTTGAGAATTGAACACAGGCCAAAGTGCCTAGTAAACATTGATTATTCCAAGCTTATAGAAAGTAGTAGTAGATTGGGAAACTGTTCTTGCTTTGTCTTATATTAAGTGATCTGGAGAATTTTGTGATTTGTTGTCATCAGTTCTTTCTATTATGATCCTTAAACATATTCTTCCAGAAGTCCATGAAGTTATATGTATAAAGCTATAAAAAAAAAAAAATAATATAATGAGAGTGCTAATAACTCCTAAACAAGCTTTTCCAATAAATGCCAGAAGAGAAAACATTTAAAATCTCTATCTAAAATTATGCCTATCCCCAAATCAGTTTTGAGCTGATGGCTCTCCTCAGTGAGGCAGTAGGATATTGAGATAGTAGATCTAAAATGTCAACTCAAGTGCAGCATTTATCTAATACTTAACTATTAAGTAGAAAATTGAAATTTTCAGACATCTATACATCTTCAAATCCACCTATCTAACTTAAATAGCCATATAGGACTGAACTAAATTCAGATAGCTTTCTCTTCCAGTATTTATTGGAAAAGCTTGTTTAGAGCTATTAGCATGCTCATTATATTACATTTGTAATACAACCTTAATAAGTTAAGTCACATGATGTATGACTTGATTTTCTTACTATTATAGAAAATATATATTATCAGAAGGAAAAATATAATCTTCTCAAACATTATAAAATAGATGGAAGCAGTAATGATATTGTGCATATTTGTGATAATTTTAAGTGTGTGTCTCACATAAAATATATATTTATAAAATTTAAAGAAATGCATTATTTATTCATGTAAATGCATTAAAAGGTAAAAAAAAAAAGTTTTCTTCAGCTTTCACAAATAAAAGCTTATGTGATCATGTTTACAAATTCATGAGTCAGATTCCCAGAGAGAATCATGCTAAATCTTCTTGTATTAATCCAGTCTGTTCAAAAAGGGCGTTAGTTGCAAATTTATTTAAATGACTCATTGGGAATATGATTTATGAATTTTAAATATGGCTGCCACATACTTTTTATTTGTAAAAACTGCTTTTTTTTTTTAAAGTGTCATAGCATCGGCCAGGACGTGAACCCGCAACCCGGGCAACTGCCTCTTTACAAGGCAGTCGCACTGACCTCTCGACCACCAATGCAAGACAAAAACTGCTTCTTAAATGCATTTTGTACTTTTGCATACACTTATATGAATAAAAGCATTTTTTAAAAAAATATTTTATTTTATTTTTTATATAATTCCAAAAATTAGAAATAAAAGAAATTTAGATAAAATTCTTAAAATATCGCTAGATTAGAATACTGTAAAAATTATTGAATGCCATATAAAATTAAGAATTTAAATTTTTCACTATTTTTTTTTGCTAAAATGTTTGCAAAATCTAAATATATATATTTTCAACAGGAATATACATGTATGCAAAGTTTCAAATAAATCAGAAATTGATAAGTGGATGAAAATTGATTTATAAAATTTCACAAATATATACACAAAAACAGATTAAGTTAAACAAAATCTTATAATAAAAAAGATTACTAAAAAGTGCAGTAAATCAAAAGTTGATGAGTTTTTCATAAGTGGCTTTCTATCATTCATAATTGAGTGATGTTTTCCTGAAGGTTTGTGATGATGGTGTTCTAATTGTATTTTTATATTGGACTATTTCCATTTAATATGAGTATTGAATGTCTTTAGAAAAATTTAACTTTATTTAAATATTCCAAATACATTCGATTGTTAGTAATAGCACATCAAACAGGTTAATATATGCATAACGTTTTGAGAGGTATTATTCTCCCCTCTTCTTTAGGTGTTGCTGGGCTGACCAGTGACAGTACTAGCATGGGATTTGAACCTGGACCTTTAGATTCTTAAGTATTGGATTTTAAAGTAACACTCTAACCAACTGAGCCATCCTGCCAAAGGCAACAGTTAGTAGAAATTTCATATATTTATCTATGAGGTTCCTCCTGATTTTTCCTAAGAACAATGTTGATAAGTGATATCCATGCATTATGTATAGTTACACTAGGTTGGTTTATGGAATTTTTTGCCAGGGTCATGTGAGTAGCTTCTTCAAATTTTCTTCTTTGTACCTGTTCTTCTCTATCCAGTATTTTTGTATTTTCCCAATTGAACATATGTTCATTGGCACATATATGATTTGCTACCTTAAACACATCTGTTTTTTCTCTTCTAATTGTCAGTTTGTGTTCTTGTGACAAGACTCCCTCATGGCAAAATCAAAACTACAGTTTACCAAAAACCTACACATATAGGAAAATATCTAGCCTATACATCCAATCATACCAGAAACACAAAAGATGGAGTTATACTATCACTATGGAACAGAGCAAAAGAAGTTTGTTTAGAAACCAGCAATTTGGAAAAAGAAAAGATCTGTATATAACAAACTCATGAAAAATAGTTATCTATCAGCTGTTATTAAGAAAACATTAAATAAACAATAAAAAGAACCATCAAGAGAAAAGACAATTATTGGTACTGTAGTGTATTGATACATTCCAAAAATAGCAGACAAATTAAGAGAAATCTGCAATCAGTATGACTTCAGAAGTTTTCTAAAGCCATACCATACTACAAAGAATTTCTAACATCTACAAAATCTAAACATGAAATGCTGAATAAAAAAACTATGAAATACCATGTGAATGTGGAAGAACATATATTGGTGAGACCAATTGTCCTATTGAAAAGTGCTTGTAAGAACACAAACTGATGATTAGAAGAGAAAACAGATGTGTCTAAGATAGCATGTTCAATTGGGAAAATACAAAAATTTTGGATAGAGAAGAAAAAGTACAAAGAAAAAAAATTTAAAGAAGCTGCTCACATGACAATGGCAAAAAATCCCACAAGTCAACCTAGTGTGACTATACATTATGTTTGGAAACTACTAATCAACTGTGCTCTTAGGAAAAAATTGAGAAATCAGGAGGAACCTCATAGATAAGTATATGCTGAACCTCATAGATAAGTATATGAAATTTCTACTGACTGTTGCCTTTGGCAGGAATGCTCAGTTGGTTAGAGCGTTACTTTAAAATTCAATACTCAGGAATCTAAGGGTCCATATTGTAATCCCATGCTAGTATTGTCACTGGTCAGGCCAGCAACACCTGAAGAAGAGGGGAGAATAATACCTCTTGAAATGTTGTGCATATACTAACCTGTGTGATATTATTAACAGTTGAATGTATTTGGAATATTTAAATAAAGTTAAATTTTTCTAAAGACATTTAATACTCATATTAGATGATGGAAACAAATATAAAAATACAATAATTAAGTGATGTTTGAAATTTAATTTTTATCTTACAGAGTAAGTGGTACATCTGTACATTTATGCCAAACAATTTTTAATATGTTCAATAATAATGTGTCTAATAATATGCTGTTATCAGCCATTAATTTAAATGGCAATTAAATTGTGATTATTAACAAAATACAAACTACAGCTAATTTCTTTCTCTGATGATAGGTGGCAATAATTTTTAATTATCATTGATCTCATTTGCCCTAGCATTTTAATATTTACAGATTTGATATGTTATTGTTTTTTTATATTGTTAAAGAGTATATAATTTATCACCCTACATTGAAATTTGACTTTGATTAATATTTCCTTTAAAAAATATTCTGGATTAATTACAGATATTGTGACTAAATTGCAATTTATAGATTCAATTGAAATTAAAGTGCACACCTCATTACATAAATGAAATTTTCTAAACCTTTCATAGCAGCACAATTTTTGCTACACAGTAGTTTCATCTAGTGCAAGCTACAAGACAAGTTTTTAAATTATGATTTTCATCAGTGAGAAGCTTCAGATCTTAGAGTAGTGCACCTGGATCTTCAGATCTAAGGTACTATCTTTCCAGCATTCATCTTTTACCTTTTTGCTGGGTGAAAACATTAATGTGTTTTTAAATTTGATTTGATAACCTTATTAAGAAAAAGGTAAAAAGTGAGGATTGGAGAGATGGTGCATTAGATCCAAAGATTAAAGTGCACTGCTCCCAAAACCATGTCTCCTCATAATGAAAATTGTAATCTAGAAATTAGTATTAGGTTATTGGATTGGAAAGCACTGGATAGCAATTATGATGCACAACCTTCTAGCGTCTATTGGTTATTAGATCTTCATTAGATGACATTATCGTGTAAGGGAAACATTTGTAGCAGTTTTGTAATAGTTATCCAGATATTTAAAATTTATATCATTTGAAAAAGAATATTCAAATGGTTTGCTGCTTGGGATTTTATAAGAGGATCACAGTTCATGGTATCTTGATGTTCAATGTTTGCCACTTTACTATTGCACCAAACCCTGCAATGAATTGTTTAAATTAATGCCACCTTAGTCACAACTTATAAGATTCAGTAATAAAAACTAATGTTTGATTAAACAGTAAGTAATATCACATATCTAAAATATTGTAGTTCTAATAAATTTTAATAAGAATACTAAACTCTCCATACAGTAGTACCATTAAGTGCAAACCTTCATAATCAATGGATGCAGGAAGGTTTATGCATAAAATCCCTTTATAGTCCCTACTCATCCAACATCCCCAGACTAGTTACTAGTTTGTTGCTTTCATCGGTGAAGAGCCTTGGATTTGGGAGCACTGCACCTAGATCTTAGGATCTAATGCAATCCTACAGCAGCTACTCCTGTATGGAGAGTTTGCTACTCTTATTGACAGCATGTATAAACATGTGAAATGGTAATCATGTGACATTTTAATAACCTTATAAAAAATTACAGTATTAACTTATATCAAAATCTATAATAGATTCCATCTTTCTCTTATGATATTAGTGAGAGTCTGCATTGTTGTTTATCATTATTATATTGTTTTATTCTGATTGTTTTTTAATGTTTTTTACTACCCTGCACAGTTTGGCACAGTTGCTAGAATGTCTGACTTTGAATCAAGAGGTCCTAGGATCAATTCTGACACTCAAACTTCTTATGAGCTCCAAAGCAATAAAGCCATATATGTTTTGTTTTGTTTTTTTTTGTCTTTTTACTAATACTATAATAAAAATGATGTTAGTCAAATCAATGGATGTTTCAAATTGTCTGGAAAGACAGAATTATTATTTTAGTTTTATATGCGGGATTCAAACTCAGACTTTCACATGACCCTCAACTCTCAATGCCATCTCATATTACTGTGCCACCTGATCACACACATGTACAAAAGATAAATAATCACCCAATATACATATTTCATGCTAAACCAGCAATCATCAGTTTGTCCAGATTACTATCTCCACACATATTTATAATCAGTACTCAGCTTTATATTAAGATATCCAATCTTCATACTTTAATGGACAGGCTTCAAACTATTCAAATTCACAACTCTTCAGCCTTCCATTTCATTGAAAATCTGATGATGGAATGAATATTCAAAGCCCACATAAGTGCCAAGGGTTGTCATCCTACCCATGTTGACATTTAGTCATTCTGACCCCTCATGTACATGAGAATAATCCATTTTTATACACACATGTGAGGGATGGGCAGACCTTTTGCCACACTATGTTTCAATATGTAAATTAATATACTATACAGGCTTAAACCTGCATATATATATATATATAATGTATGGGGAGTATAGTGTATTAATTTACATATTGAAACATAGTGCGTCAATAGGTCTGCCCATCCCTCGCATATGTATGTAAAAATGGATTATTCTCATGTACATAAGGGGCCAGAATGACTAAATGTCAACATGGATAGGATGACAACCTTGGCACTTCTGTGGGCTTTGAACATTCCATCAGATTTTCAATGAAATGGAAGGCTGAAGAGTTGTGAGTTTGAGTAGTTTGAAGCCTGTCCATTAAAGTATGAAGATTGGCTATCTTAATATAAAGCTTGAGTACTGATTATATATGTATGTGGAGATAGTAATCTGAACCAACCGATGTTTGCTAGTTTAGCATGAAATACGTGTATTGGTGATTATTTATCTTTTCAACATGTGTGTGTCATCAGGTGAGTCAGCAATATGAGATGGCATTGAGAGTTGAGCGTCATGTGAAAGTCTGAGTTCGAATCCCGCATACATTATACATATATATGCAGTTTTAAGGCTGTATAGTGTATTATTTTAGTTTTGTAAAATATATTGTAAAAAAATGAATACATTTATTTATATGGTCACCAAAAATGTGTTCCCCTTACAGGGATTAGGGCAATTATAGTGTCAGATTCTAGAGCTTAAGGTTATATTATGACTCAATCTACTCTAACCTCTTATGAACTCTAAGCAATAAAACCATTCAATTTATTATTATAAAAACTATTTTCATTTCCTTCCTAAGTTATTCTTTTCAGTGCATCTTTTGTTAAATAGGCAAACTCGAATTATTGGCATAGTTATATTAAAAATTGAGTTTAATTAATATATTTATAAAAATCTTTCTTCAAATTAGCTGTTATTCCTCTAAAACACCTGCAGCACATTATAATTGTTTTTATTTACTTTATAATCTTTTTTTAAAATTAAAAAAAAATTTTTTTTAGATCTCGGATCTTTTTTTGAAGTTGAAAATTGTATAGTTTTAATTTTATTTAAAAATAAATGTTTGAAGAATTTTTATTGGTTTGTTATTACACAGTACAAGAATAATTATTGGTTATATTATTTTTAGATCTTTCTCATAAGTTATATTTACTTCAAACATGCTTTGCTGTAATATCCTTCAAAATTGTTAATTTTATTCATTTATAAATTTATCACCATTAAAATTTTTATTTTTGTTCTTGATTTCTAAAAGGAAATTATTTTATTTTGGGATAACAGCTGATAAATTATAATAAGCAGCAAACAACTAGTTGGTTTTTAGGGAACTATATTTATCTTGTTTCATCATTTTTCCAAAAAATATTTTAATCATCTTTAAAGTTGTAATTATAAATTTTATTAAACGCACATTATTATATTAAGTAATATTTTCAGACGCTTATTCCTAAGGTTACACAGCCTTAGTAAATATTATTTAATCATCTTTGTAAGAATTTTGCTCTGTTCGAATTTTTAATCTATATTATTGATACAATACTATCATTTAATAGCTGTATTAGAAGTTTGGATAGACAATAAATTGAGAAAATTTTCTTTTGTTTTATAAGTGTTCTGTAATAATAATAATAATATTATCAGTCAAGTGTTAGTGGCTTAGCGGTTAGCATAGCTGCCTTCCAAGCAGTTGGCCCGGGTTTGCTTCCCTGTCAATGCTTTGACCTATATAAAAAAAATTAATAATAAAGTTATCTAACATAATGGATGCAGCGATTTTTATAAATATTTTTTTAAAATTACATTACCACATCCATGAAAAAAATATTAAAGAAAATTAGAAATGTGAGCATTTAAATTCACAAATTTTGTGTGTGGTGCTCGCCTATGGGAATGTCATCACGAATCATCTCTTAGTCAGCCATTTCTTCACCTTGTGCAGTGCGAATTCCAAAAACACTCAGTCAATCACATAGTTGCTCTCCCCCCAGTTTATTAAATGCATTATTCTATTTTTTAGAAATCCTTTTTATTGATGTCTTATTCTGTGCATTTTAAAAATTAAATTGTATTATAGGTAGCGCTATATTATGAAAGTTACCTATTATTCATGTATTCTTGGAATAAAATTTAATGGATGGTATGGAGGGAGGATTATTGAATTATTTTTTTCAAATAGTGTATATAATCTCTATTCCTGTTCTGTCTTTCAGTAAGGTAGTTTTAAATACAATTTTCATAAAACTAATCAGAAGAAGCTAAACACAATCTATGCATTGTCAGACTACAAGCAAAAATCAATCATTTTTAAAAATTGTTAAATTTTAGTGTTTTGTTTCACTCTGAAGATTTGTTGGTAAATAATTTTTTTGAGGATCTTGCTGCAATATGCCATTATGTGTGACATAACAGTCACAGTATTCCACAAGCTGAAGAGTATGCCAATTATCTTATGATCTCTCCATAATATTTTTGTAATCTTACTGAGCATCCTTAAATTGGAAGTTTTTTAATGTGTTAATGTTTATGATGGTTGGAATTTGGGTCTTTTAATAAGTTGGACATATTAACAGCTCTCTATACAACTAATTTAATTAAAGTAGTTATTTTACTACTATGAAATATTGTCTATGATGTTAAACATAGCAACAGCCCATTAGAATCTGTGCTGAGCTCAAAGTCTAAGTTAGAACAATAGAATGCATTCAAAACATTAAGAATTTCTTATAGATCATCATTAAAACAGACAGGGTTGCTTAACCACCGGCATATTATAAATTGAGAAGTCCAAAAGATTCTTGAATTTTGCTTTATCATCCGTTTAGATAGAAAAAGATTTATCATCAAATCTGTATCACATCTTGATGCCTGTTTTACGAAGTCATCTGTAAACTGTTTGAAAGATCACTATAATAAAAATCAAAACCAAACTTTTACTTACTATCCCATGGTTAACACAACTTCCTCCAGCATTTCTTTTATTCTATCATATAGGAACTAGATAATCCAAACAATTTATAATTTTAAACAGTGTTATAAACCTGTTTAATTAATTGCATCAAATATCTTATCCAGGTCAATAAAAACAATGTAAATCATTTTTTTATTTCTAACACTTAATTGTATTTGTCTATAGATTTCTTGATTTTCTAAAATGACATTAAATCTTTAGTAACCATTTTTCCATAACTGAAACCAAACTGATTATCAAAACCCTTGAAAATATTGTTGATGTTGTATATAACTGTTAAAATCAGATTGTCACACTCTATAGGTTTCATATATTCTTTAAAAATTGCAATAGTTTTGAAGCTAATATATCAATGAACACTATATTTTAAAACTTCAGATATATCATCAGGACAGACAGCCTTTTTAGTACAGAGTTTGATTTAACATCACAGAAAAATATCTTTGTCCAAATCTAAATGTGTTAGATAAGATGGATATATCATTAAAGGCTGTCATCCAATTCTTGTATCATTATTCAAAAAGTAATCAAAATATTTACCTTCCATCTATTTGAAATGTGAATTTTTTTAAAAAAAAAAGACATCCATGGACTTAATAATAAATTGATCACAATTAATGGATGTTTTATCTTCTTTGAAGTTTTAATCCACCAATTAATTTTTTTGTCAATTGTTGAACAACTTCTGTCTTTAAATTTCTAATTTCTTATGAAGCTCTATATTCAGTTCAGTATTTTTCTAAGCAGAAAATAACAGTAGAATCATTAACAGTGAATGAACCAGGATTCTTTAAATGCTTTTATATTAACTTGCTCTGTCATTTTGTCAGGATGTCCAGATTTTTGAATATTTAACTTGAAAAAACCTGTTTCCCTTCAGAACTCGAAACTCACAAAGTTAGGTTTCCCAGAAAAAATCCTTAACAATTGAACCAAAGGAAATATTACGTTTGTAGAATAAAATTTTGTTAATATTTTCATTTAATGCATATCTAATTAAAAGTATTTTTTATTAAAATTTGAATTATTCTTTCCTAAATATTTTGTAAAAAAACATAAATGTGTGAAAAAAGGTTTGAGAATTAATTAAAAAGCCAATACATATTTTTATATAGTCAACAATCACATGATATTTAAATTTAGAATTAGTTAGTTAGAGGGCCTATTTTTTATTTTCACGTCTTATTATTAATTAAATTATAATTTTTGTCAGATTTTTTTTTGTTTTAAACTATTTTTTAAAATAATATATAGCTAAAAATGAAAAAAAAAAAATGAAAAAAAAAATGCTTTTATGTAAATAGCCAACTAAAAAGTACAAAATAAAAAGTAATCCATGTCTTGGTTAATTTGCCATTCTTGGAAAATATTGGAGATTTTAAGAATCTAGACTTGTTATAAAACAATTGGAAATTTCAGGAATACTATCATTTAAATAAAAGTATTTGAGGTCTTTTTGATTTTTATGATTTATTAGAACCTCAAATGCTTTTATTTAAATGACAATTTCGCTGCATTTTCCAATTGTTTTATAAAACAAGTCTAGATTCTTAAGATATTCTATATTTTCCCAGAATGGCAAATTAACCAAGAGGCAGATTACTTTGTACTTTTTAATTGGCTATTTACATAAAAGCATTATTTAAAAAAAGATTTGTTTTTACATATTATTTTTAATAACTTGAGAATAGGTTTGCATGTCTCAGAAGTACAACAATGTTGAAAATTCAAACTGACAGATAAAATACAAATTCATTTAGTATGAAGATAATAGATGCTCCTAAAGAATAAAAGTTGAATCTGTACCAATATATTTTTTCAATAAGATCTCTTTAACATGATTACTATTTTAATATTGGCCATATAGCATTTAACTAACAATTTGAATATGTAGGTTCTCGTGTAGCATGTATCTCATTTGTATTATGATTTCTAATTATAATGCAATCCTGTAGATACTATTAGTTTGAGGTGTCTCTTCCTTAATCCTAAATCTAATATTGAAGTATTAACAAAATGGGCAGAAGTGCCATTGCATGAATTATTAGCAATTCATGGATACATTTACAAAAATAGGTTTCAAATTACGCCTCATAGCAAATATAATACCATACAGTTGTTTTTTTTTCCAATTGGTAATCTTCCCTTTCAAAAACTACACCAGTCTGTTCTGTTGAATTTTCTCATCAGAAAAAAAAAACTCTGCGAACAATTATGTCAATATTAAATCTTGGTATCTCTTTAGCTACAAATGTCCTTCGCTCAAGTCTTGAAAAATTTATATCAAGTGAAATTCACACATTCCACAGACATATTTAGAAAAAAAAAATTAAACACATTTATAATTACTACTATCTTATGCCTTTTTATAATTATTATTATTATTATTGAGTTTGTAATTATTTTTACTGCTTTAATATTCTGAGTGATCTTCCAAACATGGCAACAGCAATACCATATAAGGCAAGCCATTTTTAAACAAAATTTAATTCTCTTTCATTTTCATGGTAGGCAGAGAGGTCCCTAAATAGAGCTGTTCTAATGTTAATATTTGACAAGTTAAAACACCTGTCTCAAATACATTTCCAAAATTATTCTTTATTGATTTTATTGCCCTTTGCACAATATAGGACTCCCAATCCTTTGTTTGACACCAGTCCTAAATCTTTTTCAGTGGTTAAAACTTGTACCTGTAAAAAAAAAAAAAAAAATTGGAATCAAATTTATCTTTGCATATGTGGTTGGACAGACACCTAACCTCATTGTGTTGGATAGTAACTGCAGCAAGATGATTGATGACATGAAAGATTCATGATGACCAGATCTTATACCAAATTAAGTATCTGAAGTTAATATAATCAGAAAAGATTGGATTGGAAAATACTTAGCCTCTAATGAATTAGTATCGTCTCCATCAAGGCAGCAGGAAATACTCTTTATTAATCATTGGATAGTGCTCATTCATAACCAATTCTTATAATCTGAAGATTCTATTATCTGCCTTCTCTAATTGTATGATGAAAATGATATTCAGTAGTAAACTTCTTTTCTCACTAAGATTGAGTCATCTAGTGTAAGCTTTAGTAATCAATAGATGCCAGGTGGTAGTGCTTAATGAATCTCTGTCTAGTGCTATGTTATGAGAAGCTTTTGGAACCAGAAGCAGTGCACCTGGATCTTTTGCATCAAATATATCCTTGCTCTAGCAGCTATATTTTGCTTTCTTTTATTATCAAAATACTAGCCCAAATTAAAAAACCATGATAATGTTTGTAATCTAAGCTAATTTGCTTGTATAGTTATTTGTTTGCATGGGTTACACTAGGTGGCATTATTGGTGAAAGAAAAAGAAATATGCTACTGAACAGCATTATGCGAGCTAGGGTCATGCGGTGTCTTATTGATTTGATAAAAAATGGTATGTTTATTAATTTACCTTTTTTAGTATACTATGCTGACTCTGTCATAAAGTCTTGCTGCCTTACTAGAAAATTTCTACGTATAATACATGTATTAAACTTTATTTAAAAAAGTTATTTACTATCATTAATAATTTGATGTTTTATTTGTTGTTTGTTTTTAAAAAAATGCGATGACATTTAAATAAGTTTGCTTTTCCATAAATCTTGAAAGATATGTATAAAACATTTTCCTTTCCGTAATATTAATCAGTTGAATGTTAATAAAATCAAACTTTTAAAAGATTAATAGTCTAAATTCATATTTAAATGTCAAAAGTAAAAACTGATAATAATTATTTGTAAAAATATTTCTGAAAAATCTTATATAATAAATAAACATGTAAAATATATTTGATTTATCAAATCGTTTTTCATTATGTAATATTTTTAATATCCACATCAATTTGCTTTACACTGTTTGATGATTTATAAAAGCGAGGAATTAACAGGCAGCACTGAACTACAATCCCAAATAGGTTTAATTATAGTTAAATATATTATCCAGCTCATTAAGATTAGATATATATATATTTTTTTCATATGTCAAAGCGTTGACCGGGAAGCGAACTTGGGCCAGCTGATTGGAAGACAGCTATGCTAACTGCTAGGCCACCAACGCTTGATATATGATTGAATGGCAAAGTTCTATTTTGTGTAACAATAATTTTTTTTAGAATAAGTTCTTAATCACTGTAATTAACAGATATATAAAGGTTCAGATATTAGCATTTGGAAGTCTAAATATTTGGATTTTTATAACTAAAATTAATCTCCAATCCTTACTTACAAATGATTTCCTGGATAACAGTATGGTTCTCACAAATACCAAAGCAAAATGTGCACTGTGTAGTATGGAAAAAGAAGCAGTAAAACATTATTTGTATAAGTGATCATCTCCGCAAATGTACCAAGAGCTAATTTCAACCGTCACACCCTCTCATATTTCTGCATTAACCTACATTTTTTCTTATTTCCACCTAAGTTTCTGAAATGACAATTTGTATTCAACATACATCTCTAACTCCTAAATGGTCTGTTTTCCAGAACAAATTATTAAGAATTAAAACAGGATTAGACTCTTGAACCTGCTAATATATTTTCGGCTAGTTAAAGCTTGAATTGTACTAATACCATGGTTATAACAGGATTTGCACATACCTAAATGTCCCAGTGAAAAGACTAGTTCTCTCCAAGCTGCCTGCAATGCCATCTGTGAATTCTAGCAACAGTTTAGTTATTCACTACAAAAATTTTACAGCACTAGCATGTCTGGACTTGAAATGTATGGTGTATTTTGTATCCACATTGGAATTTGTTAACATTAAATTTTAAGTGATTTAAACTGTTCATGGCAGTGAAATTATGACTAGCAAGAAAGTTTTTAAATGATTTTGTGAAATTTTGTGATGGCAAGGAGAACTTTGAAAATGATCAAAAAACTACCACAGGTTATGTCATGACTCTAACCCAGACATGCTCACACCTTACAATTTTTGTGGGATATAGTTAAATAATGTTGTTGTTAACATGATGGCAAGGAGAACTTTGAAAATGATCAAAAAACTACCACAGGTCATGTCATGACTCTAACCCAGACATGCTCACACCTTACAGTTTTTGTGGGATATAGTTAAATAATGTTGTTGTTAACACCCATTTACTCAAAGATGGTGCTACAGTCAGCTTGGGAAGAGAGCTAGTTAATTTTTCATTGAGATAAACTATGCCTGTAGGTAGATATAATATTATTTATATGCAGTGAACATTATAGAGATTGGTGTATTGTTTGGATAGAGCTATGTAGTAATTTTATTTATATGACATTCTAGTAAAAAAAATTATTTGTATTGGGAATATTTTTGCTATCTGTGTAATTACTATAAATAAATTATTATATTGGCGTTGCCATCTTTGGAAAAAAGGTTTTGTATTATGTTTTTGTTTGCATAATATAAATAAGATAATAATCATCAATGATAATTAGTATTTATACTGATGATCATAAAAATTGTTTAAACTAAAATGATGGATTCTAGAATTCAAGATCTATGAATGGGAACTCAATCTGTCACTTCCGATGTCTTATCTTGATATGAACTCCAAAGAGTAAACTATCCATTTTTATTATTAAATAATATAATTATTTAATTGGGTTATTCGATTTATAATCATGATTTTTTTTGTTAGCCCTTTTATGGCAGATTCTTTATCATAAGCATATAGTCTAAAAACATACAAGCAGAAACATTTTAAAAATTTTGATACAATGAATATCTGAAGTATATAATAATAAAAAATTCTTATTTACTTTAAATTCTCTGATAAAAAGAAGGTCCTGCTCATCAATCTGAATACATTCTTGAATGTTTATGACCCCCTTTATTCTACTTTTTACATCTTTCACAAAATTATTCTAAGTTTTATAATCGTGAGTATACTGCAATTCCTTTTCTGCTTTTTAAATTCTTCGAGAATGTTTTTTTTTTCATTTACTCTTTTCACTTATGTGCCTTTTATTTTCAAAGTAAACTTTATTGATCCGAGAATATAAGGTTACATCAGTGAGTTACAAAAGCTACAGTGGGGATAAATTTCAAGTGGCATATATATTTAGATATAGACTGCTTACAAATTGATGCCTTTTATGAGTGCAAAATATAAAGATCCGTAAAGGTAAATTAATTTCGTTGCCAAATAAATTTATTATTAGATCTGATTTTGCTCAAAGTTAGATGTTTCATAAATATTTGAAAGAAGTATAATGTATATACTGAACGTTAGCTGTAATTAGAGGGAAATTTGAACACAGACTTCAAGCTTCTTTCAGCTATCCACTCCATCTTATATTATATAATCGATACACATGATCACATGTGAAAAAGCTAAATGATCTCCAATATAGGTATTTTGTGCTGAGCTAGCACTCATCAATTGATCCAGATGATCATTTCCCATATATATATAATCACTGCCCAGTTTATATTAAGATAGCATAGCTTCAATTTTAATGGACAGCTTCGCTCTTCTCCTACCCTCCAACTCTTCGGTCATCCATAGTTGACGGAATGCTCAAAACTTTAAGCATTCTATTATCAGATTTTTTAATAGTATGGATGGTTGAAGAGTTGGAGGGTAGAAAAGATTGAAGCCTGTCCATTAAAGTTTGAAGATTTGTTTTGGATCACTGAAGACTTGGAGGGTAGCGAAGATTGAAGCTGTCCATTAAATTTGAAGATTTGCTATCTTCATATAAAGTGAGCATTGATTATTTATATATGTGGAAGATGATGATCTGGACCAACTGATGAGTGCTGGTTCAGCTTGAAATACATATATGGGACATCTTTTTTTATATATTATGTAGTTATGTGGATTGATTATATAGGATGGAATGGATAGCTGAAGGGAGCTTGAAAGTCTGTGTTCAAATTCTCTCTAATGAGTTATAAATGTAATAGTCACATGATAACAATTCAAGATTATTCAAATCTTAAATATTAAATCTGTTGCCAAGGCAGCTTCTAGAAATAAAAGATGAACTCCATCTTTTTCATTGATGTAAGATCTTAATATAGACAAAAAAGTTGGCATTTGGTCTGTAAAAAATTGAGATTTTTTAATTCTTAAAAATTTAAATAAAATCCATTAAAAAGGCATATATAAATTGATTTGAAGGTAGACTAATAAATAGTAATTTTTAAAACTTTCAAGGCACAGCTACTCATTATTATTAAGATAAGAGGGTCCCTCTTATCTTTATAAAGTCGAATCTTGTGTTATGATTTATAGAGGTCTCTCTTGCTAAAATTAAGCACTTGAGGCATATGTACTAAGGTTTTAGCCTTATATAAGTATTACATGCTGACATCGCGCTTAATAAGAATTAATATTTACAACTTTAAATTGATTCAAAATATTTCTAAATTTAATATCTGAATATTGACTCGTAAATTGAAAGATTTTGTGAATGTTAATGTTTAACAGAAATAGTGGACTTAATCAGTGAAGAATTTATTAGCTTCATGCTCCCAAATCAAAATGCTTTAGATTTGCCTATATAATAAAAAAAAATAGGGTAGAGATAAGAGGGACCCTCTTATCTTTATAAAGTCGAATCTTGCGTTATGATTTGTAGAGGTCTCTCTTGCTAAAATTAAGCACTCAAGGCGCATGTACTAAGGTTTTAGCCTTATATAAGTATTATTAAGATAATAAAAGCTTTTTCTCAAAGCTATAATGGTTTATAAATGCAAATCACATGAAAGCAGTTCATAATATTCAAGAATCTTCAATCCACTGTCAAAGCAACCTTTTATATATATAAAAAAGATGATCCACCTTTCTCTGGTCACTAATTATTTAATGTTGTTCTTCTTGTCCAAATATACAGTCTCTGATTTTTCTTTTCCTAATTACCAAATCTATGCTTCATTTAATGTAAAATATGATTTATACTATAGTGACTTCCATCTCAATGGGCCTTGGAAATTTTCAACTTGCAGGAAGATTACTATTTTCTGCCAGCTATTTATCTAGTTACTGGTTGGTATATGGGAATCTAGCTATTACTGGCAGAGTGTAAAAGTTTCCGTTGTTTTTATCAGATTAGTGTTAATGTGCAGAATTTAAGGGGAAAACTATGATGCTGATTTTACTTTTGGTGAGAGAAGTGTTATTCTTCTATGGACATTGAAACCATAGTATATCTTCACAAATTAATTCCCTACTTATATTAATAATCTCAACAAGTAACTTTCTCAGCTTAATCATGTGTTTCAAAAGGCAATTCTCTTTTACCCTACTCTAAAGCCATCTACTGTGGGTAAGCAATAGCCACTAGAGATTATAGTATTATGATATTCACATTCAATAGTGAAGACCAGAGCAGAAGTAATATGCACCTAAATCTAAGAACCATCTTTTATTTTTTTATACTTTTTCAAAATGACAGCCTGAAATTATAAACCCTGAAATGTTGAATCTAAGCCACAATTATATAGTTCTAACATTAGGCCAGTTTTTATATATTTTAGTGACTTCAGTTATCTGCTACAATGTTGTATGACTTTTATCAGTTGTCTCACATGCTTCCAAGATCAATTGTCTTCATATTTATCTAAAGCCATTGTCTCTGAGCATGAATTCTCAATGGATGCAAAATAGTATGGTGCTATAATATCCATATTCCTAAACCGACTTTTCAGTATTTGCAAGCTCTGTTACCATGGGGACATCATTGAATCTTCCTATACACCGTATTAACTCAAAACTACTCAAATAAATATTACAAATAAGAGGAGATAAACAATATTTCTATATCTGCTTCTATAAGGAGATTACACGAATATGTTTTTATTTTGCATATATATTTTTCAATAGCCATTTTTCTTCTTCAAAATTTAAACACATATAATTTATTGAAAACTAATAGTAAAAAAATTGAATTGTTTATTGCTCTGAAGTTCACAAGAAGTTTGAGCATTGAAGACTATAAAGTTGGGCTATGATCCAAGTACTAAAGAACTTGGGAACCACTACTATATACTGATTTGATAATAAAGTACCAATGATCAATGCAGTATTCTAATATTAATAAATTCAAATTTTGTGGAGGGCTTATATGGGGTTTGATTGAATATTTCTCATGAGGCCCCTCAAAATTGACATATTTATGAAATAAGTAATGTTTATAAACAAATATGCATAAATACACATTTCTTAATTAAAATAAATTACTAATTAATTAGTACAATAGTTTAAATATGTAATCTATATAGAAACAATATAGAACAATATTTAAAAATTACACTTGTTAGTTTTTTGATCGGAGAAGTTTTTTAAAATTGAATCAAAATATAGTGGCAATAGTTGCGGCAATAGCAGTCTTGCCATGAGTAGTGTAGCTAACCTGTATCCAAAAAAAGCTCAATCTAAAAATAAAAATAATTGAATATATAGACATTTCCAGTTATTGTAATCTTCAGTAACTTCTTTTGTTATATCGTACCATGTGTGCATTCCACGAATATTGAAAAATAATATTTATTTTTAATATTTTAATTAGAATAAATTTAGCACATATCTATAGATATGCTTTGTAAAATATAAAATAAACTTTCCTAGTTTTAGCATAATGCATTTTCGGTGCCAAGCACTGTAATCATAATTATTCAAAAACTTTGAGAAACAGGAATCCCCACTTAAGGGTTAATTGGATGCAGCTGGTCCGATTGACTTATATCCAACTCTTATCTCAGATCATAAATTCACATCTAAATATGTAATTAAATAAATAAACAACTCACAGAAATATATATAAAAATTGACATCAGTCTTAGAATTGAAAATTCTGTTGCTATATTACATAAAAAATTGACCAATCATTCTTCAGGATACATGAATTGTAGTACAAATTCCTCATCAGCTATTCAGTGCTGCAATCCTTTGTGTAAATATAGCAAATTCTATATTAACAACATGAAGTCAACTGATTTGATATTAAAGCATCAATTGTCAATGTGGCATTGAATTATTAAGTCTATTTCAACACTGCTAAACCAACACATAAGGTGGAGTCACATTAAATTCATTTTACAATCCAAACGAGCAGTGATTGGTCAGTTGTTCATGTGATGTGATAATTGAACAATGAATGTTCTAGCAATATGATTGGAGATTATGCTATTTTTGTTTTTTATTTGTGTTTCTGTGTGTTGTTCATTTATTATAGTCATTTGTTCAATCATGTTGAAATAGGCTGATTAATAGAATGTCGCACTGATAAAAATTTATTACAAATAAATGTGAGATGGTATGATTAGATTTTTGTTTTAAGAATTATTACATATTACTACATCAATAGTCATTTCTGTTCACACTTCTGAGTTATAAAATAATTTTACTCTCTTCCTCCTCCTCATCACAATCTTTTAATAATTCATTCATCCCTGTGCTTTGCCAGTTTTTATTCCAGCCTTAGTATTTACTATCTCATTCTCTATTCTTGACAGTTATTTTGTCATTATCCATCTCCCTTTTTGTTAATTCTTATAAGATCTTATTAGCTCTAGTATAAGATCATTTATATACTCTTCCAAACTTTTTAATATATTTCTCCTTTTTACTAATTACTTATCATTCTGTGCTGATTTTTTTTACCAAAAGTTAAGTCAAATTTGCCCAAATACTAATAGCAACTTGTAATTAGCGTCATTTATTATTGCTTTTTTAAAAAAAAATTACAGTGGAGCTACGATTTACATTATATTTTGTCTCAAGCTCCCCACCACTTGCTGCCTTATATATAGCTTTATTGTTAAAAGGAGGTTGCCTTGACAACAGATTGGGATTGTTGATCATTATTGAAATTGGGATTGTCTAAGTGATGACTGATTTTAATGATTACTTATAAACCCATTTAATCTTGAGCATTATTACACTTATTATTTAATTAATACTTTGGGTGCAATTTGAAAATTATAATTGGTGTTTGAATGTTATGATTAACAATTAGTCTACATTTCAAACAGGTTATATTTACCTATATAAGGAGGTTTACTTAAACTTTTTTGTATCAATAATTTCAGTCTCTGTGGTCAAATTGCAATCTTTAGTATCTACATAAATATATTGGACCATAAATAAAGATGGGATTCCACCTATACTATTAAAAGAAGTTGTCTTGACAACAGATTAAGATTGTTGATTGTTATTGATATTGGGATTGTCTAAATGTTGATTGATTTTAATGATATTACATCATGTAAAATAGCTTAATTTTGTTGATATGCTTTAATTACAATAGAATATGTATTGTTTATTGAACCAATAAATAAATAACACAAAAACTCTGTCAAATAATATAAATTATTCTTCACTTATAAACTGTGATAGAGTAGAAAAAATTCAAAAGACGTTAATGACCAAAACTGTTTTGCCAATCACTTTCAGTACCATGTACCAGAGTCCTGGCGACATATTGGAACTGAATGGTTAATATTCCAGTGCATGCTCAGTGGAACACTAGCGTTACACTGATTGATAACGTTATTAGGCTTCACAATAAACCATGTCTCTTCCAACTTCCTCTTTCTGTTGTTTGATTCATTGCATAGTACTGATATTTGGAGGATAAAACTTATATCCATAACTACTTTCATGATTTGAAAAAACAGAATTAACTTGTGAATCACTTTTAGATTTTTTATATTGCTAAACATGCTTTTGCAAACACGTAAATACATTAGCCTTTGTTTCAAAATTTCTTTGCAGGCAATTGAATAAACCACTTCATACCTATTCATTTCTTCCACACTATCCTTTGAATTATTTATTACGGGATTCCGGTCACCTTTATGTTTAAAGAGACTAATAAATTGTTCTGTTACTCATGATTTACGTCCATGAACACTTTGGCATTTTTTCATCCTAATATTTAGTCTAAATCTCAAATTTTTAGAGATTTATTGATTAATATGTTTATAGTACTTTGTTGTTTCAGCGATTTTCTATAGATGGAAATTTCAATCAGAGAGTAATCTTAATGCTTGTGGTTTTTCTAATTAGCATATATGAAAGTGAGGAAAAAAATCCCATTTTCTTCCTATATTAAAAAGAGACAAGACAGCCTGTTTTCCAGAAATTTAAAAAAAAAAAAAACTTTTACTTTCAACATTATTTTGTTATTGCACAATATAAATAATTTATGAGTTATATATAGTCTTTTATTTGATTTTATAAATATTTCACATAAGTAAAGAATATAAATATTTTACAATTTTGATTGACAATTTTTGTCAAATATTTTATTGATCTTTTTTCCCCACATGTTTTGAAATATCACAGAACAGTGGAGCCATGAAATACATTTTTTTTGTCCAAGCCCCCATCATGTACAAATTATATAGCATATAATAGCATATTCTTTATTGATAAACATTAATTAAAATAGAATATGTACTGCTTATTGAACTGCAAATGTACATTATTTATCAACACACTTCTATATATGTTGCCGAAATTTTTTTTATGTTTAGAATGCATACATAAATTAAGATTGTAGCGTAAACAAAATTTTTAAAAAATAATGATAAGATAATTATTAATAATAAATGGAGCAAACAGATTTACGTATTATTCACTCATGCATTCCCTGAAGCAGTAAGAATTAAAAAAAAATAACTATTATATTTTTATTTTTAAAATAAAGAAAATAGCAAAATGTCTGACTTTTATCGCTATTAAGTACACTCTGGGTGATTTTTTTTTTAAATAACTTATTAAATTGTAGCTCATAAAATATATGATCATAAAATATTTTATTATTCAAAATGTTTGTGCCTTTAACATAAATCGAAGAAATTTTATTAATATTATTGTGTACAGTACTCCAAAATGGAGTAATAGCGTTCAGCATATTATAAAATTTATTTATAAATTTTACCTTTTTTTAATGTGATCATGTAGAACAGCAGTATGCAACCTATGGGTCATGATCCCGCAAGGGTCATAGAAAAATTGTTGAAGATTGGAAAAATTTTGAGAAAGTTCTTATTTTGAATAACAAACTTTTAACTGAAAAAAACAAAAACCTAAACACTCAAAAAATTACATGAAAACTGCTCAACTAATTATTGTGTGTCTGATCACTTTTGTGTTTAAACACTTCTTACTTCATATTCCAATCTGCTTTGTTTAAACAACATATCATAATGGCACTGTGCTTATATTTCTCTCATTTTTTTTGTTCACTTTCAGTTTTGTTCTTCATGCTAGTATCCTCCTAATATTGATACATGGTAACTACATTCTTGAATGCACATATTTTCTAAAACAGGCTAAAAAAGTTGTAATTGCTACAAAACATACATTTTTTGTTAATATACAGTTTTTTTCAAAAATCTTAAATTGTATGTATTGAAATATAATGAATTTCTCTTTGAGTATGGGAGTCACAAATGTAAAAAGGTTGCTAAGAGAATGCAAAATAGCTACTCAAATATTGTAAAACTTGAAATTTTTAACAGGTTTTTTTTTTTTTTTTTGGTTTGTTTATTTATATTTTTTTGTTGTTTATATTTTTCTTTGAATAGTATATAATTGAAGTCCTATATCTAGATACAGTGTAGTTCACTGTTCTGCTACACTATCTAACAGTTTAAATACCATATTTTTTATTCTAGATATATCATTTATTTATTTCATAGCTACAGATATTTCAAAATATTTCATTACATATCTATCGATAAGTTAGGTGATCAAATATTTTATTGACCCCCCCCCCATATTTTGAAATATTGTAATATTTTTATTCTATATGAAAAATGTTATTTATTTAATAAGGACAAATATTTTATAACATTAGAATATCAATTAAAACTCTTTAGTATATAAATACAAAAATAAATAAACACATTTTTTAGGGCAAAAAGTCCAAAACAATAATCAAAACAGCCCAGTTAAAGGATCAAGAAAAATATTTGCCAAATTTTTTTAATTTTTTAAAAATGTATGCACTTTCAATGTCACCAGAAACATTTATTGTGATGTGATGTGATGTATTTGGCTTCTCTTTAAACGAAGTCAAGAATATCTCAGCAATTATGCCCAGATAAACCTGTTAGCCACTTTATTTTCCATTCCCCACTCTAAGTCTTCCCATATTCTGCCCCATCCCATTTCCACAACATAATCTTTGTCAACTCTATGACCTTTATATCTAAATCCCTCTTATCTTTTTGCAAACCCAGCATAAAAACTAATAACTCACTTTCTGTATAGTCACTTTGTTCATACCTATTCTCCCATAACTTCATTATCTGTACCCTTTCTGCTTTCAAACATTTACATTCAATCAACAGATGCCTAATATTTTCTATACCTTCCTTACACAATTTGAAATCACTCATAGTTTTCCATTTACATGTATATTCTCTTGTTGCTAAAGATCCTGTTTGAGCCTTAAACAATAAACTACTTTCCTTACTATTATCATAAATTAACTCGCATCCAATATTCCGTTTACTTCTATATATATTTAAACTCTTCTTACCCTCCATACTAGTTCTCCATCTCTCCAACTCCCTATTTTTTATTAATGCTTCTATTCTTTTATCCCATTCCTTACCACTACAACACTCAACAATCCTCCTAACACAATCATCCCACCTTTTATACAAGTATACTGATATAAATTCTTTATCCAAATCTTTTGCATACCACATTACCTTTTTCACCCATCTTGTTACCTGCCCTTTACTCATAACCCAATTAAACACTATTTTGGCTATTCTTTTACTATTCATAAACTGCAACCTACCAAACATTTTCATTTTACTTTTTGCATCTCTCATATAAAAACTTGACCATCCCATTTCTCCTTGAATTGCCTCCTTTTCTGTCCACATCTCTGCATCTAATGCATGTCTTCCTACTTCCCTTTGTACTTTCTCTAAATAATCTAAAACCCTTTTACTAACACATATGTTAACCCTGCTACTGCAACTCCCTTCCATACAATTCTAGCTACATCATATTTATTATATGAAAATACTGTTAGTTTCTTTACCAAACCCTTTCTTTTCTTTGCTTCATTTACCAATTTTTTCTCCCATTCATCCAAGCAATTTTCCTGATTACTTAAGATAATTTCCAAATACCTATATCTATCCACCACACTTAACTTTATATCCCCCAATAAAAATTCTACATCTTCTCTTTCCCCAGATTTAACCATCATTATATTTGATTTTTCTTCACTAAATTTAATCCCCATCTCTTTACTCACCCTTGCACATGACCTCAACATAATTCCCATATCTTCTCTTCTTTCTGCACACAAAAAGATATCATCCGCAAAAAATAGACCTGACAAAGTATATGATAAGCATGATCACAAGTGGCGCTCCTAAACAGAAAAATGGCTCCTACCATATCGTAAAATTTATTAAATTTGCGTATTTTTATATTTTATTTATATATTTACTTTTTTTTCATAGCATATAATTGAAGTAATGTGTATTGATAGAACATATATTGTTGCATCACTATATCTATATATATTTGGATATTATGTTATCTTGAATTATGTTAATTATCTTATGCATTTTTTTCTAAATTGATAAAAGCTATTATAGCAAAGTTAATGTGAATTTTTGAAGATACAACTGTACTTTTGAACTATTGTATCCAATCAAGCTAATGCAATAGTTGAGCAGATGTCTAAAAACTATCTAGGATCAATATTCAGTAATAGATGGGTAAAAGAAAATGATCCTATATATTTGCTTCATTGATTTTAAAAAGGCATTCAATTGTTTTTTTTTTTTGTCTGTATTTTGAAAAAGAAAAAACAACTAAATGGAACTATTAAATACTCAATCTGTCACTAAAATGCTTATACAACTTATAACTTCCCAAGCTATTAACAGTACACTTAATAATAACTAATTAAATATTTTTTGTAAATCAACTTCCTTTTATACTTAACTTTTTTTGCAATTTCAAATTTTATTAATTAATCTTATATAATTTGCAAAGGAATAATTATAGAAAGAAATGGATTTACAAAAAAGTATTTAATTATGTACAATGATAAATGAAAGATTGTATTATTTAAACATCTTATTCTTGTTCAATTTAGTAATTTAAAATCTATTTATGAACAATTAAATCTGAAAATATTACTACGATCATTCACAAGTCAGAATTACTTGCAAATAATGCCTCCCACTTTCTTGTATCAATACCAATCTATTTGCCAGATAATCTAGCCTTCACTTTGGAATATAGTAATAAATCAAGTAGCATTTTTGGACTTACAGTTCTTCTATGAATAAGTTTATATATGTGCTAAGCTATTATTTATTTACAAGTTTGTTAAAATTATTAGAACTCACTAATTCTACATTATTGAATTCATTAACAATATAACTTTTGAAATCAGATTTTTATTTTAAAAAATAATACCAGTACTTAAGTGACACCATGCCACAACTTATGCTATAACTTGCTGCAAAGTTTTATACATTTTGATGTATTCATTGAATTATTGATTGTTTAATGAACAGTTAAAATTTAATTTTCCATGATTATGATTTTTTTAAATTAAATATGTTTAGTTAAGTCAATAAAAGAAAACTTTTATTGAAATTTATTTTCATCAAAGACACAATGTGAGTCTATTACCTTTTTAAATAAAAATTCATGTGTGTAATCTTTGCTATGTTATTTAGTTTCATGATTTTTTAATATGTTTACCTAAAGAGTAAAACAATTGGTTTTGCACTTAGTATGAATTTTGTGAGACTTCTCAAAATACTTTTTTAATACATTAAGTTTTTCTCAAAATATAAGCTGCAATAAACAAGCAATATGATGTCATAATCATGTGATGTCACTTAATCATCAAGGACACTGATATGCCTTGTTTGCTTATATGCTATTCAGAATTACATCACAAAATAATGAAACTCTTTATACTGTTAGCTGCATAACTTCTCTGTCTATTATGAGACTTACAGTGATTCGATTCTTTCTCTCTCTTCACTTTCCTTTACTCTCTTTTCACTTCTCTCTCCTCTTCCTCACCTCTTTCCTCCATTCTCCTCTCTTCTGCTCTGTTTTTTTTTATGTTATAAATTTTGTCTTCATGTTTAGAATACAGTAATTGTTTTTCCCCTCTATTTTGTATATCATTTATTTTATTTATATAATTAATCTCATAAATATCTATTGGATACTTAAAACTATTCCCATTCCATTACACATTTTTGAAATATTTTAAAAAGATCTCTGAAAGAAAGAAATAACACCCCCTCCCAAGATGCATTTCATGCTAAACCAGCTCTCTTCAGTTCACCCAGATCATAATCTCTTACATGTGTCATCATTTATTTAGTATTTATCAATCTTAAATTACTACAATTTGATTAATAACTACCAAAATTTCTGGCACTCACAACTTTGACATCATCCTCTTTAGATAAATACATTAATGATTATTACTAATTATTTATTAGACTAGAGATGATCATATCATCTCAGTTCAGGTATAAAATTTTAAATCTGATTAAAGATTAATATATCTGATTTTTTCTTTAAACATAAAGATATGTGTACTATTGGACAAACGGAATAATTTTGGTTCAGTATGAAATGTGCATCTTTGGGAGAAAGGATATTTGCCTTTATCTTTATTCATATGTTTCAAAAATGTGTAATGGAATGGAAGTTTTAAGTGAGAGAGATGAAATTGAATTAATGGTTCATTTTAACATATATATTAATCTTTAACTGAGGTTTAAAATTCCTCTCTGATACTAGGAATGGTATGATAATCTCTAGCTTGGTAAATGATTAGTAATAATCATTAATATCTTTATCTGTCAAAGTTGTGAATGCAGGAAATTGCAATAATAAATTATATAATAATACAGTAGTGAATTTTATTTTATTATTTATTTATTTTCATTTTAGATGAGGTTCGGTTCATAATGTTACCAGATATTTTATATATTATTTTATTTAATGAGTCCATAAATAAATCTCAGATATTAAACATGCACCATTGATAATAAATAAACTATTTGTAGATCAATTTTCAACATATTAATGCTTAGTTCATTTACCATTTAAGAATGTGAGTGGTGTAAAAATGAGCAGATCATTTTTATGTGGTCGAAGAATTGATATTAATAGGAGAAAATGGACATAATTTATAAGTTTTCTAATGTAATTTTTTGGGAATCTGTCCTGTGAATTACAATAATGTGTTCAGACCTAACTGATCTGTGAATAAGTCTATGATTATATTTAAAAATATATAATTTAAAAATAGCTTTATCTTTTTAAAATTAGTATTATTTTACTTATTTTCATTTTAAGTGATATTTATGCATATAATATTATTGATATTTTCTACATTATTTTTATTTTGATAATTGTTTTCATAAAAAAGTAATTTTAAAATGATGCCACTTTTTTGTTGTTATTGTTGTTGTTATTGTTTGTTTATTTATTTTCATTTTAGGTGAGGTTTGTGCATAATGTTACTGGATGGGATACTAAGAAACCAGCTATTTATCATGGACACATGGCTTTCCTAGATTTTATAAAGTTAGTATTTTTTCAATGATTTTTTTTTTAAAATAAAAGGTCCATTTTTAAAATTTTATAACGCTGGAAATTTGATTCTATATTTTTTTATTATTACCTTAAAAATATTAATTTCATTTTTACAATGTACACTCATATATATATAAACAAAGTATTTTGGGGGTTAAACTATGTATTATTTTGTACTCCCAACATTTTAATGAAATAACAGCGCCATCTTCAAGGTCAAGTTTTTAAAGAAAAACTGTTAGATCTCAAGTAGTAATGAGATTGAGTGTGAGGTAGAGAATGATATTAGTATGAAGTAGTTGAGTATCTCTTTTTTTTAATATAAACTTGAAATCAATTAATGGTAAAAGTGAAGAAAATAAACATTTTATTAATCTATGTATTCTGAATACTCGATAATGCTCAGTCTCATTTTCTATCTTACATTCAATCTTGTTATTATTTGAGATCTAACATTTTTTCTTTAAAAACTTGACCTTGAACATGGCGAATGCTATTTTGCCAAAACATTGGGAAAAGCAATGCAAAATAATACACGGTTTAATGCAAAAAATACTTTGTTGACATCACATAAACGTTAAATGTAATATCATATATATATATACTTATTATTAGTGGCAAATTCAGAAGAAGAAAAAACCCAATAGTGCAACATTTATGTTTAGTGATATTTATGCTAGCTATACTTCTATAATAAAAAATAATCTAATTATCATATTGCTATCTACAAACAGAAATTTATATTTAACCCATCACTTGGTAATCAAAATTTTTTTTATTATTATTTACAATATTACGTAATCACTCTTTTGCTGGATTAGACATGTAAAATGAATAAACAATGCAAAACTTCCTAAAAGAGTGTTTTATGATGAACTTGAAATAGATATCATGGAAGGCTCATTTACATCATGAGGATTATTTCAAAGACATTCTAAAGAAGCGTAATGATTATTGTTTCCGTTGGGAAAAATATGGCGAGAGAATAGAATACATTGGAGAGTTACAGTTAGACTTAGTGTGGTCGTATTTTAGAAAGATTTTCACTGAAAAAATTAAAAGACAGTATCTCAAAATGTCAACAGAGAAGTGGATTAGCATGTTCTCTATGTTGACATACTCATGTTCCACAAATTGGTTTGTGTAATCATTGCAAACTCATTTCGAGAGCAGTTTTTTTTTCCCTTGAAATGCCCATACTTGTTTATGAGTGGCAATTGTATTTATCTATTTAAACTTTATTAAATTTTGGATGCAAATATTGAATTTTACTCCATAGTAAATTTAAATTATAATTTTTTAAAATTTTATTTTAAAATAGTTTTTTCTTAGTTCATTGTTTAAATAATTTATGCCTAGCATGACTCAATGCAGTAGGACAATAATGAATCAAAAACCTAATGATTCTTGATTCAAACCTATTACTTTTGGTGCCCACACATCACATGAGCTCATGAAATGAGTAATTATTTATGATGCTCTGCAAGGTTTGGCACAATTGATAGAGCATTTGACTTGGGGGGGGGGGGGAGCAATTCTGGCACTCAAACTTTTTTGAGCTCCCAAAGCAATAAAACTATGAGTCTTTTTTTAATTCACTGTAATACTTTATCTAATATTTAATCAGTCTCTAAATTATAGTGTTTTTTAAATAAGAAATATAAACCCACATTCCTTATATCAATGAAGCAGAAATTATTGATTATTTACCTTTCAAAGCATATCATCAAGGAATAAAACATACTATTTTACATGCACATGCTAAATAGTAGAAGATGTTTGTTTTGAGTAATGCCTCATATAGAGATTCAACAATATATTAGAATTCAGTCAAATATATATAATAATTTTAATGAAAGATAGTTAAAAATGAATTAATATTTATAAATTTATGAATAAGGAAAAGCAAATAACTAATTATCTTCAACAAACATTTTTATATATGCATATATTAATTGATAATTAATGCTATCAGACAATAATTTTAATAGAAATAATAATGGATTATAATTTAATGATTAATATAAATTGAGTAAGAAAAAAATCACATCAGAAATTTAAACAGTATGACTGAATTTTTAATGGCTTTTTGTGTGATGATTTGCTATCCCAGCCATCAATTTGTACTCACCATTATTCTTATAGTGGTCAAATTTTTAATATTGTTTTGTTAAATGTATTGTTTTGTTAAATGTATGTTACTTAACTAATTTTTATTTAATAATTCCAAAACAGTATTTGGTGAAGAAAAAAATTAATATTTTATTCATTTAAATATTGATTATATGGCAATAATAATGTGTTTTAAAAATAAATTTAAAAATATATACATCATTTTTATTTAAATTCTTTAAATAATAGAATCGATTTATCCAAATACCTTTTTTCATAAATATAAACAATATTGACAAATAAAAAAAAAGGGATGGGGGATAGTTATATTTGAATTAATTTATTAAAACTTCAAATAACAATCAACTTACATTAAATTTATTAATGTAATTCTTATTTAATTAGACTGCATTTTTGTAAAAAAAATAAAAATAAAATGGTCTTTGTTTGAAACTTAACAATGCAAAACATACAATTCAGTTTTCAATTTTACTTGTTAAATAATTATTAAAAAAATATATTGATAATGCAATGTAAAATACATCAAAAATAAATTGTAAATATTTTATAAGAATAGAATTCTTATTTTCCCCAAGGCAAAAATGCCTATCATTGTATGAGTGCTAGATTAACATTTATCTTTTTCCACGTATATGTGGTCATGTGTATCAGTTATATAAAATGGAGTGGATAGCTGAAGGGAGTTTGAAAGTCTGTGTTCAAATTTATTAGAATTACAACAATATTAGTAAAAAGAGAGAGAAAAGTTAATTTTTCATTCACCATTTTATTACAAATTAATTTTGATTATACACAATAATAAATATGTTAAAAATAAACTGAAAAATAATTAAGTAAAATTATTTACTTATCTAACTTTTATTTATATCTTTTAATAATAATTACCAATTTATCCTAATGTTTTTCTCCATAAATGTAAAAAAAAATTGGCCAAAAAAAAAATTATTCACATTATTATAAGGGCAGAAAATCAACTGTATATTACATTTATTAATTTAATTTTATTTAATCAAACATTTTCATAAAAAAAAATGGCAGACTGTTTTCTGAAATGTGGCATCACAGTTAAGTAATTACAAAAAAAAAAAAATAGAAAACATAAATAACATAACATGAAGTGCATTAAAAATAAATTAAATGTTATATTTAATTCCATTAAAGTATGAAAATTGTCTATCTTAATATATATCTAAGCACTTATAGTATATATGTGTGGGAGATGGTAATCTGGACCAACTGATGATTGCTGGTTTAGCATGAAATACGTATATTGGTGATTATTTATCTTTTCAGCATATATGTGCTTGAGTGTATCAGTGTTATTAGATAGAGTGGAGAGTGGTGGGACATGTGAAAGTCTGTGCTCATATACCCTATATATTAAATGTTATATGTTAGTATTTTATTTTAATTTGTTGTATTGAGATTCAACAAAATATCAATCTCATCCATGATTCAAAATAGAAATCATAAAACGTTAAGATTATTAAAAAAAACTACAGGTTAATATATTTTTATATACTTTTATTTATCTTATTTTTGTCTGTCTGTTTAATAAAATCTTGCAATTTAATTTTTCACACTCTTCCCACTTTCTGATCTAGTTGAAACTTTGCAAATATTTATATATTCCTTATGCCAATACATTTTTTTAGAGTTTACAACGAATTTTAACAAAAAATTAGAAAAAATATATAAATTTTTAATTTTATGTGGATTCAATATTTTTTTATAATGTTGCTCATCTAGCACTGTTAAATTGTATCTAATCTATTTTTATTTCTAATTTTTGGAACTATATAGAACTAAAAAGTATAAAAAAAATTTAAAGAAACTAATTTTTAAAAAAAAAGCATTAAAAAGTGTAAAATGGTATTTTTTTTTTTCAGCTTTCATAGTAATTCTTGTTAACTTGTGAGTAAAATAAAAGCATGTGACACATATGTTCAAAAATAGTTTAAGAATATTTCTAAGCATTACCCCCGCCACAAATCATACCATTGTTTTATCAAACGCTCAAAAAAATCAAGAAACGTGACCAGCTCCTGGCCTCCAGTAAAGTTTTTGATGACACCTGGTCTTTAACTGCCCTTTCCTTTTCCTGATTATCAACTCCCACCTACCCAGCATTATAGAATAGGAAATTCTAAAAGAAAATATTCATGTTTATATAAAAGATGCTTATTCCATTAATCAAGTTCTTAGAATCTTATCACTATACCTAACCACATAAGAGTATAACAATTGTACTCTCATAACAAAATCTAGCCAGATAACAAATAGAACATTATACAATCATATTATTGTACAATTTATTCATTTATCTATCCTTTATTAGTATGTAATCACTATTTATTGTTAATAAAATTTTTGTTGAAATGAGAATATTTCTAAGCATGGGTGCTGGTTGCTTTTATTTTGCTTACATAATATCAATACTATGGAAGCTGAAAAAAATTTATTGTTTACTTTTTAATGCATTTATGTTAATAAAAAAAATTTTTTTTTAATTTTTTTTATTTTTTATTTTTATTAATAATTTGCTTAATGAAATCTTTATTCAAACAATTACCCTTTTTTAACCAATTTAAGCTTCATTTTTATTATCAAATATTTAACTTTTATTGTATATTTTAAATCTGCATTAAGGAATTAATTTTTTGCTGTAAAATCATTCATCATCATCATCAACCATTATCAATCCACTGCAGGATGGTCACTCCAAAACCATTCATTTTCCTTATCAGGCAACTGAGAAGAAAGACCATGCTGTTTCTTGATCTTAAACTCAGTGGTAAAAAGCCAATAAGCTCACCAAGCTGTCTAATGTGTGTTAGTAAGCAGCCCGTCCATGTTTATATACTATATGAATAATCACATAGTAATAACAGCTGCAGTGATGAGAACATATGGAGTGGACATTAGAAATTTGCCTTGCTCGGTTCCTTTAAGGCCTCCAAGATGAATCAAAGGATCTCCTTTCAGTTAATAGCAAACTCCTTTCTGCAGCCATAAAACCATTATAATTGCTTATTTTTAATAGAGATTTTTGATTGGGATTTTTAAGGGACCATTTGCCCTTGTCAGAGATAAAGCTGTACTATTTTATTGTTTAAAGTTTAAATATTTATCATGATCAAATTGTGCAAACTGTAAAAAAAAATTTTGAGGAATGTTTTTGGAAAACAAGTGAAAGAAAGAAGTCATAATTAGAGTCAGATACTTACAGATTTTTCATTGTGTTAAAGTTCTTGCGATATTCTTTTATGTAGGATAAATAATGCAGACTTATTATTTAATATTCAATCTTAATTGAAAAAACCAAATAATACATGGGTAAGGAATACATATTACCTGCTTTAGGGATTTGGCACTTTAAATAAAAGTTGTCAAAGGTGAGAAGTGACAAGTGAAGGTAATTTTGATTCTATATTTATTCTGAAAACTTTAGAACAAATACAGAATCAAAACTCAAAGTAGTCATTTCAGTTTGAATAATGTGACTGTGTTATAATAGAAGATTAAAAATGAAATTGGAATTTATGATATATAAAGGGTGTGAGCACTGTGTAAACTGATGTAACGTGCAAATCAATTGATGAAGATGTTAAAAACCTTGCCAGCATACAAATCCTTATTTAGGGAATAGAACCAAGAAAATGTTTAAAAGCATTTCCAAAAACAAAAAAGTATTGCAAGTAGTTTTGCAAGGCAGGAGAATGACAGAAATTGAGAAATCTCATCATACAAGGTATTAAATTGATATTTTGGAACCTATAAGAGAAATAAATACGTGCATCTACTAAAAAAATAGCTGATTAATATATTTTTGAATAATAAAATGTTCTATCACTTCTCAAAGATGTTTCCTAATTAGACTAATAGGAAATTTAAATGAATCTCCTTTATAAGTCTGTGAAAATTGAATCTTGTTAAATATAAATGACATATTATCTGCATTCATCCAAATATGTTTCATAGTATTAACATATCGATGTTTCACCTGACTCAACCTGCTGTCAACTGGGAAATGAATGTTATTATAAAAAATGGTTGCAGAGGGACCATAGACATTCATATATAACAAGACTAAAGGTTCAATTAATAGGCAAAAAAAAAGTAAAAACATTTTAAAAATGGAGATGGAATGATAATAGCTATAAAAAAAATGAAGAAAAAACTAACTATTAGAGTGTATTCCTTACATAAAATGAACTGCAAACTTTATTGGATGTATTCTAAAATGCTGTAATATAAAAGCAACATATACTACTTATTGGTAACATTCTTTCCAAATCTAAAGACTCTGGTTCTCTTGAGGCCATGAGGTTTATGAAATGCCTATTGTATGGGTGTGAGCAATTGTAGCATCAGTACTGGAAGAGCTAAGTAAATGCAGCTTTAGCATTACTCACCATTATTGGTACTATCTCTCTCTGTGCTATGGATATGGATCATAATATAGATTTATCAAACATCAGGATTATGTAAGATCAGAGAAACTATTGACATCTTTACAAGTCCAGATTATGTCAACAAACATGATGTTACTTGAATGACCTTCCATTTGGAAGAATTTTTTAAAACCTATTAATCTGAATAGCTTTTTTTAAAATCTATTCTTACCATTCCACTCCATCTTCACATTTTTAAAATTTTCTGTTCTTGTTTCCTATTGGTCAAACTTTTATTTTTATACATCAGTCCTTGCAGCACTTATTACAATCGTTTTTGATATCCTGTTGATGGGTGGTATGGTCTATTTGAAGTAATGGGTCATTAGGTTTATGAATTACATATGAATGAACCCAAATAATATGTCATTTGTATCTGTAGCCTATGAGAATCTTCATTTTAATGTAGATTGATATTGTTTATGTGTTCATTTATTAATGTAAATATTCTTTCTTTAATTATTAAAATCAGAAAACCTTTCCTTTTTAATTAGTTTTAATGTATATGTTTGTATGCTTGTCATTCCATCCCCATATGAATCAATATTTTAATGATTATTAAAAGATTTACCACATCATCTTTTGTCCAGGTAGATTCTAGACTTTATTTACTACTATCTGATGTCTTTTTCATGCAGTTAAGTATATAGAAATTTGTAAGTCTATTTGTTAAGTTAGAAAGCTCCTCAAATAAATATCTTAATGATTATTAGTAATTTATTAGGCTAGAAATTATCATACTATTTTTATCCCAGATATCCACTTTAAACTTTAGTGAAGACATGAGGTTGTGGACTAACTGAAGAATAATGATGTTTCAGATTGAGTCTTTATTTGTGTGAATAAATAAATATTAAATATATTTAACATACTGCTAATATAAGCCATATGCAATTTTACATTTAATGAGACTCATATGGTTAAGTTTAAAGATACATAATAAAGTCATGGTAAAATAAAACTTTATTTTTTCGATGTGTAAAGAAAATTATAAGGTTTTTTTCTCAAGTGTCATAGCATCGGCCGGGACGTGAACCCGCAACCCCGGCAACTGCTTGTAAGGCAGTCACACTGACCTCTCGACCACCAGTGAATCTTTGGCAGAAAAACTCAGTCTTGTTGTCTTTTTTTTTTTTAAATTATTTCAAATTTTGTTATATTTAAAAAAACTGAAAAAAAACTTTAAATCTGGGTTTGTTTTTTTAAACATTCAAAACTTCATAACTATGCGGTTGCTTTTTGTAGAGAATGAGATCTCAAAGCTATTTATGTATCTGTCATTTTTCTACATCCATTATCGGTTTCATTGGTCCTAAAACACTATAAAAATACCTATTTATTTTTTTTGCAGATCCATTGTATTGCAACTCTTTTTTTTTTTGTATCTAATAATTAAAAAATCATGATTTGATGTGATATTTTTTCACGTGGATATTTTTCTTTTTATTTCAAATGACATTTTTATTATTTCATTTATAATTCAGAATTAATTTTTAAAAAAAAATTAGAAATGTCTTAAAAACAATTCCTCTACTCCCAATTTTTTGTTTGTATGAAAGCTTTTGACTATTTTCATACATCAATTAAACTGTAAAATTTGTTCAAAGTAAATACAAGCTTATTAAATTAAGTCATGTGATGTATAATTTGATTTCTTTACTATCAAAGCAAACACTGTGAATGTCATTTTTTATAACTGTAAGTAAATTTTTATATTAAAATAAGAATTAAATAAAATTACACAAGCTGCCCGAACTATGCTGTATCAAAGTATATGACTTTACTTACATGCTATCCCTCCTTCCCCAAGTGTACATGAAAAACAAAACTATAAACCAAAAAACACATTAAAGTTCACAAATTTAATACATTTTACAATACACCATCAACCAATTTTCATTTCTAAGTGTTGTATATAATCAGTTTAAAAAATAAAATTTGTAAATAAATTTTAAGTTATGCCAGCAACTGTTTTTTCATCTTAGAGCACTCTAAACAATCATGTTCATTGATACGTTTATTTTTCCTTATTATCCTTTCTGAATTTTATGATTTTCTAAGCTTAATGCTAAAAGTTTCCAAAATTTTAGAATGTAGTTAAAGTTATTACTGACTTAAAAACATCAAAACAATTAGAGAGATCATAGTTTTTTAATAATGAGACTAATCTATTGTGTTTCTATAAAAGAAGTTTTTTTAAAAAAAAAAAAATAATAATAATAATAATAATATCAACCAAAGCATAAAGAGAAAAAAAAGTTATTGAAAAAACAATAACAATATCATCCAGAGCATACTTAATTGCAATGACATTCGCATGTTTCATAATTTACTTTATTTTAAAAAATATGGTAAAGTATTTTTTTTTTATTAAGAACATTACACAGGAAGTGATCATTGATTAGTAAGGGGTAAGATACATGTTAATGTAAAACTAGAGAGACAAAAATTATTAAGAAAAACTATATTTACAGTTGATATTCCTAATCTTCAGAAACATTCTAATGAATTTAAATTAGAACTTACAAATCGGTTTCAAGTATTAGTAGATTTTGAACATGATTCAGATTTGAATGAAATTAATATGAAAATAACTGATACACTTTTAAAAACTGCAACAAAGATAGCTGGTAGAAAAAAGCAGCAATTGACTAATAAAATTTCTACTGAGACTAGAGAACTTATGAAGAAAAGAAGGAATATGAAGATATGCAAGAATGATGCATTAAAAAGAATTGAATATCTCGAATTTTGTAAAATGGTGCGGAAAAGAGTTGAAAATGATATAAGAAAGTATAACTGTGAATTAGCAAGAAAAGCTGAAGAAGAAAATAAAAGTCTTAAGAATGTAAAACAACATTTTGGTATTGGTAGGAAATTTATATCTGCAATAAGGAAAAAAGATGGAATTATTACTAAAAAGAGGGATGACATTATGAAATTGGTAGAAGATTTTTATCGAGAATTATATAGTAATAAAGAACAAGTACCTCCTATATCTATTACATCTTCCGAATTGCCCAGAATTTTAAATGAAGAAGTGAGAAATGCAATTAAATGTATGAAAAAAGGAAAGGCTCCAGGTAATGATGGAATTATAATTGATATATTAAAAGAAGCAGGTGAAGAAACAGAAAAAATATTAGCAAAGTTATATACCAAATGTCTAAATGATAAAGATGTACCGGATGATTGGAAGAATGCAGTAATAATATTAATATTTAAAAAAGGTGATAAAGAAGATATTAGAAATTACAGACCTATCAGCCTTTTATCAGGTTTATATAAAATTTTTACCAAGATAATTACAACTCGTCTACAGAGAACCTTGGATTTTCACCAACCAAGAGAACAAGCTGGATTTAAAAGTGGTTTTAGTACAGTAGATCATATTCAAGTATTGAGAGAAGTTATAGAAAGGACAAATGAATATGAGTTGTCATTATGTTTTGGATTTGTAGATTATGAAAAGGCATTTGATTCTATAAACATTTCTTCAGTGATTAAAGCATTGGATCATCAAGGTATAGATCCAGGATATTGTCATATTTTAAAGAATATTTATAAAAATGCAACAGCAACAATTAGATTACATAATGATACTGGGAAAGTCAACATTGAGAAAGGTGTAAGACAAGGTGACTCCATATCTCCAAAACTTTTTACAGCAGTGCTGCAAGAAGTATTTTGTGGATTAAAATGGGAAACTAAAGGAGTGAAAGTAAATGGAGATTATTTAAGTCATTTAGATTTCGCAGATGATGTAGTTGTTTTTGCAAATAATGCTTCCGAGCTGCAGGAAATGTTGCAGGAGTTATCAGATGAAAGTAGGAAAGTAGGACTAAAGATAAATGTTAAAAAGACTAAAGTAATGTTTAATCGATTTGCTCAAAATATGAAAATAAAGATTGATTATGATGAATTAGAAGAAGTTAAGAGTTACAAATACCTTGGTCAGATTATTAATATAGATGGAAACATAATAGAGGAAATTAATCATAGAATTAAACTTGGTTGGAGTGCTTTTGGTAGAAATAACTTGATATTAAAAGGAAATATGCCTATGTGTTTGAAAAGAAAGGTTTTTAACAAATATGTTTTACCAGTTCTTACTTATGGATCTGAGACTTGGACACTTAATAGAAGATCAATACAGAGACTTCAGACCACTCAAAGAAATATGGAGAGATGTATGTTGGGAGTAACAAGAAGAGATCGAAAACGCAATGTATGGGTAAGAGAACAAACAGGTGTTACTGACCTCATTGAAAAAATTAAAAGATTGAAGTGGAGTTGGGCTGGACATATTGCTAGAAGAGATGATAATAGATGGACAATTGAAATTTTAAACTGGATTCCAAGAGATTGTAAAAGACCTAGAAAGAGACCACATGTAAGATGGATGGATGAAATAAGAAAATGTGTAGGGGTGATGTGGAGAAGAGAAGCTAAAGATCGGAGAAGATGGATTAAACTTGGAGAGACCTTCATCCTGCAGTGGATTGATAATGGTTGATAATGATGATGATTTTTTTTTTTATTCTTATTTTTTCAGTGATTGAAAAATATATGTAAATGTGTCCCTTCAGTTTATTACTAATAATTATATTATTTTAAAAATTTATTTATACTATTATTTTAATTTATATATTTGAGCTATACATAAAGAAAGTGACATGTGTGCATGTTGAAAAGTACTATATACTTGCAGTTCAATAAACAATATGTATTCTAGTCTAATAAAAATGTATTGACCAAATGTGAGCTACTATACACTATGTAGAATGTATGTGAGGAGGGCCTTGAACAAAATATAGTGTGCATCATCTCGCTACTGAATTTTAAAAAATTAAACCTATTAATCTCTACAATTAATATTAAGCTGTTTTTTTAAATTATTGCAATTTTAAAATTATATGCTATTTGTGATGGTTTGCATATATAGTTTTTGTACGATCAAACCCAGAGATGAAAAGTTGATATCCACTTTCTTTTTGTAATGTGACCATGACTATAGTTAAAGTAATGTTTATTAGTGATGTATGTACATGACTGGATGTATTCTAATTTATATACATATGACTAATTGGTTGTTGGCATTTTCTATTGATATGTATGTATTAATGTATTAGTGGTAGTAGTTTGTTTAATGGGTTTTAAAACTGATGAACATTTAACTCTTGGTGATATCTAATAAGTTTTTTTTAATTTCTCAACAATTGAAGATTTTATTCTGTTACCTGTTATAGTTTGCATATGCAGCTTTTATAAGATCAAAGACAGTGGCAGAAAATGGATATCCGCTTTGTCTTTTCATAAGGTGGTTACAGCTATGGTTAGTAAAGTATTCATTGGTGATTTGTAAATAATATACGGCTGGATATATTGTAATTTATATATTACACCATATGTATGTATTCATCTTGCAAATAGTGGATGGATAACAGTTTGAATTATAATATCTGAATTATACTTTTATTTGTACAATATTTCATTGAATAATCATTAAATAGGTTTTTAATCTTTATTTTTAATAGTATTCTATTCTATCATTTTTAATTATCTATTGCTTATTTTCTTCGTTTTCTTCAAAAATAATGGAGTGAGAGGTTAGAATATTTACAAGCTTATTGCAAATATAAGGAATGTAATTAATAATAGTCAAATAGTTTTATTGCTTGGGATTTTATAAGAAGTTTGAGTACCAGAAGTGCAATTACTGAAATCAATTCAAGGACCTCGTACTCTGGAGTCCGGCACTTTACCACTATACTAAACCAAGCAGGACAATAACGTCATTGATATAATATTAATTGCAATGATATTGTAACAAATATACTAATTTTAAAGCAAAAAAATTAATAAATTATTTTTAATCTTTATTAACAATGTTGCAACAACATTGCCAAATCATGTGGAATAAAAACCTTTTCCAGAACTTTCTGAATCTAGAACATAGACAGTTGATAAAATAGATAGAAGTGATACTATGCAGGTTGATTTCTAATATCCTTTTATTGGTATGTTAAACAAATTCTAGAGTAGAAGATAGCAAGTTACAGCTCACAAAAAGTCTAATCCACATTGTACATTTTTCTTTTGGTTAATGAACTGTGCCTTTAAAAAAAAAAAATTATAGGTAATTAAATTTTCTGCTTTTGAAAAATGAATTTCATTAAGAGCAGTTATTCCTCATCATTCCTTAGTTAATAAGTTCTTTTATTCTCATTACTTTTATACTATTTGGATATGATAGCACTGGATAAAAATTTATTAAGCATTACCATCATACATCTATTGGATACTAAAGTTTACACTAGATGGCATAAAAGTAGTGAGAATAGAAGAATTTGTTAATGAATAGCATATGTAAGCTATGATCAAGTGTGATATTTTGTGGATTTGCATCAACTTCTTACTTATAAACACTGTTCTATATTTAAGTCTTGAAGAGTCCACAACAAGCTAAATTTAAGGATTCTTTATTCCTATATTTAGATAAAAGAGAAAAAAAAGAAATACCATTATCATCTTATTTTCCTTCTGCTTATTATTATAAATGTTATAACTATTTCTGCAGCTTTTCAGGAGCAAAATCTATTCTACCATAGATCTGCCATATATTGTAATTTGGATTAATCAGTAAATTCTAAATAGTAATGCTTATTATATTCTTATCCACTGCTTCAACCTATTCATATTTCCAGACTAGTTTCTGCTAGAGAACTTTGGTTATCTAGTATACTGTACATGAATTTTTTAGATTTGAGATTTTTTTATTCAACAACCACTTTTTTTTTCTGGACTGATAATATCTGTCTGAATAAATTATTAATGTAATCGTTTAATATATTTGTATGAAGAGATTAGTGACAAAATGGTGAATTCAAAAAGTTTGATACTTGCAAATCAAATGGTAATAATTTAGTTTAGGGCTAGAATTAAACCACTGTCACATAAAAGGCCCAGTAATTACATTATCATAACAAAGAAATTTGCATAAATTTATATTAGATGACCACTTATAACTTTATTTAGTGGAAATAAAACAGTCGCATTTACATTTTTACGAGAAATGATCTTCCAACAACTAAACTTTTAATAATCTAAATTTATTACAAGTGGCAACCAAACCAAAATATGTTTATATTTAACCTTGCAATTCTCTCCATTTACTAAATGTTGTTTCACCACCCCTGTGTGGACTGAACAGTCTTACTTGAACCATGTTCCGTTTCGATTGGCTACTCCCTTTCGATAATCATGAACGAAACACCGCCATTGTTTGGCCGTAAAATTAGTAGCAAAAGCAATATATTGACTAATAACTTTATCCTCATAGGAATATTATCTATTCACTTTTAATTCATTTCCTTTTTTAGAAGATTATAAATGTATTTAATTCGATCGTTATATACACATTTGTTTGTGCCAACTGTTGTCATAACCGCCAGACTAATACGTAAGTGCCCAAACACATCCACGTGTGCTTCTAGGATACTTGAAAATTTATCTTTAAAAGAAACTTTTGCCTATTCGTATGTTAAGCCATTTCCCTTTTCGTAATTTTTATTTCAGCGTCTTTTCTGCAGTAATTTTTTTTCAAGTATATACGTATTTCATTCCTAATCTTTGATTTTTCTCATGAGGTTCTTTTTTTTTTTAATTATTGCACCCACGCATTTATCCACAAGCTTGTTGTTTATCTCAAATTATCAATTAATATTGATGTATTCAATTATTTGGAAAATTCAGAATAAAGCTCATAATGTTTGAATTTCTTTTGAAATAAAACTATTTAATAAGAGCGATTTTGAATAGTTAATTTTTGTTTTGGCAGGAAACATAAATTACGAAACATTTTGCAACGTTTCCCAAACTCGTGAGGGCTACCAGAAGAAAAGAAATGAGAAACTTTAGAAGTAATCTTTACAAGTTTGAAGTAAACGACGATGATTTATGACAGCAGAAAGAATTTTTTTTTTTGTAAAAGTAATTAAAATTAATTGGATTTCAAGAAGCAATTAACATGTTTATTTATCTTCACACTCTTTACGCTATCACTTTAAACTAAATTAAAGATATGTTTTACTCCCGAATTATGAACCGCTTATGACTAAAAATGGCCTAGTCGGAACTGTCGAGGCTTTTGAGAATAACTTCAAACAGCTTTAATTATTTTTTTTTTCAACTACAACAAGAAAAAAAAGTAGTTTTACGATTACTCATGTGTAACTTTTCAATCCGGATTGAAAAGAATTTTTGCAGCGAAGTCTAAAAGAACTAAAGCAATTAAACTTTAAAGCCCCTCTCCCCTCCTTTGCATAATTTTATTTTTTAATTTAAATTTTCTTTGAACCACAAAAGCAAATACATTTTTGTAGGAAATGTCATTTGGTTTGTATTTTCTTTGTTCATATTGTGTTCTTTTATTTTCCCCATAATGCTTTACGTCTCTCCCCTCCTCCTAGTTTTTGTTATATCGTTATAGTGATGTTTTTCATCGAATATTTGAAAAGAAAAAAAACAAAGATAGAATGAAAATTTAGTAGACTATTTAGTAAAATATAATGTAAACTGAAATTATTTGTATTTGGGAGTTAATTAAAATTAAAAATAAATAGGAATTATTTCTTAATGAATATTTATCACGTATGTTAAATTTGCATATTTTCCTTAAATGTTATTCCATAATTTTTATTATTTCAAAATGTGCATGATTTGTAATAAATAGAGGAACCCATTAGATTGGTCACTAACAAATCGCTGAGTTCATCATCTGCCGTTCCTTACCCAAAGGGTTCGAATTGGGCCGTTAACTTTGGAAATTTTCTTTCGGGTCACAAGCGGTCTTAAGATTCAATTAGATATACAGTGCTGGTTATCAAATGGATATCTAGTTATTATTAGCTGGGTAGTAAAAGTCCTAAATTAACTTGGATTGGTCAAAATGCGTTTGCACTAATCCTGCAGGATAATCTTGTTAATTAAAAATATAAACTTTAAAAAAATGACAGAAAAGATTTTAAATATCAATCTTTAAATTGATATTCTTATTAAACTTTTAATTTAAAAAAAAAAAAATTATATTGCAATGGTACAAAATTAATATCAAATAATATTGAGGTATTTAGTCACCCTTTTCACCATATTCTTCCAACCAAGTAGAATACAGAGTGCTCATTAACCCTGATGATGATGGCATGTTATATGTCATCTATAAAATAACCAGTCAAATGTATTTTAATTTTATTGACAATAAAAGCAAGTCAGCAGAGTTATATAGAAATCGGTATTTTTAATTGCTATATTTATTCTGTAGTTTGATATTGTACCTGTCGAAAGTGTATGTCCATCCAACAAGACTTAGAATCTGAGCAAAAGTACACTGAATCCAATCATGTCTGAGATACACAGATCAAGATCAATCATGAATTCTAACCTGTTTGCCCATTCCCCAAATCTACAACACCTATGGTGATATAACATAAATTCATTATTTCCGGGCCCCGGTGCTACAACGTTTTACATGAGATCTCAGCTGAGGATGATGATGATGAGATATTGAATGAACCCAAGATATAATTTAAGACATATATAAATACATTAATAAGATTCAAACTAAATATGAATATTTATTATAACAAAACTTAAGTTGATTTTATATATGACCAATTTCATGCAATGTAAACTTTATTTTAATTATAAACATTTGACAATCTTGAGTCAATTATTTTCAGATTGACAGGTATCAATTTAGTGCGGTATGACAATACATAATGTGTATTTTGAAATGAGATTTTATTTAACGTTACATAAAAGGTTTAATTGGGTGGTTGGTGAACGTTCTATACATTGAGAAATCACACATATAGGTAAGATAATAGAGTTTTGCTATTTATATAAATTTGACAGAATGCCCTTGGCAGATTTATTTTGCATTTACAGCTTTTATTTATAACACTTAAATAGGATATATTAGGATTCGTAAGTATACTAAAAACATATATTTATTATACATTTTCAACATTTAAAGGTCAAATACTGCAAAACTCTATAAAATATGGTAATGGCTTATTTAAAAGAAAGGGAAGGCAGCTTCAGAACGATTGGATCTAAAACTTCAACGAAAAATATTTAGAGAGATAAATGATCCATTATCACACATCATTACAATTTATTTTATTAAATAGGCCGGGAAATGAGATATAAGGAATTGTGGTGCTAGCATATATGTCAGTGATAGAGAGTATGGCAGCTTCAGCCAAGAAAACTTCATCATTCATCTATTTTAATATGGTATGCCCGCTTCAGGCAGAGCGATACCTAAATGGAGAGGTAGGTAGGAAGTTGCTATGGTTCGATGTACAGTAATCCATGCAGAGCTTCAATTGTACTAACCTGCTTGTTCCAGGGTGTCCCTGTTTCGAACGAGAATGCTAAAATAATGGAAGGCTTCGTAATCCTCTGGAGTGAGGTGCGATGGATACGAGCAATATAATAACATAATTTGGGAGAAGAACGGCAAACAAAGAAGATCGTGATCCTTCGGAATGAAGTATGGATGGACCCGATCAGAGAACTGTGACTCATTAATAAGTTCTGACATATGCCAGCAATGCGACTATCAAGACATGAAATTATTTGATTTAAATACAAAATTATTTAATTTAAATACTAAAATAAAGTCTTAAATAGTTTAATAAATACATAATGATATGTTTAAATAATGACCTATATACAATAAAGTCATTAATAAGTAATTAAAATTATAATTAATAAAGCGTGCATTTCTCCCCCTTCTTGAATCAATCCCATTTTGTTTAACATATATAAAAGAAACAAATTTGCGCACTTAAAGAGTGTGACTAACAAAATAGAATGGGTCACCAGATTTTTGGTGATGATGATTAAAATAAAGGAATCAATTAAATCAATGGACACCTAGATTCACCCAGATTGGAAAAGTATTTATGTCTTGTATAAATTTATGATAAAATATTTTAAGGCATATATTCATTAAAAAGAGAAACTCAATCCTATAAGCTATTTAGAAATAAATAACATGAAATAATTGATTATCTCCCCCCCTTAGAATGGGTTCGATTGACATTTACAGGTAGAAATTAAGTGAAAAATATAAAAATATCAACAATAATAAATTATAACCACACTAAATTATAGGAATAATAAGAAGCATGAGTTGGCTGAAAGATTATACATTAAGATTAGTTTAGGTTGTAGAGAATTGATATACAGAAACTAAGAAGTTAGTTTAACATACTTGCCGGTTAGCAAGTTAAAAGAGACTCAACATAAGAAAAACAATTAATTTTAAGATTTAGGAATTAGAATTTAGGTAAGGTGATTACAATGACTTTGGGCTTGTTACCTCATGATCCTCCGGAATGATGTTGTGGATGAATCTTATGTAGAGGCAGCATTCTTTGACTTTCAGGGCAGGCAGATTCTAATTAAGCTGAAGGCATTTTTCTTGGCCTCGGTGGTTCTCTAATGGCACAGGTACTTAATTGGAAGGAGCTATACCACTGCATGGTGAAGAGACAGGCTGAAGATTGAGGGAAAGGTGACTTGGGTCCCTCTACTCAAAAACCATTTCAAAAAATTAAAGGACATGCAGTAGGTTAGCAACAGTAGACCAAACTCTCACAATAGATTTTCAGCTCTATTTATACAACTTTTAAGTTATTTAAAGAATGCTTTTAGTTAAAATTCCTAACCTAAACGGAATCTTAATGTAAAGAAATATTTTCTCTATTCCTTATTGGAGATGCAATCGGTTTCCAGATTAGAAATAGATTTGACAAAAATGTTTGCAGCTAAATTAAAATCCATTAGCTTTGTTTTAATTTTACTTTCATTAAAACTTTGATTAAAATTTATTTTAAACCCTGAAAGAATATAATGTTTCCACCCTTTTAATTATCTTTGGACTGTTAACGGTTGCATCTTCCATCTTGAATTTTTATGTAATTATATAAAGAAAATAATTGCAAAGTAAAATAAAATATAATTTTAAAAGATACAAAATTATTTACAATATTTAATGTTTGTAATTATATATATATATATTTTGTAATGATGAGTTACAACATGACACACCATCCAATTATTTAGGATATTCTGCCAATTGGAGCCATACAAACATATTTGCTTAACCAATAAATTGCCAAGCAATTTATCATATTACCATTTTTCCTTTCCAACATATATATTTACATAAACATCTTTTTATTTTTAAAGAAATAATAAAAAAACCATTCAACAACTAGAGAAAACAGATAGGCATACTACTGGTATAAGACATGTGTTATGTGTCACTAACTGGGGAGAACTATACCAAAAACTTGCACATAAACCTCACAAAACAATGACTGAATTTAAATCTAATCACATAGCAACTAGCTGTAGAAACGAAATTTAAAATATTCACAAATTATTATTTTAATCCCAATTATATATATTATGTCTGCTCAACAATGGAAAATGACAAGGTTGATATATTTAAGAAAACTACACTCAATCTATAAAGTATTATTAATTGTTATATTGTCTTCTGCATTCTAAGATAAAGTTGTTTTTTTCTGCTTAAAAAGAAATTCGAATACAAAGATGGATATATATGTTTGAATTTAAATATATATATTTTTAAATAGTATTCAGAATTATCAAAAGATGAACTTTTAAAGCAACCATATGAATTGGAAGGAATAATTTAAAAGAGAAGATTCAATTATCTGCTAATTAAGCAACTTTAGTTGTATTCACGTAATAACAATAATATACAATAATTAACTGTTTTGTTATAAAGAAATATCGCCACTAAAAACTTGAAAAGTGAATAAATCAATAGATATATAATATTATCTTTATACAATGGTTGTTTGCTAAACAGTTTATACCATGAATACTACATCATCAATAAAGCCACGAAAGCTTAAAGTTTTCACCTACCCATTTAGAAGAAACCTGAAGAACATCTTTTGCCTTGAATAAAATGCCTAACCAAATCCAAGAGAGGATAATTGGAGAGGATTACTGCTTTTTGATCCAGACAAGAAATTCCCACTCTTCTTGGGAGTAGAATTTCATATTCATTCATAGGAACTTATTTGGCAAATAAACAGTTTCCAGCAGACTTATCAAACTTTAATTAATATAATGGGATAAAAATTGTGATTTTTGTTTTATTATTTATTTTTTGTCTATTGTAAATTTTCTGTATTATTTTCGTTTTCTACAATTGGAAGTCAATGGGTTATAATATTGAGAAAATTCATTATGAGAGTAAGGAGGGGGAAAATATTAGATTTAACTTTTTTTTTTATCATCTTCATTTGTATAAAAATAAAAAATTTCACTAGTTTTGATCTCCCCATCCGACTGACTTTTGACAACATAAAGGGAAATGAGAGGTAAGAGATTTTAATATTATCTCACATTAAGCAACATACTAGATAATATTAGGGTTCATATTAATTTATTTATTATTAATTAAGCTTACTTTTATATTGCTTTTGTATAGATGATTTATAACCATTGATCTACCTAGACAACAAAGATTTTTTTTTTATGTTTGTATATATAATTTAACTTAGCCAGATAGAATCGTGTTCATATATATATAATAATGTTACATATTCATTGTTGTAAATAATTGGTCAAGTGCAGGAATTTCTACCTTTGGGTTGAGAGTAAGGATTTTATTTTTATTAATATCATTATTAGATATCAATATCGTAGAAATTCATCCTTGACATAACAAATTACATGTGTCAGATTGAATTATTGTTCGTATTTTATATTTTGTTAATCAATAAATGTTAATATAATTCATTATTTTATTCTGGTCTCTAGCTCATCATTATTTTCATATCCACCATCAGCTTTATAGCTCATCATTATTTCCATATCCATCACAAACATTATTATCTCATTTAGTTTTACACATATCAATATTATTAATATTATAGAGGAAATACATATACATATTTAGGTCAATTATTATAACTTTAATACATAATGTACTTATCTTGCACATCCATATTATATATATATATCTTATGGTTTTGGATATGCTTAATTGATTTTTGGTAATTAATTTTCACCTATATAGAGGCACAATAACTGCTATTACTATGATCTCCTTCCCTGATAAGAGAGTCCAAGCAATTACTCCCTGAGTTCGAATATTGTGGTATAACGTGGCTAGAAAGGGATGAGAATTGGATGAATTGACCCAAATTGTATCTAGGTTAATAAAAATAGGTAGATCTAATCTATTGGAAATAGATATATTCATAGATTATGTATTTCATCATGTAATCACTTGCATCCTATCCGAAGACCCAAAGTCCAAACATAGTAAGTCCCCCTATCTCATGTGGAATCCACCATCCCATTACAAATATGCCCCTGTAATATATGTATATATCTGAGTCACATCTATTGACATTAATATTAAAATAATTAAAGAAATTTTTATTTAAGATTTATATTTATAAATTTTATAGACACTTCTCAGAAATACACATATAACTTATATACATATGACAAAAAGGAGCAGTATGAAATGTGGGTTAAGTGGTAGAATAGTGAAGCTCAATCTTGGGCTAAGATTGACTGCTTCAATATCAATTCTAATCGGTAGGTGCTGGATGCAGTGCTTATTAAATCTCTATCCAACGCTGTCCTATACATATTCTCATAATAGTTTTTAACTTAAGGTCTTTGCCAATATGAATTTTGAACTTGAATCTAATGAATGTTTTCTCCAGAAGCCATTTTTTTTACTTAAGATACTAATCTGGAATTTAAAATATTTTAATGTTTTGAAACCAAGATAAATTGCTTGCATGGTCATGCAGATCTGACACCAGTTTAGTCTCTATATATTTTGGTGTCCTGCATTTTATAATAACTGTAGTTATCTCCATCTCTGAGCCAGGATTGGTATAAAACCAAAAAAATATCACATGACATTAGTTTATGCAATGTTTTGCAAGAACTAAAAAAATTTTGAAAAGCATAATATAAGCTGGGATAATGTGATGTGTTTTTAATGAATATTTTATATATCAACTATTATATTGCTTGAAAGGTATTAAATTTGTGGTTTTTTCACAGTGGTATGTAGTCAGTGTTTTTTAAGTTTTTCACATGGTTAGAATAAATGAACAGTTTGAATTATTAATAGGTTTCGATATAGTATGGTTACACAGGTGATTTATTATACAAAAGAATCATTTGATTGAAGAAATAAAACATGTAGTTTATAGTTGTTGGGTTGTTTTTAATGAGTTTGTAGAATTATTTATTAGTTATATAAACAGAGAGTTATGAGTACATTTAATGTTTGTTACATTGTGGCCATAGTTATCTACTAAGAGAAAGCATGGTAAATAGAATAGTAATTTTTATGAAATAGTAAAATAATATAAATTACTAATCCATTTGCTGTAGAAAGAACTTTGCAATTAACTGAAAGGTGATTTTAATTCTTTGTGAAACTGAACAGGAAAAATGGATGGGATGATCACCAAGCACATATTAACCAGTGTGGTAAGTTTATTGGCTTTTTACTTTTGAGTTTAAGACCAAGAAACACCATAAGTCTTTCTTTTTAGTCACCTGATACTTCTTAACTCAAATATCAATTGAGTTTCCGTGAACTTAGAATGAATTTGTGGTGATATGATGATGATTAATTCATTAATATTTAAACTGCTATTACATTAACTAGTTGATTACTAAGGCCACCATGTTGAATTTTTGCAAGTACTTTTGATTATTCAAAGATAAAATATTATAGGTCATCAAAAGGAGAAAACAAAGTGAGAAAATATGTTGACTATTATTAAAAAATAAATAAACATTTAAATTAATTATTTTTATATATGTTCCTATTTTTTTAAAATTTTAATAGATTTGTTTCAAAATAAAATTTTTATTAGCCATTTTATTACATTCCTTATAAAAATTTGATTATAAATATGTATAACATGATTTATTCTTGAAATAATTTATTATTACAAATTGTTAAATAAAGTAAATCCATTTTAGCAAAGTCTTATTCTAAAAATTCCAGGTCATAACTTTAGTAACATTAATAAAAAAATTTAAAAAATGGGTTCAAACTAACTGAATAGAATGTAAAATGCTCAATATCACTAAGGTGCTCAAAATAAATATTAAGACAAAACAATTTTGTATGATTTATTAAAAGTATATTAATAAATTATAATTTATCAAAAATTTGTTTTATTCAGCACTTTTCTCATTAAAAAATAATAAATTGCCTACTTATGATTATATTTATATTGGCACAATTCATGATAAATTAAAAATATTTTTTTAAAATAAACTTTAAAGTTTATTACAATTTTAAATACTATTTAGTAAAAAAATACAAAGTTATAATTTGAAACAGCACAAATAGATTATTTATCTGCTTATATACACATCAATATATAATGATTCATTTTGTCATCTGTATGATTGCACACAGAAAGACATGGAGTCATTTTTTTTTATTTTAAGAAATATATTTTTTCAAGACACATTTTTATGCACACATGATCATATATGAATGAAAAAATGTAAAATTTGTATAAAACCCTACCTTTTTTAAAAAAATAATCAAAAACACGATAAATTATTGTTTTATTTATATAAACTCAAGTTTAAAAATTAATATTCAGGTAATTTTCAATACATCTTTAAATATCCAAATGGGCTTATAAGCAATATTTTCATTGGTATGTAAAATGATTAAAATAAACTTAAGTGAATGTACTATACATTAGAAAGGAGTTACAATCATAGTACTCTAAATAAATCATTTTTATATAGCGCGATGTTTGTAAACTGTAATATTTAAAACAGCATTACGCTGTTGCACATGCGCTTTGAAGATTTTAACTATAAATGAATGAATACTAACACTCAACCACATGATAAAGTCTTTGGAAAAGATAGAATGGCCATCTATCTTTTCGAACCCAAATGCTTTTGCATGGGCAAATCTTAAGTGTTTGAAAGTGAAAGCGTGAATATATTAAATGTTAGTATTCATTCATTTATAGTTAAAATCTTCAAAGCGCATGTGCAACAGCGTAATGCTGTTTTAAATATTACAGTTTACAAACATCATGCTATATAAAAATGATTTATTTACATACATTTAATATCAAATAAGAAGAATGATGTATCGTAAATTCTAGTAAATTTCATTAGCGTCTTTCATTCAAGCATGTAATAGTAATTTAAAGTGATTATTTAATATATTCACGCTTTCACTTTCAAACACTTAAGATTCGCCCATACAAAAGCATTTGGGTTCGAAAAGATAGATGGCCATTCAATCTTTTCCAAAGACTTTATCATGTGGTTGAGTGTTAGTATTCATTCATTTATAGTTAAAATCTTTAAAGTACATGTGCAACAGCGTAATGCTGTTTTAAATCATAGTACTCTATAAAATGTTTGCTCTAAATTTAATCAATCATAAATAAAGATGTACATTGTCTCACATCCCTTAATTATAGAATTAAATTTTTATGGAAAAAAAAAGATTGACATTGACTCTATAGTTATGATTATTATTGATACCATTATCTGTTTTAATTGTTATCAGTTCATTACAGGATGAAGGTCTATCCAAGCTTATTATTTTCTGATTCATAGCTCCTTTTCTTCACATCATCCACAAAATAGCCATATCCATCTCACATATGTTCTCTTTCTACCCGTCTTTTATATTTTCTTACTGGTATTTAAGATTTCAACCATCTATCTAATTATCATCTTTTCTAGGAATATATCCAATTCAACTCCATTTACAGTATTTAAATTCTTTCAACAATGTCAACCGTATTTGATAGTGATATCATATGCACAATGTGTACCAGAAGAAAGATGACCTGCCATTTTTCTTTCCAAGATACTTGCAATATTATGTCTGAATCAACACGTGTTACATACCAACATAGTTTAGCTATTGAGCACAAAAAATTTAAGATACCATCATGTCTGGATAACAAGTTATGACATGAAACATGTCAGTATTTTTTGTATCTTTGTCTTCAATGTTCTCCATGAAATCACAAAATTCTTGAAAAGGTTCTTGCAACTCACAGCTCCAATGCTATGCAATGTTTCTGTAGCTGTTTTGCCCAACTTAGAACAAAGTTTAACATTAGCAATTTTTATTAGTCATTCATTAGACTAGAGATTATCTACGTAATGCACAGTATTTCTGCAGTGGTGTAATGAAAATTATACTACAGAAATTTTAACATTAGCACCTTGATCCATTATGGGATAAGATACAAACATACTAAGACACATTTCCCATGTTAAAATTTGTTATTTAGAGATGCTAGCTCATTGAAACTTTTGTGGTAAATAGGTAAACTATGATGCTATATAATACACGTTTTTATTCAGAGATGGCACTTCAGGTAACATAGAAAGGGAGAGATCCGATCACACTATATATTTCTAAAGCAAGAAAGGAAAGAAGGATATTAAGAATTCCACCAAAATATCAAGAATGGTAAAAGATATACAGTTTTATTACAATTTATTCCCATAATTCTTGTAAACGAATTCTCGTTGGTGATTTAATTTGCAGACTTTTGATTATTTTTTTTTAAATTTGGAATGAGGAAGTGGTTTTAATTAAAAGAGAAATAATGGATAACATTATTATAAAAATAATCTACAATTGTGATTTTTGTAAAATAATAAGTAAAAAAAAACAAAAAACGAAATGAATAATTAAAAAGAACAAATTTAATTGTATAATAAGTAATCAGAGAAATGTTTTGTTTATTTTAAGATAAGTATGGAACAATTATTTAATAAAAGAAAAAAATAATATTGAATTTATTTTAATTGTTAAAATTAATAACGGTATAATATAAAATGATGCAACTACATCGACTAGTGGCTTAGGTTCAGACTTTAAGGTGTTTTTTTTTTTATTTATTTCAAACCAAAAATTTAATGATGAAAAAAGAAAATAAAGATGGTTACTAAATGTAAAATTGCATTGACTCCAGCTTTGAATTCCAAGTCCTCATTAATAAAGGTGAAAGCAAGAAATAGATCTGATGGTTAGGAATAAATTGTATCATTTTCTGGTAAACCATTGATACCTCAAGTTTACAATAAATGGTGCAAGAATAAAGAGGAGAAATGTTTAAAATTGTGATGTAGTACAAATTAGTATGTAGTCATTTATGTAGTAAATAAAAATTTGCATAAGTAAATCAAAGCATGTTAAACATACATATATAGCACTAGTTGTTGATATGAGATTATACTTCTGACAAGCATTTGAATTATATATCTCCTGAATGATCTATATCATTGGTGCTCCTTAAAGATAGCTTGTTGACTTTTCTATTTCCTCTCTGTGCTTTTTTTTTATTTCCTTTTCAATTTTTTATTATTTTATTTTTTTATATTCAGTCACTTCAATTAGTATAGAGTTCTGTTGCCATAATCTCTCTTACCATCAATTATCTCTCCATATTAATTATAGCACAGGATTGTGTGTTATTTTACAAACCTATTTCCTTACACCAATTATACACACTACAATTCAAGCTTCAATCTTTTTTTTATTGTCTTTTTATTACCCCCCCCCCCCAATCTTGATTTAGAATGGCCTTATTCATTTACGAATGGCTGATAATGATGATGAATAATTTAATAGTATAGAGATAGTTCATTGTTTATAATATGTTATAGGGGAAGCTAAACCATATTTGGTAAGGTAAAGATGCTACTGTATAGAAATATGGAGGAAGTAAGCTGTTTAGATAAGTAAACAGAAGCGTTGTTTACACGTAAATTAGAAAAGGTTGAATGATTCAGTATACAAAGATTTTGTTAAATAAAAGCTATAAAAGATAAAATTTCCTCCTACAATAATGCTAATGAGTCTTATTTTGCATTTTATAATCTTATTTACTTTGTGAATGTTATTTTAACAAACTAATAAAGGTTTTAAGTTTGCTTGTAAAACTATTGTAAAAGTATTAATTTGCCATAACAACAGTTTTGATATAAATTAAACAAATATCAAAATTAGAATTACAAATTTAATAAAAAAATACTATAATAAAAATTCTAATGAAAAACATAAATTTGTTTTTGTTTCTTATAGTATTTTTTGTCATATTATACCATTGTTCTAAATGTGATTGATTAAATTTAGTTAACAAATGCTAGAATGACTTATACATTGTATAATTGTTCCCCCTTTTTTTTTTTTTTTTAGATATGGTGTAGTTCAAAAACCCGTTTATATAAATATCATCCGTAAGCCTCTGGAAAGGCTTGTTTCTTATTATTATTTTCTTAGGTATGGGGATGATTTCCGACCACATATAATTCGGCGACGGCAAGGAGATAAAATGGTAAGATATTTTTTCTTATATATATATAAGAATAAATATTTTTAAATAAATACTTATTTACACTGATTCCTCCAAATTCATGTAAAATCTTGATTTTATTCCTGAACAGGTAAGATAATTGAATGACTTTATTATTTGAAAGTTTGTAAGAAGTTTGAGCACCAGAAGTGCCAGTACTGAAATCGATTCAAGAACCTTACAGTCTAGAATCCGATATTCTACCACTGCACTAAATCATGCAGAGCAGTCCTGAATCAACCAATTTTAACCATCAAGAGTGATTTTAAATAAATAGTTGAAATACTGGATTGTTTGTTTTTTAAATTGATTTCTTAATCAATCAATTTCAAAGCAAATATACTTAGTCCAGTGCTTCAACAATTTAATTATAGTCATTCTCAAGGGTTACTATTATAAATATGTAAAAGAATAATACATATACATTGTTTAAATGTTAAATAAATATAAATATATTAGCTTATAATGTATATTTTTATATCATTACACTTTGATTTACAGGTGTCACAATTTCTGCTCTTATAATGTTGGCATCAATTTCTTCAGATAAATGCATCAATGATTATTTCTAATCACTTATTAGTGTAGAGATTATTGTTGCCTACATATAAATTTTAAATCCAATTAAAGATTAATATATCTGCTTTTTTAATTAAATATAATCATGGAATAATTAATCCAACTTTACCTATCTTTTTTCATGTGAAATATCTTTTTTAAATGTATGTAAAATTTCTATCCCTCAGACATTCTTGACATATATGAAAAAAGTAAATGATCTCCAATATTTGGTTCATACTGAACTAGCATCCTTCATTTAATATAGATCATAACATCATTTGTTCAGCATTTATTAATAACAAACTATTACAGTTTGATTTATGGGTGTCAAAGTTTCTGCACACATAACCCTGATACCAACCACTTCAAATAAATACGTGAATGATTATTATTAATCGTTTATTAAATTAAAAGTTATCCTTAGCCCAGATTTAAGCTTTAATCTCAGTTAAAGATTAATATATATATATATGATATGCTTATGGTTTTACTCTTGAATATGCCTATAATTAAATAGTCAAAACATTGGATTTATTATATTTGTTTTTAAGTTGATTCAAGAATAAAGTCAAGTTTCTATATAAATTTGGAATAGTGTGGGTAAATAATTAATTTTTTAAATATAAGTGTTTGAGAAAGAAATTCCAACTATATATTTTTTTATATATTGTTGATTTATAAATATTTTACTTTTTTTTTATTTTGGAAAAATTTAAATATTATAATTATTAATTTATGATTACTTTTTGCCCTGCATGATTTGGGGCAGAAATAGAGTGATAGATTCTGGAGCTTAAGATTTAGTAGGTAACACCCATTTCTGTCATTTCCAGTGTTTGTACTTCTTATGAATTTCCAAACAATAGAGCCATTTGTTTATCTGCCCTGTGTTGTTTGGTGCAGGGCAGAATGGCAGATTCTGGAGCTTAAGGATATAAATCATATCTAGCTCTTCTTATGTGCTCCCAAGCAATAAATTCATTCAATTCTTGTATTTATTAATTTAATAATTACCATTATTCCTTATTTGCTCATGAAATCCAGGAAGTGGCAGATTCTGTCAGTCAGACATTTAATTTTTTTGATTTGAGGATCAGTCTAATAGGACTTTAAAAGTTTTTCTGGTAACCAGTTTTATTCTTTGCTAAATCATTCAACTTTGTGCTATCCTGACTTACACAATCATTCATCCTATGTTTATTATTGTTTAAAGATGTCATCATATTTCATTCATTAAATCAAAATTGCTCATGATCATTAGTTACCATTAAAAGATACTTCACATACCAAACCACGCCTTCTTTACCCTTTTTCTTTCTTGCTCCTCTCCTAAAATTCTCACAACTGTTCCCTTCTTAAGATTATCTTTCACTTTATTCCTCCTCTTACCTCTCTTTGCTTTACCTGCCAATATGCATGCTCAATTTGATTCCTCTTTTTAGTCATAATTTTTTTTAGAAGTGTAATTAGTAATATATGTTACTGTTTTTTTGTTTTTTTTTAGACATTTGATGATTGTGTGGAACAGCAGGGAGAAGATTGTGCACCTGAAAATATGTGGATCCAGATTCCATTTTTTTGTGGCCATTTATCAGAGTGTTGGTGAGATGCTTTTAATATTACCCATTAGGGGGAAAATTGTAATATAAATAGCAAAAATATTTAAATAATTCTTTATGCACTCAATGTAAAATATAATATCTTTGTTGCATTTTTAATTCAACTGATAGTTTTGACTGTTTAGCAGTCTTCTTCAGAGTTGAAATTATAAGGTGCATATAAATGCCAATATTATTATATTTCTATGAATTGTTGGAAGTGCTCCAAAATAACTTAGCATAGCACAATATGTATTACACATAATAATTGGAACCAACATTATTTCAAATTTTATTTACATCAAATTCAAAGTGTATAATCTATCTATTACACATATGTAATATAAATTGTCTGTATTTATTATACTGCAATATTTGATGCATTGGTAGAGTGGCAGATCCTGGAGCTCAGAGTCCTTGAATCCAGTTCTATTTTGTCACTTTTTGAACTTTTATAAACTCCTGAGTAGTAAACCATTTTATTATTATTATTATTAATATATATGAAAACATGTATAGATAATTTAAGTTTTATATATAGTAATATTAAAATAACATTGATACTTATGTGTATTTACAGCTCTCAGGAAGACTATTAAGTAGTCGAAACTGTCAATTGGATTGGATAATGTAATAAATATACCATATTGTATTCATTGCATAAGAGAATGTTTAAATGTTACTGCTATTTAAATTAGAGTTAATAGAGCCCACAAAGAAAAGGAGAAATATTTCAAAAATGGTAATAACGGACTGCATACAAATTAGTGTACTTTTCTTTGATAACTCAATTAATATTTTAATCTAGTTTGTAAAAATTTGATACTGTTTTTTCATTTAAAAATTATTTTTTACTATTAACTATCATAATCATCATCATGATTTTTAGTGATTTTATTCCACTAGACATGATTTTCAACAAAGTATATAGGAATAGTTTATGATTGGCATATATAATGTAATTTGTAATAATGTTTAGTTATAGACATAACTATGATCAACTGTCATAAATATCACTGTCATTCTTTACTACTATTGCCCACTGTAAATATAATGCAACAACAACATCACATGATTTTTCCATCTGCTTAATCACATGATTTTAAGAGCAGTTATCATCATCCTACTCAGGAATCATTTATTGCAAGCTTGAATAATCAGCGGACACTGGATGATTTAGTCCTATAAAATCCTTGTCTCTAGCTAGATTAACCGGTTTTTGGATTTTACCATTGCCAGTGAAGACTGTGATTCAAACTAGAACTAATATGCTTATGCACCTAGAAGCCACATTTTATTTATTTATACTATTCAAACATTTGTTTGCATATTTTAAAAAACCTCATTTTATGATAATTGTATATACTTTTCTATCCTTTAGCCAAAAAGATTAATACCAACAACAATACCACATAATTTTATTTTTATTTTTATGGAATTTTATTTTTTGTGAAATTAAGTTTATCCATTTAATATTGAATTAATAAGAATCTTGAAACAGTTTTTAATTTTTTCACAAATATATCATGATTTGTTTTAATTTATCTGTCATCTACATTTGTAATAATGATCTCAAAGTATAACAATGATATAATCATTTATCTCAAAGTTTGTAATGATTGTATTTTAGTTGTAATTATAATCATTAAATATCTTTAGAAAAATTCAAACTGTATTTAAAATTTTCATATACATTCAACTGTTAGTAATAGTACACACGTGAGTATATGACATTTTGAGTGATATTTTTTTTTTTTCTTCTTCAGGTATTGCTGACCTGATGAGTAACAATACTAATATGAGAATCAAACCTGGACTTTTAGAGTCATGAATATTGAATTTAAGGTGACACTCTAACCAATTAGGCTATTCTGTCAAAGGCAACATTCAATAGAAATTTTATAAACTTATCTATGAGAATCCTCCTGGTTTCCTTGTCCTTTAATAAAACTCTCATAAATAAGTATATGAAATTTCTACTGACTGTTGCCTTTCATCTTAAATTTAATATTCACATATCTAAAAGTCCAGGTTCTATTCCTATGTTAGTACTCTCACTGATAAACCATTAACACCTGAAGAAGAGAGAGGAATAATATTTCATGCAAAACATTGTGTTAACATATTAACCTATGTACTATTACTAACAATGTATTTGAAAAATTTAAATAAAGTTTGAATTTTTCTAAAGATATTTAATAATTAATATTAGATTATGAAAATAATTCATTATTTAATTATTACAGATCTATCTTGATTGCTTAGTTAGTATTGTTAGTGATAGGCTGCCTTTAAGAATTATCATATCTTTGTAAACATAAATAATGTGTCGTTGCTTCTAAAATCACTTCAGTAATTATAATAAAATAATTAAACAATCACTTCTAAGGTTACAGAAGAGCCTAGTTTCCAGCAAAAGCTCAGTGTAGCACAGATTTTCCAGTTCCAGTAAAAGCTCCAGAAAATCTCTGAAGCCAAGAAAACAAGCAAAACTCACTATATATTGCCATACACAACAAGCTAGAGTAATCAATGGATGCCAGAAGGCTTGTGCATAAAATCTCCATTAGATCTGCTCTCAGATCCAAGGCTCCTCACCGACGAAGGCCATAAGCCAGAAACTAGTCTGGAGATATTTGATGAGTAGGCACTAGATGGGGATTTTATGCACAAGCCTTCTGGCATCCATTGATTACTCTAGCTTGTTGTATGTGGCAATATATATAGTGAGTTTTGCCTGTTTTAACAACAGTTATACATAAGCATAAGAGGTGGTGGGCATGTGATGTTTATTGGCTTAAAGCCAAGAAAACGTTTTATCTGATTAATCTGAAGCTAACTTTGAAACCACCAAAGCTTCTAGAATCACGAACCAATCAACCCTGATCAAGACTGAAGCCCTGTGTCAGTTCTCTGAAGTCCAGCCAATCTGAAGCCACCCAAGCTATTGCCTTAAGGGCATTCATATATATCTATTTCTGAAGTTGTCTGATAATACTCATATTGAAATTATATAGAGATATAACTTATTAGATAACCATTCAAATAATTCTTTATTCTTATATAATTACACAAATTGCTACATATTTATTGCATAAATCAATTGTTACAGATATAATTAATTCAGTTCATGTTTATATAAATAAGAAATTGATTATATTTGTCTAACTAGAGAAAATTTATTAATGAGCTTTTTAATTGTATAAAAGCAATAATCATGATTAAAAAATTATTTTTTTTATAATTCCTCTTTATCCAAAATATAATTATGTGTCCTAGTTATCAATAAAAAGTGTCACAGTTAATAACTGTCTGTGATTCATCTTTCACACTGAAATAAATCAAGTAAAATCTGTGTAGAATTCAAATTGATTCCCATTGATTCCAATTTGTGATTTATAACATAAAAGGACTTGCCACAACAGAAAATAATTATTCTTCTTTCTCCTTTATTATTCTCTAATAACAAACATAAACACCTTTTTTTTTCTACTTTATACAAAGTAAGTTTATTATTTTCTTTAAATAATTTTATTTCCTTATATTTTTGACAATCCAGTTGTATATTTAGATATAATTATAGTAAAATATTCTGTTTCTATGTGGTAGAAATGAAGAAGATTGCTGGACAGTCAAAACTGTAAGGAAATAAATTTATTTAAAGAAGCTATGATTATGAAGCCATAGAGCTTTGAAAGTGCTAAGCTTTAAATAAATTTAATAATATATATAACTTCTTTAACGAGCGTTATAAGCGCATAATTATGGATATTATATTTGCATTATATAAAGTAGGGGGAAAGGTGTTATTAATCATAATTACAGCTGGTAATGTTGTTGTTTTTTTTAATTGGCCTGTAAACTTTGCTGTGTTATAATTTAATTGTTATAACATCTAATTTATAATAACTCTGAATTAGCTTATTTCCACAATTAGTTAATAGAAGGTTTTTAAATACTCTCATAATATAACATATAAACATACAAATTAATCTCCTAATATTTTTATCAAATATGAATATTTATACATACAATTCTTGAAAGGTTATATAAGTTTGGAATTAAACTAAATACCAGTTATATTAAAATAATATTACTGAATATTTTTTATAATATACACTATCATACTGCAGAAATATATATGTAGTAATCAAATGATTAATCTCTTCATTCAACATGTATCATGTCAATTATAAATGTAAGTTTATACTACTTATAATAATATAAATGGATTATTTTAATTGTTCAAAATGCTAGTTATTGATGATTAGTTCTCTGATAGTTTAAACATCTTCCTCGAGGGATTTTTTTTTTTTTTTCACATTTGAAGATGTTGATTGTACTTTCATTAATGTGTATTATTTTTTTTAATAATATATTTCATATTTGTTAATGTAATAAATAAATATGCTAAATTATTTAGGTGAGATTTAAATATATGTACATACTGACGTAAGCAACTGTTTTTGTCTTTTATCTATATCTCCCCCCCCCCCATATATATTACTGTTTTGTTTTATTTTTCTATCATTCTCCTTTTAATATCTTCAATCATTTGACTTAGTATGAAGTTCCTTTATCAGGAGCTTTTCATACCATCACTCATTTTTCTGCACTAACTATGACTTTGGGATCTTGCTTTCATGCAACTATATATTGATCCTTTAATTTCACTTGCCATAATTCTGATCCCCGTTGTTATCTTTATTTTTTGTTTTCACTTTACCTTTTTTTCTTTTTAGGGTTAGAAATGGTCATAATTGTTTATGAATAGTCAGTCGCTTGTGATGATGTTGATGTTGATATTTTAAAATTGCAGATTATTTAATGTTCTACACTCATTTTTTTTAAAAAAAAATAGTTTGATGTATTTGATAATAAAAAAATTGTTATGTTTAATTCTTTTCTAATTTGTTGTTATTGAATTGATAGGATCCCTGGAAACTCATGGGCCTTGGAGCAGGCCAAAAACAATCTCATTAACCACTACCTTCTTGTTGGAGTGACTGAAGAACTTCAGGACTTTGTTACATTGCTTGAATTTTCATTACCTCGCTTGTTTAATGGTGCCACTAAGCTCTTTGCTTCAGGTTTGATTCCAAATTTTTAATAATTTTTAATTATATACATATTTATATTAGAACTGTCAATAATAACGGGATTCTTGGAGTTTTAAAAATAATTATTAAAATTAAGTAGACTTTCAGGTTTTTAAACTAATTAAATTATAAATAAATGCTTTATCATATAGCTTGATAACAAAGATTATTGTGCCCAACTATATCCTACAATAACTAAATCTTTATATCCTATATATGAATGTGATAACAAACTTATGTAAATAATGTTATCTATAAAATCAGTAAATAACTATATTGTAGATAATAAAAATCATAATAATTAAATAACCATACTCTTTCTTGTTTGTTCTTCAATCATGTTTAAATACTTTTGGCAATAATAATAATAAATTATAATTTTCAAACGATATGGAAATATATAAAATATGTCCATAAATTTATCTATCACATGATGATGTCACTATGCAAACATACAAAAAGTCAAGATAATTTAAGTAAGTATAAAATATGCTTTATTTACAAAAGAAATAATAATAATAAAAATATTGATAATAATGATAAATAAATATGTATAAATAGTAGGATGTTTTCTCGGATATCTTTTGAACTATGTAATGATGTTTAAATTTAGATATATTCTTATATTTTAAGTATGTGCAATGGTTTCATCATGTTTGTGTTATATGTTTCATCACATGTTTGTTTTATACAAACTAAATATATTAAGGAAGGTTGTTAAAAAAAACATAAGATGTGCATTAGTAAATAACTATAACATTTCAGTATGTTTAATTTAATCTTTATTTTTATACTACAATGGCAAAGATCTCTATTAATGTGTGCTTCTTTATGCGAACATCATATTATTTTAGCAACGACTTCTACTTATTACTACTTCATGATAATATGTAAATATGTCACATTCCTACCTCAATTTCTTTTTATATATAGTTTTATAAAGTATACATGTCATTACAGCAAGGCCAACCTGGGCAACAATAAGGTCATGGGAACATTGCTCTACTATATGACAGTACAATATCAAAACATTTAACTGAAAATTCATAGTTGTTGAGACTGGAAAATGTTATAAAGACCAATAAAACACAATATCATATAGGAAATAATTCTAAATATTAATTTTAAACAGAAAGTTTTTAAAACAACTTTAATTTAAACAACAAATGTTCACGCAAATATGTAATATAATGATATAAAATATTTTAAATGATATATACCTGTTCTGAGATCATTTCCCTTATTTTCCATCTATTTAATGTCATGAGGATTCTATATTTTATTTAAAAAAATATAATAATTAGTAATATTAACTAATAATAGTTTTTTTAATTGAAACAATTCCCTTGATGCTTTTTCTTTTAAAGAATTCCTTTCGATGCATTTATTTTCAAAGGATTTTTAAATGATGCAATTACTTCTTTTTAAAAGAAAGAATTATTAATGCAGGGGTTCGAACACTAGTTGTTCATTGCCATGAAGTTGGTTTTTTTCATTGCATTGGATAGATCACATAGATAAAATATAGCAGCTTTTCCTCTAAGCATTTCGACTACATTTCTAGTTTTTATTAACTTATACATTCTTGCTTTATAATGATGTTCTGAGATGTTATCAACTTAAGACAATCTTAAGGGGACTGTTTTAAGGCAATTTTTTTTTTTGGTTTTTAGCCTTGCATTTTTGAAATGACTACAATTAAATGATTACTAATTGAAACCCAAGAAATGCCCAAGTAAGATGGATGAAAGTTTCAATGATTTAGTGCTATTTATACGTTTTTGGTTAATGTCATACTTTTAAGTCAGCATTGCTATGGCAATATAATAACTTTCTCAATTTCCATTCAATATTTTATCCTATTACTTTTCAGGAACAAAATTCTATTGTGTTAATCTCCACAACTGCAAATTCTGAGAAAACTTTTTCAAAGAAATCACAGGGTTCTTTTTGAATAAAAATACTTTAAATTACATAATAAATATTTTAAATAATTTTAAAATAAATTATTACACACACACACACACACACAAAAAGTTTTGCTAATTTGCTCTAACAAGCTTTATCAATAAAGCTTATTAGAGCAAATTATCAAAGCTCTTTATTTTTTATTTACAAGCTTAAAAATTGAGTCATGTGATATATGACTTTGATTTTTTTTTTTTTTAAATTATTACAGCTTTTATAAATTCAAATTATATGTTATTATGGTGAAACGAAAGCCACAATTAACACCAGATTGGCTCAACATCGGTACACCTTCAACAGAGCCCAAACGAACAGCAGTACATCTTCTGCATTTTTTGAACATACTAAACAATCAGGGCACAATTTCATTCCCGCTAACCCCGTTATTTTATGCTCAGAACCAAACGACTACAGGAGAAAAATAAAGGAGGCATTCTACATTAACAGAGACATCCATGCAATCAACAGAAGAGACACGTGCTTCGACATCTCGAAAAAATGGGCTACGTAACAGTAATTCATTTGAATATTCTCATTTACATATATTAAGTACATTTTCACGAAGGCTATGAGTATGAGGCACGGTTCCTCGAAAACGTTCAGCCAAATTTATTATTAACTATATATTTTTTCTCTAATAATTTACAATTAAGTATTTTTATTATTACAAATAAGGAGAAATTAAAACCACATTTATAAATATTAATATAAATCACCTCTTTTTTTATTTATTTATGTACCATCATAATAAATGATTTCTTTTTTTTTTTTAAAGTATTAAATGAAAATTTTATATTAATATTAAAAATAGTATTTTTATAAATTTAAACTGGTTATAATAAATATACATGCACACATATATACGAAGTTATATTAATTATTCTAAATCATTTTAATATTAGATATGAACTAACAAAATATTATTTCTATTATAAAAGCATTTACTCACAAAATGTGGTATATTTTACAGTGCATTGAATCATTAATTACTAACATAGTATGGATGTTTAAATGAAAAAATTAATTTTAATATTATGTTACTGCAAATTCAAAATTTACATAAGGTATTAAATTTTAATAATGCCATATTCACAAGGTAATAAAAAATTTTAAATTATAAATATTATTAGTCTTAAACCGATCTCCATATATTATATGTAATAATTTGTTATATTTAGTGTTATGCATATACATATTTCTATAAATCTATTTTATGGAACAAATAAGTCTGAATATGTTACTAAGGCAATGTACAAGCAAGATCCCCCAAAATCCTTTAAATTTGTCAGATTGGCATTGATAAAGTGGATATTATTTATAGGTTTATTTAAAGTATTTTTTCAGATCTTGCTTAAAAATTGATTTAGTAATGTATTCAGACTTAATTGTTTTATATATTTGTTAAGCCTTAAAATTATTTACATGCCCATTAAAAATCATTGTGTATTTCAATATAAGGGGGGTGGCCAAGACATCAATTGCAAGATCTCTGGAAATCAATTGGGCAAATTTTTTTTTTTAAATAAAATTTGCATCTAATAATTTTCTCTTTTTTTTCCTCTATATTTTCTTGAATTTTTTTTAAAATTCAGGACCAGCTCTAGAAAACAATTATTTATAGGTAATTTGAAATTCTATTTTAATAAATATTTTATAAAACAACATGGATAAATTGTAATACTAGAGGGAGCTGAAGTAATTTAATAATAATCATAGTAAAATGTCTTCTATAGTTTATATCTTATAGGAAAAAAATTTATCAGTTCGTATCTTTTAAAAACATCAATATTTGTGAATACCTAAAAAGACCTTATAAAAAAATAAAAAAAACACCAATTCATAAGTACATTCTAAAAAAACCAGGACTTCAAATCGTTATTTTTTTCCGTCCGGCAAAAATAACGTTTTTTTTCCTAGTTTCCAGTTCGAAGCCCTGAAAAAAATGTAGTCATGTACACTTTCACCAAAAAAGTCATCTCAATGTTTAAAAGTTTGACCACCCCTGCTATATATGATGATTAGGTATGTGTTCAAAAGAAATATAGTGTTAATTTTTGCACTTATTTATGATGGTTTAAACATATTTCTTTTATATATCTTTGATAAACCAGAATAGGTAGGACCATCTTATGCCCATTGTTGCTAAGTATTTACCAACAAGTAATGTAATTGTACTGGATTACTTTATCATTATGGGGTGGGATAGTTTTTTATATATAATACTTATACAGAAATTTATGTAATATATATATATATATATAAGTAGATAAACTAATAAGTAAACATATAGAATTAAAATATACTAATGGATGAGTCATTTAAATAGATTAATATATTGACTTCTGTAATGATTCATAATAGGTTGGATAGAATATTTTCTTTCTTAACTCTATCAAATTACAATGTTTAATATTTTCAAAGATGGCATATAGCCAGATATTTTTTATTAAAAATATTCTTTTGAAAAAAAAAGGGGGGAGGGGTTCATCTTTGAAGTTAAAAATAATTGAAAATAATGTCTCCAATTAGTTGTGCTCTCATAATATTAAAATTAATTATAATCCACTCTTTCAAAGCATAATTCATATATTATATATGTGTGTGTGTGTGTGTGATCACCATACTTTTTAATCGCTGCTTTAAAAGGATGTTGCATTTAGAAAATATTAAGGAAAGTAAATGTAAATATTGTTAATTTAGAATTTAAAATTTATATGCATACACACATATGTTAATGTGATGCACTGTGACTTCTCCTTATACGGAATCAGGAATCTCTCAGCAACTATGTCCAAAGAAATCTGTTAGCCATTTTACCTTCCCTTTCCATTCTCCACTCTGTTTTCCCATATCCTGTTCCATCCCATTTGCACAACATAATCTTTATCAACTCCATGGCTTTCATATCTAAATCCCCTTTATCTTTTCTCAAACCTAGCATAAAAACCAATAACCCACTTTCTGTATAATCACTTTGTTTATATTTATTCTTCCATAACTTCATTATTTGTACTCTTTCTGTTTTCAAGCATTTCATTGAAATAACAGATGCCTGATATTTTCTATGCCTTCTTTACACAACTTGCAGACTAACCCCCCCCCCCCATATTTTTCCATTTATATGTATATATTCTCTTGTTGCTAAAGATCTTATTCCAGATCCCTCTATTGTCAGCTTGAGTAATTGTAACTCTTTATTGATGAAAACAAAAACTAGATATTAGTTTGGGAATGTAGGTGTTATAGCATTGCTGTCTAGGGACTTGATTAATTAGGCCTGCAGTAAATGGCTATAGAATTGGATGAAGCTAATCTTGAAAACATTACTTCAGTAAAAAGATGATCAGACATCTCTCTCCCCAAGCTGACTGACTGCACTGCCTTTTTTGAGTCAATGTTTATATATTAGATAACAGTATAGTTTAGCTTTTCATTGCAAAAATTTTAAAGCATTAGGATGTCTGGATCACCAATTACAATACTTTGTACCTTTTTGAATCATCTTCAATGATCTCTCAGCAATCACTAAATCTTGTGAACCACTTGAAAATGCCATATACAGTTTGAATCATTTCAAGCATTTCGGTAGCAGTTTTCCCCCAATTTAAAACAAAAATTTAATGTTAATGCATTATTCCATCATGGGTTAAGATATGAAACTCAGTCATATTCAATTTCATAACTTGTGATCCAAACACACCAGCACCTTAACATTTTTGTGATGAATAACTAAAATGTTTCTACATAATACATGCATTGATCCCTTTTTACAGAGACACACTGTGTAACCAATTACTGATATTAAAGAATTAAAACTACTGCCACCAATCAATCTTTTAATCAATCCCCTTAGAAGTTAAAAAGTATAACGATGATATTCTCAACCAATCCTAGTATATTTCAATTTATTACTATGGTTTCTAGTTTCAGTAATGTGCATTTCACGACTAATTCATTAAAATAGTATTTACAGCTAATTAAAGTAGAAAGAAAAATAACTGAAGAATAAAATCTTAATTTCTTTTGATAGTTCAAATAAAGTTTGCTTTTTTTAAAACACTGCCTTCATAAATACAAAAATCCTATAATGCACATGAATTTCATTTCAAATAGAAATATTATACTGATTAGATTTTCAGTTTTTAAATTTGAATATGAATAGTTACTAAAATTCGGTTGCAAAATATCCAAATACTAAAAAATAATATATATATAAAGATATTTTATAAAAAATAACTTAATTTGATGATCTACTCATTTATATATATTTTATTATTACAATTTTTTTTTATTTCTTCACTTTAGTAATAATTAGCTTTTTAATGTAATTCCGTTTTCTTTTTTGATTATCTGATATAGTGGTTTTATAGCTATTTCTCTAATCTAATTAATTAAATGCCATAAAAGTCATACTTTTTTTTATTATTTTAAAATAATTTATACTTATAATAAAATAAACTTTGTTTAATAATTTAAAGGTTTTTTTTTTTTGGTTTTTTATAGGGAATAAATCCCATTTACGTAAAACAGCTAATAAGCAAGATCCAACACCAGAAACAATTGCAAAAGTTCAAGCTTCCAAAATATGGAAAATGGAGAATGAATTCTATGAATTCGCCCTTGAACTCTTTCACTTTGTCAAAAAACGGACATTAACTCTTAAAAACGGTGAACTACTGGATAAAGGACAAAACTTTATGTATGAAAAAGTGAGACCAAAGTAAAACAAAAAAGAAACCTTCAAAAGTTTATTTAAAGAACAATGTTAAAATTTTTAATGTTCCAGCCTTTTGGCAATTTAAAAACTATAAGTGGATGAAGGTCCGAGACCAATCCTTAATTTTATATTTAATTTTTTATTTTATATTATTTTTTATCAAATGCGGGTTATATATATATATCACTATATGTAAAGAGCCTTGTTTTCAAGTTAAGGCTTCTGTTTTTATATAAGAAAAATGTACTTTTTTAAAATAATGACCAATTTATTCACAATCCTTTCCTGATATGAAGCAGTTCATTCCTTTACGATGCTAATTTGAAACAAGTATCTTTAAATGAAATTGTTCAACATCTGCTCATATTTATTCAAATGTTTCCTGTATCTTGTGATTATTATAATTTTTTTTTTAATTCTAGAAAATTTATCCCATTTTTAATAGACTTTTTTTTATTTAAGTTTTTTTTTTAAAAAAAAAACAAACAAACTTATTTTATGAATTTGTATCTTTATAAGTTAAATGAATTGTAAATATTTCAAATAAACAGTACCTCTGTGAGACACTATATTATATTTTAATTCTGAAATATTCAAACAGTTAATCACATGCAAAAACACACAATAAAACATTATTTTCAACAATTGAGATTTTCTTATGTTTTAAAAAGGTCTTCTATGACAAAGAATAAAATATATATTTTTTTGCATTTTTATATTTTTATAATGATTTCATTATTGTTGCTATTTTTAACGATTTCAACTGTGCAGAAGTTTTCATCAGAAGGCGTTGTAAAAAATTTTTAAAAATGCAATAAAGAAATGCATATTACATATAAGAATGCAAAAAAAAATTGCATATTTAATAAAAGTATAAAAACATCTAATATAAAATGACAAGCAAATTTAATATTTTGTATTCCATGCAGTATAATATCTAGAACATTTATTTATAATAAAATTTTTAATATGAGATGCTACACTAACTTTTGTCAAGAGATCGTTCACAGTTATAATAATCAATTATTTATTGCTTCATCACAATGCTTTTTTCAAAGAGACTCTTTGGAGTCATAAACTTTAACATATTCAGATAATCCTGTAACATTTTTCCATTCTTCCCAGTGGCAATTTGAATTAATAGTTCAACATTTGAATATTAAAACTGTTATTAATATTATGAATCAATAAATTGTATTTATTAGAAATATAAGTTTACAAATGAAAAACATCCTTAAAAAATCATATTTGAACTTGATGAATATAGAAAAAAAAAATAATACAGTGAAATATGTAATGAGAACAATAAATTTTTTCTTAACGGACAATTACAACAACGCATAAAAAAATAAACTAAATCTTTATTGACTTTATTTTAGTGTTTAAATGTGAACAAATTATTATCATCATAATGCTATGAAATTCTATTTAAAAATTTAAAATTGCCTTTATTAAAATATCACAAAAGTTTTATACTACAGTGTTTGAGAGCGCAACAATTGTAGTTTCCTTTTATCGTTACTTCGAATTTTAAAAAATAAAACATTTTTAAAACATGTAAATGTAAACATGAATATATTTTTTTTTAATAATAACTATATAAATATTTTGTAAAAATAATCATATATATTTAAAGAAATAATGGAAAACATCGAATTTTTTTTGTTCATTGACAAATTAACAAGTTCATTTATATGTCCAAGATCAAAGAATCTACCAATCAGCAATGTTCTAGGCTTTTGTCAACTCATTTGTAGTTATTCTCTGTGGATTACTGTTATCTTCATATTTTTTGCTGAATTAATCAATTAGTTTAGTTTCAGTTTTTATTTTCAAATGAATATAAAACTGGCAAAATAGCATTAAAGATAGCCACAACACAGTGAATTAAAGCCAAAGAACAGCATAACCATAAGCATTTTGTAATATCAAGCAGCTGAGAAATAGTTCATTAAGGCAATTTATTCAAAGTAAAAATTCAGCACACCAATTCCCAATTAAATCACTAGTCCATTACCAATTGGTTTCTTTGCCAAGGCAAACTTCCCAAGTGCAAAGAAACACATATCTTACCCTGCCTTCTCATAAATCCAATTCACACTAAAATTATTTAATATCAAAATAACTTTTAAACAAGGTAATAGTTTACAATTTTCATTCTTTATTAAATGATATTCTTTAATTTTTCTTTTTAAAAAATATTTTAATAAAGATTTATGATTCTGAAGCTATTAGCTTATTTAAAAGTTATTTTTATATTAAATGTAATTGAAGTATGAGTTGGAATTATGGGTAAATAGGATAATAATTATTTATTTTGTGTTGTATTACTTTGCACTTGAAAAATCTATTTTGGCAACAAAATTATTGATAGTGGATTTGTAATTTAATTTTGGATAGCGATTTAATTGTGAATTGATATCATCATCATTTTCAACCATTATCAATCCACTTCAGGGTGAAGGTATTTCCACATTCAATCCATCTCCGATCTCTAGCATCTCTTTCACATTACCCCAGCACATTTCCTTATTTCATCTATCCATTTCACGTGGTCTGTTTCTAGATCTTTTACAATCTCTTGAATCCCGTTTAAGATTTGAAATGTCCATCTACTATCATCTTTTTTAGTAATATGTTCAGTCCAACTCCGCTTGTCTCTTAATTCTTTCATGAATTGGTATACTTGGTTTATTATATTGACTAAGTTAGCATTGCATTTAATATTTTCAAAATAAAAAATAATGTTTGTATTATGTCTTTGTAATTGTTTTAATGAGATATTACTTAATATTTTTATTAAATATAATTTTTGAATAGAATCTATACCAGTGATTGCTAGGAAGAAAATTTTTAACAGCAACAAATGAGATTGCATTAGTATAAGTAGAAAAAAAATTAAATACCATTTTTTTATCTCTTTAAAAACGTTATGGTAAAAGGGCTTGAACCATTAAAATCAGTAAAATATAGCAATTCAATAAAAAATAAACTGATAAAATATATCAACTTTTCTAGTAAATGGTAAGCTCACAATAAAGAAGATAGAATATGGATAACTTCCTGTACAGAGCATAATTCTCTCTAGAGAAATAGAAAAGAAGATGATTACTCTTCAGTCTAATAAAATACCGAATCGATAACATATTTTTCTTATTTTACCTCTGCCTGTAAACTAGGTATCCAACTACCAAACAATAATTGGATGGCAGCTGATTTAGCTATAGGCTAATTACTTTAAAGAAAAAAATTAATTTGTTTAGAATCTAAAAAAAAAAAAGTTCAAATTTCACCTGCATTTGAATTCAGGTCATACACGTGGCTGAGCTAATTACTACACTGTTAAAGTTCTTTAATTTAAAAAGACAAAATAGAAATCCTAAAATATCCATTCACAGAAATATCCAAGTTTATAGTAAAAAAATTTTAACAGTTATTTTAGAAAATAATAATCTTTGAGCAAATAAAAGTATGTAGTAGCTTAATTTTTTAAAAAAGAAATCCTAACAATTTCTTAGTCAGACTTGAAAAATCTCGCTTTTTCTTCAAAATGGCCGCTCCAGTATCTTTTCAAAAAAAAAAACATTTAACCAATTCAACAACAAATGCATATATCAATAAATTAATATAATTCAGTTTATTTAACAGTTATTATAAAGCTATAATTAAAGTGGGTTTGAATACAGATTTTCAAACTATTTTCATCTATCCAGTCCATCTTATATAACTGATACACATGACCACATAATGTGAAAGATAAAAGATCTCCAATATACATATTTCGTGCTGAATCAGCCCTCATCAGTTGGTCCAAGTCATCTCCATATGTATATATAATCAGTGCTCAGTTCATATTAAGATAGCAAATCTTCAAACTTTAATGGACAGACTTCAATCTTCTCCAAGTCTTCAGTCATGCATACCATTGAAAATCTAATATGGAATACTCAAAGCTCTTGTTAATGCCAATATTGTTATCATGTCCATGTTGACTTTAAGCCACTCTGACCTCTCATATGTAGGACCTTAATATGTCCATTTAAATACATGAGGGATGGGCAGAACTCAGGCTGAATCTGTAATATTTGAAAATAAGTATGATGTATATACTAAATTTTTTAGATTAATTAAGAGGGATTTGTACACAGAATTTCAAGCTACCTTCAATTATCCACTCCATCTTGTATAACTGATACACGTTATAACGGACAGAAAGATTCACCTGGATATATAGATCAGATTCAACATTCAGCTGGTTCAATCACAATGTATGACCAACTTACACAAAGTCTTTATGTGATGATACACCTATCTATCGAGCCCCAAAGTTGATGGCGCCAGATATAATGTATGGAATGATTACCACTAACCCCAAACGTTGCTGGCACTAGATATAATGAGCGGTACTCTTTATTAACAATCATAAGCTAACCAAGCCCAACAATGGTGTGCCAGATGTAACAGATGGTCAACTAACTTGCAGACTGTAATACTATGCAGATGTAGCAATCTGGCGTGGGATAAGTTAATATGCTCTAATTTATTTCCCCTGATGATATAGTCTGCAGCTACCTACCAGGCTTGGAAAGAGAAAAAGTTGCATCTAACTACAGTGGAACTTTGGGTCTTCAGGTAGAATGCTAATGAAAACCTGATGAAATGCTTAACCAATGATTGCATACACCTTAATTGACTAACTCTATCCCTATTTAATAATATTAAATGCAATTTAGGTTAGTTCATACACTTTCCCCCTTTTCAATTCCGTTATGCCCTAATATTCAAACCCAGAGAGAATATTGCTTTTGATTCCTTTAACAGGTATGAACAGATACACACAGCAACTCCTGCACTTATATATAGGTTACAACTAGCATTTATTATATTTGTTTTATTTTCAAGCTTTTATATGATAAGAAAAATAGATGTGTGTGAATGCATAATTGTTTATAGACTGTGGAATATCAGGATAACTCAATAAACCAGAGACCGGAATAATACAAACTCTTAAACATTTATTAATAATGATAAATATAAAATATAACAACAATAGTAATGATAAAAAAAAATTAAAAAAATAATAATCATCATATGTACATGTGTTACATGTGAACCTCTACCATTTTACTAATTAATTATTCTCCAGATCCAACCCTTATACCCCATGGTAGAAATCCACCTATGTCACTCATTCTCTACAAATCATAATTATATAGAAAAATAAACTTTAGTTATTTAATATAATTGAAATGCTGGCTAGCTAAATTATATATTTGCAGATGTTAACAATCTATTTAACAAGTTCTCCCAATTTATATGTATGATAGAGATAGATATTAGTTGATTAGTCAAACCTACTGGAAAATATTTATACAAGGTTAATCAACAAAATAAAACAATATGTATTCTGTATAAGTGTTGCAATTTAATCTATGAAAATAAAGGTAGAGAATCTTACCTTACTATTTATGTGGATAACCTGATGTGAAGCAGGTGGGTGAACCTAAATTTTATTTACAATGAAAATAGAAAAATATCAAAGTGAATAATCCCCCCTTTCTTCTTTGCTAATTCTAAAAAAAAAATGAGGCTTCAGCATTAGAGTGTGAAAATACAACAGATAACATGAATTAAAAAAAAAATTTACAATGTTAATTTCTTGATTAAAAATTGTAATTTAAACAAAGTTCATAAAAATCATCCTAATAGAAGTAGTAGTTGAAAGTTAGGCAAGTTATTCTTCAAAGCAGTTTCACTTAGTAAGTCATTTTCCTTAGCAAGGATAGATAGGTACAATGGTGTCTCCTGTAGTTGTGTTTCATGGTAAACACCTTGATCCTCATTTGATTCACCATTAAGTATTCCAATGCTTGTTTACTTTGGACTGCAGGCATCTTGTGTGTTTACAATAATGTAGAAAAATAAATATACAGGTTTAATGCAGCTGGTAGGAAATACCATGATGCACAATAGTGTGTTTTGCTCTAGCCCATATTCATATTAAAGTACAATTCAATAATTATTTGTAATCATAAATTTATATTGGATATTATAGAATCACTTTACGTATATATATATTAAAAAAATTATTTCATTTTTCTTTCTTTTCCAATTTTCAGCAGATTAATTTTCATTATTCTTTTTGAAAAAATTTAAAATAGTGAAAAGTTACTCCAACAACTTATAAAACATGCTTTAATTATTACAAAATTTATCAGTTATTCTTACTTCTTATTTCACTTTCTTTTCTCTGAATTTGGTAAACTTTTAGTTACAGCATTTGACTTTTAAAAATGTTTATAATTTAACTATAAAAAAAAAGCAAAACTCCATTTTAGCGTTCTAAATTTTAGTTTAAACTCCTGTCTATTGTTATAGTTGCTATCTCTTTTGACAAAAAAAGATTTTGTAAAAAGTTTCTATTTTTATATAAAACACTGAGAATCTTCGAAATGCTGATATTTTAAACTGCCTATTATTTAAATTCATTTAGATTTTTAAATGCCTATTGTTTAAATACATTTCATTTATTACAGATAATAAAATAAAATAATAAAATCAGTTTTATTTTCACACACAACCACCTAACTTAACCTCAAGCTACCCCTAAATCCTTTAACTATAAATTAATATTCAATTTTAAATGTAAAAAAAAAATATATACATTATAGTTTATTTAATCCAATAGTATATATATACAATATTACTTTCTAAAATATTAATCGTATTAAATTTATCATAAAATAATAATTTATTGTGTATTATATGTATATATGTAATAATAACAAACAAATGATCTTCCCATTATTAATATAAATTCCCAATGGATTAGGTTCAATAAATAGGCTTGATCTTTTTAGGAATGTGTGCATAACTGATACACGTGAACACATACATGTGAAATAGATAAATGAACTCCAATATACATATTTTGTGCTGAACTAGCACAGACTAGTTGATACAGATCCATCACCACCCCACACATATATAATCAGTGCTTGGTTTATATTAAGATAGCAAATCTTCAAACTTATAATAGACAGGAGAGTGGAGAAGATTGAAGCCTATCCATTAATGTTTAAAGATTTTCTATCTTAATATAAACCGAGCATTGATTATATACATATGTGTAAGAGATGATGATCTGGACTAACTGATGAATGTTGGTTCAGTACAATATATATATTGGGAGATCATTTATCTATTTCACATGTATGCGGTCATGTGGATCGGTTATATGAGATAGGGTGGATAGTTGAAAGTAGCTTGAAAGTCTGTTTTCAAATCCCTTTTAATTACATCTAAAAAAAATTAGTATATAGATTATACTTGTATTCAAATATATCAAACCATAAGTAAAATGTCTATTAGCATCTATATTCATTTTGTTATTAGTATTACCACTTTGAATATATAGTGCAGAAGTTTATGAAGTGCTGGGGTGAATAGTTGAAGGTAGCTTGAAAGTCTGTTTTCAAATCCCTTTTAATTACATCTTAAAAAATTTAGTATATAGATTATACTTGTATTCAAATATATCAAACCATAAGTAAAATGGCTATTAGCATCTATATTCATTTTGTTATTAGTATCACCACTTTGAATATAAAGTGCAGAAGTTTATGAAGTGCTAATAATTCTTTTGCATTGACATTAAATATAAAACAGGTCATTTAAATCCTTAGCTACCTGGAAAACATTAGAGCCCCACATGAATTCAAACTCTAGATCACGGCCTTCCCAGGTGGGAATGTAAACTACTGTAAGAAAGACCCATAAACAAAAAAAACACTAATCATGTTTATAAAATATTTCTAAAGAGCAAAATTCTTACTCTAGAAAACTACATCACCAAATAACTAAGTAGTAATAGCCGAATAAATAATTGCATGGACAAGAGTAAACCTTGATTTCAGTTCACCCATATAAAAATTGAATAGAAATTAGTCAACAGAAAACTATTCTTAAATTGAAGTAATATGAAATACCATCTTAAGCAACAATCATATTTATAAAAAAAGCATTTATAGATGATTCGGTTTATACTGCTTTTTATATTCATCAATCTTCCACAGGGCATATTTTTCGTACACAATTCATGAGCTGAAACAAAATAAACCCCGTATCTTGCTTCCATATATTAGAAATATTCATAGTGATTCGCGTACAATTTTTTGCTCTGATTTTAGTGTGTGTTTCCGATTACCTCCTAATCTTAACAGGAGTATAAACAATACAAAAGACCATATTCTACCAGTACATGCACAGCAAGCTGTCTACAAGATCGCGTGTAGCGATAACAATTGCCCAGCTGCATATTATGGGAAAACGAAGGCATCGGTCCATCAAGACTGTCCCAGCATATATATGCTTATAACAAAGCCTTGGGGGACCCATCTCACCCCTCTATTTTTGTACAGCATTCGTTGGTTGTGGGCCATCAGTGCAGGCCACAAAGGCCGAGCGTGTTGTGTAGAGCGACATGATCTGCGGAGGTGAAGGAGGCATGTTATATCATATCAGATGAACATGTGATGAACAAAAAAGAATCATTTTATGCCATATCAAAGAAATGGCAAGTTTAAACGTTCTTATCCTGATTAGCATATTTTGCCTATTTTGCACATCCATGGAAAATTAAGAGATTTTGTACTTCTTGAAAATGAAGGTTATACCTTCGAAAACGTTAGAAGAATCAACAAAGTTTGCCATTTATGTTTTTGATTTGATTTATATATAGTTTTGCTTTCCTAATTATATTTAGTGTGTATTTCTAATATCAATGCAAATATTAAAGTTTTTACATATAGAATTATCTAACACACATTTGAACGTTATATATATTAATGTAAGAAATGCAAGATAAAAGTCGTAAAATTAAAAAATCATATGTAATCAAAATTACTCCTTATGCAGTAAATTCTAAATTGACTAGTTTTCCTATCAGTTTATACTGGTCAACATAAAAGGCATTTTCGGCGTTTATCGATTAGTTTTCTATACAGTTTATTGCCTTGATAAGAACTTAGGTCGTTATGTATTATTTATTTGTTAATGTTATAAAATATTGTCTCTGTCAGTAACAACAGCGTTTTATTATTTTAAGTATAGACAAATATTTGTTTATTATATTTCTTAAATTGAAGCAACATATATATATATATGATTTAGTCTTGAAAGGGGGGGGGGGTATAGAAAATTAAAATGTATTATTTAAGATTTCAAATACAGGCATTCTTATACCTGTATATTGGTGATTATTTATCTTTTCTACATGTATGGTCATGTATGTCAGTAGTATGAGATAGTGTGGGTAGTTGAAGGTTACTTGAAAGTCTGGGTTAAAATCCATTATATTTACAATTTATTATTCAGTAAATATGGAAACGTTTAACAGCAGCACCAGTATGTTTTATAATAAAGAAATTTATTTTAAAGCTAAGCACTTTAAAATACTGAAAAGTATCATAAGCATAGCTTTTATTTGACAAATTAATGATTCAGAGAATACTACATGACTTATTAACAGATGCATTCAATGTCAGTTTTCACATCATAAAAGACAATACTGTAGATTTTAGTTATCACATTAAATAAAATCTCCAGATGCTAACTGGTAACATTCAAAAATCTTATGTGTCAAATATTTAGTCTAATTTTCCTCAGGAATTGAGTAAAACATCGTGCTCATCAGAAAGCTTTTCTTGAATTGAGTCTCACATTTAATCAGTTAATAGTCAAAGATAAGGACTTTCTACACATATATAGTATAATCATTAAAAACCAACCTACACTTAGACAATCCCGATATCAATAATAATCAACAATTTCTGTTGTCAAGGCAGTAACAATAATGTAGGATTTATTCACAAGATAGATTGGTGGGGAGGAGGATGTTTTATTAATAAATTACATTAATCATTTAATAAATTAGCCAATACAATAAAATATCACAACTCCAGCTTGCACATTGCTGTTTCAGCAGAATATACTAATAGATGACAGATAAAGTGTTTAATAAATTTCTACTCTGCACTGCCCATTCCAATATCCTTGGCTTGATTCCAAACTTATAGCTTTCATCAGTGAGGAGCTTTGGATCTTGGAATAATGCGCTTAGATCTTTAAGATCGAATGCACTTTCCATGTAGCAAACGTCATTTACTTTTTTTCTTTTTCACTATTAAGCTATCAGCTCAATTTGAGAAATAAATGTTTTCTATCTAAGCCAACTTGCATGTAAGTTATAAAGAATTAAAACCAGTTCAATATCTATATATTATAGTATCTTTAGTTTTTTAATAACGGGCACTTTTGTACTGTGACCAGAATTGATTGAAAACCAATTAAATATCACGATTCTATCATAACTACAGCTTACTGATTGCTAATTAATTAATGTCAGTTACAATGCTGCCCTATAGTTATTACAAAACTGAAAACACTATAATATATAGATATTGAACTTGTTTCAGAGCTATATGACTGTACAAGCAATTAGCTTAAATTGAAAATATTTGTTTGCACTTGGGTCATTAGTAGTTAAAAGGACAAATGATGACTGCTAGATGAAAGGTGGGTGCACCAGATCCTTAAGGTATATGCATTATTCTAAGATTCAAAGTTCCTTGCTGATGAAAGTCATAAGTTTAAAACTAGTCTGGAATAGCATCAGATAAAGATTTAAGTCCTATCATCTGGCATCTATTAGTTATTAAAACTTACAAGAGGTGGTATAAAGGTGTGCTGAAATTAGTCATTCTATTTATTATGTAACAAAATGCATGCGAGATGGAAAAATCATTGTTTTCTTGTTCAAAAATCCAGCAATGTGAACTGCTAGTCAGACATATTTCAGTCGGTTTTTGTGGTATTAAAGAGAAAATTCTTAGAAGTCAAAAAATGGGGTCCAATACAAATATTTTTCAATCATAACTGATGCTGGATTGTATTAAGCAGAATACAGACTAGTGTGAACCCCGAAGTGATAGCCAAACTTAGATTTTTGTATAACATGGGTTACCCAAAACCACAGTTAAGAATATCAGATTTACATCAGTTGTGTCATGCAATTCCTCACAAATTGTGGATGAATTCAAGTATATACTCCCATTTTACCACCCAAAATCAAATGAGAAGGCAGTACAGGGAGATATGCTAAACAAAACACTCATAAAATATTTCAGTGTTTTTTTTACTGATCCTGCATCAACAATACCAACCTTCAATAATGATTTGTCTCCAGCCAACTTGATAATCAAATTATATGAGGACGTTCTTCTTTCTTGGTACTAAAAATCAATCAACTTCCAGATTTGCTATGACTTGGCTTGAGTTTGAATAATTTAAGAATAGAAATGAAAAATGCTTCTTATCAAAGATTGTCACAGAAGGTGGCCATGACACACGTATATCTTGAACAGCATCTGGAAGTACCATCACCTCAACAAACTTGGTCTACTGTTCTATAAGCAGAACAAGTAGCATCCAATAAAATGCAAACATACATGAAAGCAAAATTATCTTTGATAGTATAGAGTATACTGTCATTAATATCATCAAGGATAGCCTATATGTAAATTAATCATACTTTTGTTAACCTTTTCAAGACATAAGCAGGACATTGTTTGATGAAATCCATTCACTGCATACTTATATGTCTAGTATTGTTCCCAAAATTATTTTAGCATTTGTAAACAAATGAGAAAAATAACAACTAATCCATGTTATTAAGTTTAAATAAAATTCCATTTTTCTAGAGACATAATTATTACTAAAATATCATCATCACAAACATTCAACAAATATCCTTAATTTATCTTCAACAGTATTAAATATTTGGGATTGCTCCTAATAATTAAGAATGGTAGTTTAGCCACGTTCAGAAGTGTGAAACAGTATTTCAGGGTTTTGACTAATAAATCTATTTGAGTAGATGAACTATTACTTGCATGAATGGATTGATTTATTGACAAATATTAAAACAGAGAATCAACATCAATAGGTGATTGCTAGAAAAAAATAATTTAGTCATGGAAGATGTGGTCATTTAAATGGAGTAATAACCTACATCACAATTAGATGCAGTGAAGGTAATGAATGCATAATAAGGGTTAATGGTCTTGAAAGATGTTTTTGATGGTATCTAATGATCGATTCTTGCAGGAAGAGTTTAAATCAGACTTCTGTATCTGCCACAGTCTTTAAAAGAATCCTAAATGCTTCAATGTCATGCTTGAAAATCCAGAGTATCAAACAAGGTTGTGATTTTTGTACTAATTTATTTAGTCAGAAATTTTGACTCAACTGATTTGTTGTGTTGTTTGAAATTATCCAGTTGTCCATCAGAGTTTTTTCATATTACACAACTGCTGCATGGTAGAATGAAAAAATCTTACAACTTATGTCTATATTGTGCTAAAATGCAACTACGCGAAGCAGCAATAAAAGAAAAAATATATAAATGCTAAGCAATTTTGGGAACATCTGTTTTCCATACTCATAGCATAGGATGGATGTGCTGGTTAAACATATATATAATTTAGATGTATGCAAATTTATGCAATTTACACCACCCATTTTTTAAAAATAAAAAAAGCAAGATTCCTTTCTATTGATGGTGCTGGATTGTCCACTATAAAGCACGCCTCTTTTATCTTATATTTAGTGTCATGGCATTCAGTGCACAATATTTCTGCTGAAATGGGTTAAAATATATATGACCAGTGGACCTCTGATGCTCCAAAAATATCAAGCTATTCTCAGATTTGATTCATGCTGTTATGAGACTCTAGTGACGATAGAAGCAAGAGTTTCCCCATAATACGCCACTTTACAGCCATTATATATACATTTAACCGGCACATCCATCATATGCTATGAATAAGGAAACCAGACAGACATTTCTGAAAGTGCTTAGCATTTATACTTTGGTTTTTTTTTTTCTTTTATTGTAGCCATCTATTAAATATACTTTCCTTGCCTTTTCTCTTTTTCTGGAGTAATGAATATGTTCACTTATATAATTATAGATTTAAATATTAGTATGAAACATGATCAAGTTATAAGGGGCCTGTGATAAAGGATTTGAACAGAATATATTTTGTTAGCAGATAGGATGGATCTAAAACCATTTGCTATACTATAACAGGAAAGTCATCATCGAATAGAATGTAGTTTGCCACTATCCTTCATTCTAATATTCAGTTCTATAGATGAGAAAGTTGAAAGGATCCAGTCCTAATTTAATTAAAGAAAAAAAGACACTCATTTTTGATTGAAAGAAATGTGTTTATTTTGTGCATAAATTGGAATCACCATTGTAGACTTCCTCCAAAATTATATGATAATAAATTATGAAAGAAAACCAAGTATTATTTAAATTGACCTTGTTATTTATTTGCCACCCCAAAATAAGAAAAATTAAAGATTAAATTGACTTTTTTTGTTTGTCATAAAAATAATGAAAACCAAGAATTACTTAACAGACTTGTTTGCCAGCCAAAACAAGTAAACCAAGGATTACTTAATAATTTTTGTATTCATTTTCCAGAAAAAATACACCCAGATTTATTTAATTGAGTGAATTGTTTGCCAACCAGCAATAAAGAAGTTTGGATGATTATTTAAGACCATTTTATATATACATCATGTGACCCAAAACTTATTAATAACATATACACATGAACTAACAACTCATTTAGTAATTTTTTTATTTATTATATTTAAAACTAATCCAGGTATTCTGAAATATGTTATAGGTTTATCTGACAGGGTAATATTAACCATGTATTACACAATTTTAGTTCACTATAGAATTTTTGTAAGTATATCATTAGAACATTGATCACATTGTAAAAATGATCTTAAATATCTTACCAATGATCATGCTCTCCATTTTGGCAAAATCCATTAATGCATTACATTGTTGTTATATGAAATTTTAGTTTAGCCTAAGTATAATTCTCATTTGTGCATTTCATCAATTTAACCAAATGGTTAAACTAAGTAGTTAAGTAGTGCAATATAGTGACTGAGTTTCTTGTACTTCAAACTACTGCTGTGGTGATCATTTAAGAGATGAAGATTTGAGGCTGCATTCTTGGTAAGACCATAATAAATATTGGTTAAAAATACCAGCCCAAATAAAAATTGGTCCCTTAGATCATAATCTTATATAATATCAAATGAATATGCTTAGTAGAGACATATATAAATATAATGATCACTTATGAGCAGGAAATAATATTATTGCAAGGCTGACATTACCAGCAACAGGAACAACACCAATCTGATTGATTGATGTTCAAAATTTGTCCTGATACAAATAAATATATTGTCTTACATGGACTTAAAAGTTGGATTATTTCCATTCTCTAGATGAAATTACTAAATATTTTTTCAGAAAGATTCTAAATTTCTTTGGATTTTTCCCAATAAATTTAATTGTTTAATATTAAGTCGCAGATTAATGTTGAACACTGTGTTTCAAGTTTTTTTTTGTTTTAGTGTGCCGATATGGTGATTAAACCAGTAACTTTTAAATTTGTGAATGATGAATTGTGTTAACACTAATAATTAAATAATCCAACATATAATTAAACCACTAAACATCATATGATCACCATTCTTTATGCTTACATAAGCTATTTACACAGAGACTAAACCCTCCATACAGTAGCACCATTCAATGCAAGCCAGAATAATCAATGGATGCCAGAATAATCAATGGATGCAGAAAGGTTTGTGCGTAAAATCCCCATCTAGTGTCTATTCATCCAATATCCCCAGACTAGTTTCTAGCTTGTAGCTTTTATCAGTGAGGAATTTTGGATCCTAAGATCTAGGTGCAGTATTCTCAGATACAAGGTTACTCACTGATGAAAGCCAACATCTAATTGCAAGTGAAATGCCATCATCACAAACCTTCAGACAAACTTTGCTCATATGATTCATATAAACAAAAATTGAAACATTCGACATAAAGTTTGTCAAGATAGCATTTTACTTGTATTTATATAAAACATGGAAGGCTATACAATGGAGCTGTGAACTATGCTGTATCTAAACTACATGACTTCAATTATAAATTAATCAAAGAAAAATCTAACAAACAAAAAACAAAAACACAATTCACAAATTTTATGATATTCGACAACCATTTTTTCTTCTCTGAACACTGTCATTTAAAAAAAATAAAATTTATAAATAAATTGTACAATATTCCATTAGCCACTTTTTTATATATTAATAAAACTTCTTCAGTTTATGTTGAAAGCACATACACTAAACTCTTTCCAAATTTTTCTAAAAAATATTTTCTAAGCATAATGCTAAAAGATAAAAAAAATTTAAAACATACTTAAAATTAATACTAATTTAAAAACATAAAAATAATTAGTTATAATTTCTTGATAGACTACTCTATTAAGTTTCCATAAAAGAAAAAATTATTGACTAAAAGAATATCATCCACAGTGTATTTAATAGGATAAAAACCATACATTTTAATATTTATTTTAATTAAAAGTAAAAATATGGCAGATTTTTTTTCTAATTCTTATTACTTCTGAGAATGCATGAATGAACATATACTTCATAATATATATACAAGTGTCCCCTCAATTTATTATTAACTATATATTATTTTTTAGAATTTTGTTTATATTATAATTTTTATTAATATTGAACTGGATCCACCTGAAATACCTTATTTTTACTTTATTTTATCACTTTAACAGCTTAATATTAATTTTTATTCTTGATACATTATTTTATTATATTCAAAACATTATTTATTTAATAATATCTTCTAATACTTATTATCTTATTTATTAACATCTATTATTTATTACATTTTCACTTCATTTATATTTCATGATTATATTTTCTTCTATAATGACTGTGGCCATAGACCGGAACTTCAAGCAGAGAGGTAGAATACCATTGATAGACTATCCATCAGTGATACCTATAGCCAGATTGAAGCTATACAAATGCACAGCTCAACCATATTTCCTGGTTATAGCCCTTGACTGCAGGAACCAAAACCTGTCATTCAAAGCATTTTATTTGTTTTGAGAATAAAACTCAGGTGCCAGTAACTATATAGGTTATATATAGCCAGCATGATTGGATGACAGGCACACCAATTCAGCATTTGAAATATCCCAATCTAGCTCTACTTTTAATCATGGGGTTCAGCACATTTTATTTCACATAGATATTTCTACCCTTAAATTAATGGTGAAGCAGTTACAAGAGAGAGAGAATAGACCAAATAACAATTAAGCAAACATTATTATTTATTCACTCACACACACATATTTAACATAATAAATTTTGTATAAAAATATCAATGATTACTTTCAGGTTGAATTTATGATAGTCCTTTGTTAAAGTTTATTTCATTTAAAATAAAGTGTCTAGACAGTTATTATTAAAAATAAATTTACCTAGGTTTTCATTATTGTCAATTTCCAACCGGTTGGCCTCTGGTGTTCCATTGATGGTCTTCATGCTCATATTCATTTTGTCTCAACAATGGGAGTGAGAGTATGTGGCATCTCCTTTATGACTTAAGCAATGGTTCCAGGCAAAGACAGTTGATTTTTTCTGAGGACTTGGGGCATGAAGACCAGTTGAAAACTCTTACAGCTTTCTAGCAATGCATGTTGCTATATTGTCTGCATCAATAATGACTGGTTTACTACTGCACTTAAATTTGTGAATATCTGGATCTCTGAATGAATCTCTACGAATCTCAGAATGTAAATGATTTTTTAAATTATCATAACTTAAATCTACTTTTGATTAATTTTTACATTTCGTTTTGTCTAATCTCTTTTCTAGATTAATCTACTATCTCATCGCTTTTATACTGAAGAGATAATTTACATAGTTACTTATTTCAATTAGTAGTTTCAATTTTATTATCAGCCAGAAATCTTAATGGCATTCCAAAAGTTTTCTTTTACTAATTAATTTTATTCTGATTTTTTTACATTTACTTATTTTTAGACATTTTCTTTTAATTATTTTAATTTATAAAAAGAGAGAGTTTAAATTTTTATTTCTCCTAATTCTTTTCCCCACCTGCTCTTAATAAACAGCTTTATTCAAAAAGCAAAATTATATTTTTTTTAAAATATACTTTTAAATATATATATTTTTTTGCTTTACTTTTATCTAATAAATTTGTTCATTTATTTTTAAATTATCAACATGTAACACAGATATATATGTGTTTATACTATAATTTCAATTAATATATATATTGTGTATATAAAAATGCAATCTGTTATATATATATATCTGTTGAAAAGTGTTATATACTTGTAGTTCGATAAACAAAGAATATTCTATTTTAATCAATGTTTATCAACAAAACACAATCTACTATATGCTATATATCGCAATAGGGGCTTGGAACAAAATATAGTATGGTTCACAGCTCCATTGTATATTGGTGAAAACGGTCACTCCATTGAAAATTGATTAAAAAAGCAGAAAGCAGTAATTAGAAAAAAACAAATGTGTCTAAAGTAGTATATCATGTAACTTACCAATGAGTGCATACACAAGTGAAAAAAGATAAGAATATTGTTAGAGAGTAAAAAAAAAAAATTTAATGACACTGCTTATATGATAATAGCAAATAATTGTATGTTAACCTAGTGTGAGAATATATTATGTTTGGTAACCATTTATTGATCTTGCACTTAAGAAAATATTGCGAAATCAGAACCTTTAGAGTTAGATATATAAAATTTTGCGGAAGTCTAGATGGATTGAAAATCACTTTAAAATTCAGTATTCATGAATCTAAAGATAACTGGTTTTATTTCCAAACTAATACTGTCACTAGATAAATCAGCAGTATCTGAAGAAAAGAAGCACAACTTAAAATACTGTGTTAGACTAAACAAAGGATGTCTCTGGGCCACACATAAAATATGTAACATTGCTGAAAGCTAATAAACAAAAATAAAAAAAAGTCAGTGCATAATTTTGTAATATTCTCCACCTCAAATAAGCTAAAAAAATCCTTAAATAATAATCCTAATTATGCACGATCCATTCAGAGAGTCTTTCAAAATTGTTGAGTGGATTCTAAGTTTGTAATCACTAATAAAAAATGTACATATCTAAATAACAAAACATCAGTGATGACTTTTTATATTTTTTCAATTACAAATGTAAAAGACGAAAACAAAACTAATTGGATATTTCACACTATATATGAGTGCACATATACATTTATTTTAATCATGTTGCTATATGCAGTCATAAAAAAATCTCATAATGTTTTAAATAGGTTTATGATTTTGGTTGGGCCACATTCATAGCCATCCTGGGATACATGTGGCCCTCAGACTATAAATTGGACACTCCTACACTAAACTACTATTTCTCATAGTTGAATGTATTTGGAAATTAACGTTTGAATTTTTTAAAAAAAACATTTAATAATTAAAAATACATGATGGAAATAGTCCAACATATGATTACAAAAAAAAAAAACCAAAATGTTTGAATACTTTTTTGCTGTTTTAATTTTTATTTAAAAAACATCACAATACTGCATATAATTTTTATTTTTAAATAAGTTGATGAATTTTTATTTCTTGATAATGAAATTATGGAATTTTTTTTTGTCTCTCATTCCTAGAATACTGACAGTTTTTGTTTATTTGTCCTCATTTCTTGCTCTCTGGCAATGATTTTCTCTTTCTGGTGAAGTTCTCCTAAATGTTTTTGCATGAGGGAAAGTTTTTCAGTTAACTGGCCTGCAACTATTTTGTCTCTAAAAATATACAAAAAAAATTCAACATTAATAAACCCATACTTATCCCCAAGATTAGATATACAGAAAGCAAATAGATTTGCTTTTTCTATTTAGAGACAATAAAAAACAGATATTAAAGTTGCCAAAAGATTATTTTGAAATAACAACTCAATAATATAGTATGATATCATGTAGTTGTGGCTTGTGTTAGGATTTAAAATATTTAAATCTCTAGCCTAATAAATGATTAGTAAAAAAATCATCAATTATTACAATTTGATTTACAAATGTTCAACTTTCTGCACTAGGACACCAATGATATCGTCCACATCAATAAAAAGATTCATGATTATTACCAATTATTTTTTAGGCTAAATTATCAAATATATCATTCCTGGCCCAGGTACAAACTTTAAATCCAGTTAAAGATATAACCACAAAGAATAATTAATTCAGCCTCATAACTCCTTTTCCAAATATAATGTCTTTTTAGATATATTTAAAACATTCATTCCATTAATTCATTCTAACAAACATATCTGTGACTTCCAAAATGCATTTCTTACTGAACTAGCATTCTTCAAATCTCTTACATATATTTATCATTTAGTCAACATTTATCAATATCACAATTTGATTTACAAGTATCAAAATTTTTGCACTCTACCCAATCACCTTGGATAATACATTAATGACTATTATCAATAATTTATTAGAAGATAACAAATAAATACTCTTTTCTTTATACAGTTTTCATAATCGATAATTTATTCTCGACTTGACAAAACCTTACAATTTTGAATGTCCAGCAGATTTCTTCAAAGCTATAACACATAATATGTATAGTCTAAACAATATAATTAAATATAACAAATTTTACAATTGAATGGACTGTCCATTAATATATACATATTATATATACTTTGTATCGTAAAACTTAGTGCATAACTATATACATTACAATAAAAATGATTTATGTTTTTAATATTATATTTAATTTTTACAAAATAATTGTAAATATTAAAATTTTAATAAATTAATAACATTTCAAAATTTTAATAATATTTACAATCACTGTGTAAAAAATAAAATATACAGAAAAGATAAACTGTTATTGCTGTAATGTATATAATTACATAATGAGTTTTATAATATATATTGTATAAGATATATTCTAAATGTATATATAAGATATCGAAACAGAACAAATTTAATTGCAGCTCTAATTAGTTATAATACAAAGCTGCATTGTTAAGAAAGCTTAATAAATGCTCTGATAGATTAATAAATTAATGCAGGCATATTAGATATATGTAGTAACTAAACCATACCAAGGTAAGAAATTAAAGGAAAATTAGCTTATGGAATTAATCATACTATTAAATATTTAATAAAAGAAAATCGGTCTTTATTATAAAGTTAACGATGCTATCCAATAAAAGCACTTTGTAAAATTATAATTAGTAAAGTGATAACCAATACAATATAAAGAAAGAGAAATTAGTTAATTTTCTTAAGTTTTATTGCATGTAAATGAATTTGAATTGTATAGTTTAAGAAAATGTATCGCATTTTGTAATTCTTTCAGATTTCTCTGATGGATGACGGTTTAAAGAAAGAACTTGTCATTTCTTGTAATAAATTATAAATATTCTAAAAATTATAGAGCACTAAAATCTAAGATGTTGAAGTGCACCCTTACCCCAACATCTCTAGCATGTTAAACATTATTGGCGATGAGTATGCGACACTCTTTATAGACATTACTCTTGACTATTGTATAGCATATGATATGAAGGTTTCTGTAGTTGTAATGATGAAAAGTATATTAGAACGGATTTTTTTTTGCTTAAATGTATTGTAATTTATGTGAGTTAGTAAAAATTGTAACGAATTCTCAAACATTCCTACTTTCGTTGTCAGGGATCAGAATTCATTAAATGAGAAGTGTAAATCACGATTCGGCAAAGTTCACGATCAAGTCGCGCACTTTCTGATAATTTTTCAAGATCAAAACAGTTCAATGGCAGACAACCGTTCGGCGTTGTAGTTTTGAGATTTACCTGCTACAGAAGCAGATGCGGTGGCCTTCCTTCAACCCCCAAAAAAATATTTTACCCACCCAGAAAAACTGTCTTTGTGGTGGTTTAATGAAATTAAGGCATTGTCAAACATCTGAAATGGAATGTCAATCGCGTCAATGTCGACAAAGGTGTTCCATTCGTTCATAGAACGGGGTTTGAGAGCTGCCGAAACGCTTTTTCGCAAGCAGTACAGCTAATTTATTATTGAAGCTGGGATCAGCTTACAGTGAAGCATATTAGAGCTGAGTTGGAAAGGTGTCAAAATGCCGTAAGGAATATAATGACAGGTCTTAGAGAAATCTGTCGAGAAAGCCTTGTTTCTCGATTAAAAAAAAAAAAAAAGTTTCTTCAAAAACAATAAAAAAGACTTGGAAAAAAAAAAAGGTTAAAAAAAAAAAAAAAGACCGGACAAAAAAAAAAAGACAGAATATTTTAAAAAGCCAACCCCACCACCCCCATTTTTTTATTTTTAAGAAATATACATCAAACCGGTTACAAAAAAAAAAAAAAACAGCAACAAAAATAAAAATCAAGCAAATCCAAATATTAAAAACATAAATCAACAAAATTTAAAAACAGCCCGGTAACATTATATCTATTTGTTTTTCACTAGCAACAACGCCATAGAGCGGTATGGGTAATTAGACGATGTATTACCCAAATTTTCTTAAAAAACTTCTTTATTTTCCTTACAGTTTCGACTGCTGGATAGTCTAAACCAGCAGTCAAAACTGTAAGGAAAATACAGAAGTTTTTTAAGAAAATTTATTTGCTTTGAAGTTTATATGAAAGAAGTTATTATAAGCAATATATATATGATGATATGCAAAGAAAATAAAAGAGAAGAATAAGAGTATATACTTCATTTATAAAATAATAATATAATGTGAAAATATTTATGAAAAACATTCTGATGTAAATAAATAGGTCCAAAAAGATAATGAAAATTGAGAAGAAGCAAGTAGCACAGATTGATTTCATAAAGATAAGAGAAATAGCTGGTTAAGATTCTCTCAAAATAGCCTTATATAACTATACCTTGCTGTTTTAAAATATTGTTGAATACTCCATCCATCTCAGCAAGTATAAAGATATTAGCCAGCAGAATATCATGAGTGTTTAGAATGCCAGTCAAAAGACCTGGAGTTATGCAACTGCATCCAGACAACCATTGAAGTTGCATAGAATGCAACATTATCTGCTTTAAAGAAAACCATACCACAAAGAAAGAAGTGAGCTCTGCTGTAATATGTATCATATCTTTCTCTACTGAGACTTATCTATACTAACTACTGTCACTGATATCTGAGGAGAATAATTCCAATCAAGACTGGATTGCTAAAGAATATTGTTAAAGATGTGTGCATACATAGTAAATGTATATCTGCAGAAAAATATGGTTTAAAACTTTAAACATTTTTATTAGAGTAAGATCTTATCTTTATATTTAACTATAAAGCCTTTTTTTAAAAAATTATTTTGTATTTATTGTATTCATCTGTAGCAGTTGCAAAAGTATAAACAATGGATTTCATTTTTTTTATTTATTATAAATAAATTATTTTTATTAATCAATTTAGTTTTTTTTTTTTCTTATTGAACTCATTCTAAATATATGTCATTAATATTCATTAACCCTAAGAAGCCCTGCAATCCACTGGTGGATATACAGAGATAATAATGATAAGATATCCAGAAGTAAACTTTCTATTTAGAAAGTCTGGCATCTAAAATTTAATTTTAAATTGAATTTAGAAAAAGAAATTAAAAATAACTTTGGAATGATTACATTTAATTTAATCTTCAATGCCAGTCTTTTGATTAATATTATCAGATTATCAGTGTTGGTTATATATCATTAAATATATTTGATTTTAATCATTCAATATGAACTCTATCTATTTTATTTGAATTTATAACCCCACTTGTTACATTATTTATCTCATCTTTTAATCTATTACTACATTAATGGACATGCTTCAAGTTGTAAAATTTATTATACGTATTTATATGGTTTAGATAATATATGTTATATAATTCATATATTTTTTTAAATATTATAGGTCTGAAGAAAGCTATTGGATAGTAAAAACTGTAAAGTTTTGTCAAGTCAAAAATAAATTATTACACTGTAAAAATTTTATAAAGAAATATTTATTTAATTGTTATATTAGAATTAATCAAGGTATAAAGAAATGAAAGAAAAATGTATTAGTATAAATAAGTGAATGTGAGAAATTTGGTACTTATTAAGTTGAAGCAAATTGATAATGCTTAATACTGTCAAGTGTTGGTAGTCGAGAGGTCAGTGCATCTGCCTTGCAAGCAGTTGCTTGCAGACAGTTGTTGCGCTTCCCGGCCAATGCTTTGAATATGAAAAAAAAAAATGATGAAGGCATATGAAAGGTTTCTGAACTGGCTAAAAGTTCAGCAAGAAATATATCTTAAAAGGGTCATTTATAATTTTCAGGTATATTTTCTTAAATGTGTGGAGTGAAATAAAAAATATATCTAATATATTATACATGGGAAAAAAGGATGGATTTAATTAATAACATATGGATATAATGAAATATATTAATATTTAATTAAATTTTTTATATCTGGACTAACAACAATTAGATATTTCTAGCTTAATAAATGATTGGTGATAATCATTAATGTATATATCAAAAGATGTTGTTAACATGAGTACAAGGGAAAAAAAATTTACATTTACAGATGATGTCATAATAGTATGATCAAATGCTGCCACTTGATAGTTTGTTATTGCTTAACTTCTTCTTAACCCAATAAATTCTACCATCTTAATACTCATAATACCTATAATCACATCAAGATGAATATCCTGGTTCTTATATAATTATTAGTTAGGTTATGTTAGGTTCAATTACCACTTGAATAGATGAGTACCTGGGAATCTTGAGGGTTGTACATCAATTGTTTGTCCTGTGTGATTTAGTAGTGATAAAGTGATGGGCTTAGTACGTGGATCAAAGCTCAATTATTAGTTTGGCTGACTGAATTACATTGTAAACTTTTAAGGAGCTCCTTGCATCATTACCAATTCACAGTAACACTTAAAAACATTACCTAAACATTGTGACTTCTTTGCATTTAAAAAATACTGAAATTGATGAGGGTTTCTTTCAAATGCTACAAGTAAATTAAATTGTCTATTCAAAAACTTCTCTTAAAAATTTGAAAGCCTTAAAAAATATTACAATTTTCTGATGTTATGATCACTGTCACTGCCTATTTTAGTTTGGCATTAACTAAACAGCAAATATTTTCCATAATATTTATCATGCATAAATAAAGACTAGGTAAATAATTTATAGAAACATTTATTACATATCTTGAAATACAGAAAGTATTTATACATCAACATATATACATATAGTACTAGTGAGCTCCAAGGCTTGTTAAAATAATAATAATGTTTGTTTGGCCTGCAAAAGTCCCTACATTCATTTTGGTAAAGCAGTGTCGAAATTAACTGGGAAGATCCTCTGTAGAGCGGTGCTCTTCCTTAGTCATCTAAAGTCTTCAATGCTAACTGTCCAAAATTCCCAAATGCAAATTAATGATCTTTTTATACTTTCTTGCATATTGTTTTAGTTATTATTAGATTATCTTGTGTTTTCCAAAAGTAATCTAAGAATAGTGTCTTATTTTATAATTTACAAAAATCTAAAAACTTCTAAATCATTTAAATTGCACACTATGTATTATATGTAAACAAACTCAGCAATATTAAAATGGAACCATCACTTAATTTATTTTATTCAAAAACCAGACTCTCTGCACAATGTGATAATACACATTAGTAACTCATTAAAGTTTAGCATGGCACATATTTTATGTATTTAACAATTGTTATAATGGATGTATAATGGAGCTAATACCAGTTTTATTATATTACACACTTTTTCTAGCTCAGCTGACAAGTGGAAGTTGAGAGAGGATAGTGTGGAAATTTTGTATACTCATGGACAATTGCAATATAATAGATTAAGAAGATATTTATAAATTTGGAAAATTTGGCTTGATTATATACGTATAATACAATGCTACATTAATTATTAAAAAGTTAATTTACTATAGTGCCACTCATAAGGTGTTGCAAATCATAGGTATTTACTTAGCTCATATAAGTGCAGTAGAAGAGAGTAGGTAGATAATATCGCCCTCTATTTGGCACATTCCTTCTACAGAGATACCATTTGCTATTACATGCATAATCCTTCCCATAATCTATTTATTACTTCCTGGATTTGCTCAGAGGGAAATTTCCTAGTTCTGTTCTCAATTGAAGGTAATAGCGGAAGGGAATGTCTAGGAAAGTTAGATTTAAAATATAATAATTGAGGTAAAATGCCTCCCAAGTTCTTGGAGCCCCAAACAAAAGGAAAATCTTAAAACTATAATAAGAGATAGCAGCAATGTCAATAAAGAATTATAAGGCTATTAAAGATTCCCTTGAGCAAATATGACAGAAGAATGAATTCTGTTGCAATATAAAGTAAATAAAAGAAATGACTTCATGAATGCATCTTTTAAATCCTCAGTTGAAAAAAATATTTCTACAGGATGAAATATATTATAAAAACATATTTAATCCAAAGCCATCTGCTGAAAACTTTATTATCAATGGATAACAGATAGCAGCACAATATCCAAATCCCAGACTACTTTTTGCCAATGGCAATCATTACTGAGAAACTTTGGAATTGCATCTATATATTTGACAGTTACCATTATTTTTTTTGTACAGTCCAAGCTATTAACCTGAGATCCAAACACCCAAAAAAACCAAAGATATCTACAGCTGGTTACTCAAACCTTAGAAAGTTTGAATCTCATATTATTAGTGTGAATAATATATAAGAAGTAACGGTAAATCTACATATATATAAGTTCAAATCTAAGGTTCACTGATGATGATGGCCAATAATTCAAAACTAGTCTGGGATTTGGGAAAGATTATTCCATGTAGTATTAACTAATTATTAAGTTACATTAGATGGTTCTTGAATAAATGTATTATAGTTCTACTAATGCAATTTGTTAAGCATGATTAAGTAATACTTAAAAGACTTGTGGCACAAGAGGTCAGGATCAGATATTTTTTTAATTACATAAAAAAAAAGGATTGTCATCTGATCATTCGTGTCAGCCGCCAGAGGCGCGATTTCTAGCTAAATTTCTAGAAATATGCCGTTTCCGCGGCCGCACCCAAGCCTTTAAGCATTCTTTCTAAAAGAAATCCTAGAAAGATTGTTAACTCGGAGTTAAGTCTACTTTCTACGCTAAAAGGTAGAGTATTAACTCGGAAGTTAAGTCTCCTTTCTACGATAAAATCTAGAAAGAGTGTTAACTCGGCTTAGCGGCTAACGGTGTGGCTTTTTCCGATGCTAAAAGCAGAGGAAAATGCTGTAGTTGTTTGTGTCACGCATTATATCGTAATGCTGCGTTATATATTTGATGTAACAATATTGTACTAGGGTGTTTATTTTGATCGTGTCAAAATTATTTAAATTTTCATCGGTGCCTTGTTTTTTTTAAGACCAATCGATGTACTGTTACATTTTATCAATTTTAACAGTATCGTGATTGTTCCTCATAAATTTGTATTCCTCCTAAATTTTCGATTAGGGTGGAATAGCGTAAAAATTTAAAAATCACGCTTTGAGTCACGTTTTAGCGAGAAATTTTCCGAGACAAAAAGTACGGCTAATTCCCACAACAGAAAACTTGAAAAGATGGGAATTGCCAGACACGGGCCAGCGCTGGAATATTTCTACAGCAGAAAAAAACATCCTGCTGCTGAAAGAAAAGATTGGATTGTGCGGCAAATATATGCAGATTTGAGGTCCGAAAAGATCTGCCGACAGAAAGGTTCACTTCGTAAAGGCAAGCTTGTTTGAGGGATTCTAAATGACCTTCGTCAAATGTCAAAAATAAAAGAAGTAACTTCAATTTTTATTTAAATGTACATCCCTTCTTCTCCCGATAATTGTTGGCGTCGGCAATCAAATGTAAAATAAAAGAAGTAACTAAAATTTTTATTTAAACGTAACCCCAAAAACCCCTCTTCTCCCAATAATTGTTGTCGTCGGCAATCAAACGGTCATATAAAAGGAATGTCAATTATTCTTTAATCGTGTAAAAAAAAAACAAAAAAAACCCTCCCACTAATTGTCCTGGCCAATCAAATGTAAACCAATCGAAGTAAGACAGTAAATTATTAGTTAAACATAACCCAAATTACTATTCGAACGTACACCGAAAAAGACTCGCTCTTGTCAATCAAAATTAAAGAAACCTAGACTATTATTGTCCCATTGTCAAATCGAATATTATTTGGGAAAACCCAAATAATTTATAAACGAAAAAAAAAAAAAGAAAGTCAAATCGGTTTTCAATCAAATGGTAACCGATAAAAGTAACTTAAATTTTGATTTAAACATACACACGAACAAAAACAAAACGCAAAACTCTTTCTCCCAATAATTGTTGTCGCCAATCACCAAAAAATACCCACCCCTCTCACTAATTATTGTCAGCAATCAAATGTACACCACTACTAAAAGTAACGTAAACTACTATTCTTTAAACGGTTACACCCCTTCTCCCAATAATTGTTGTCTACAATCGTACACACAAAAAAACACCCTTCCCAGTAATTAGTGTTGGGAATCAAATGTAAACCGATCAAAGTAAGACCACAACTTATTATTTAAACGTAACCCAAATTACTATTTGAATCTACACTAAAAAAACACCCGCTCTTGTCAATAAAAATTAAACAAACAACAACTATTATCGTCCCATTGTCAAAAATATTTATTTGTAGAACCAAAACCATAATTTATAAACGAAAGGAAGTCCAATCGGTCGTCAATCAAATGTAAACCGATAAAAGTAAAGGTTTTAAATTTTATTTAAACATAAACACACGCGCGCGAAAAAAAAAACAACACTTCTCCCAATAATTGTTTTCGGCAATCAAATGTAAACCTATCAAAGTAACGTAAATTATTATTTAAAGATCCATCATAAAACCCCATTCTCTCTTGAATTTTGTCAATCCAATTTTACAAAAACAGTAATATTATTTTTTTTAAAAAAAAACACAAATTACTATTTGAACACACACCAAAAAAGACTATTATTATCCCATCGTCAAAAATATTATTTGGGAAAAATAATTCAGAAACGAAAAAAAGTAAACTTTGTAAACAAACCAAAAAAAAAGTCAATAATAATAGAATCGCTATCCCGGGAACTATATATTAATGTGTTTTTCAGTTAGAAATCGCGCCTCTGGCGGCTGACACGAAGGATCAGATGACAACCAAAAAAAGTAACATATTTTGATTAAACATATCATTTTGCAAAAGTAAAAAACGTTTTACATTATATTATAACAGTAGTTTTATACATAAAAAGACAGATTTACAACACAGACTATAATCTACTGCTGTTGCTTTTGACACATCAGAGGATAGAGTATTGCAAAGAATTGTTATTTATATCTAATTTACTGTATAGAAGTGAGACTTGGATGCCCTATTAATGCAATATAAATGCATTAGAAAAGTTTCATATAAGGATGCTCTTCAAAATTTTAAAAATATAATGGAGAGATCATAAAACCAATCAATATTTTCTTCAATTTTCTGGATGTGATATCATAAAAGTCCACAAATGTACAAATACACTTTCATTGGATTGGATATATAAAACAAATGAAAAATGCAAGATTTCATAAAATAGTGTTTATAGTTAACAGGAGCATGGTTTTTGGTAGACTCATTTATGTTATAAAGATTATCTCAAAGACATTCTAAAGAAATGCAATGATAACTGTTTCTATTGGAGAGATATGATAGAAAATAAAATATATTGGATATATATATACAATTAGATATGGTGTTGAAGTATTTCAGGAAAAAAAATTTCTGCTGAAGAAATTAAGACATCATAAAATATCAAGTAAACAGAAAAATGGATCAGTATATTGTATATAAGAATATATTCGAGGTTCAGTGACTTGTATAATCATCATAGGTTGTAGTATTATGGACAAAGACGCCGCTCGATGGCGCCGTTTACATGCTAAAGCACGTCCGACTCTTTACACCATTCTGTATTTAAGTTTTAAGTGGCAAAATCTTGTCTAGATAGATGTGTAAAGGCAGTTGGAATTAGGTAACACATCAAGTAACGTACTGTTCGTAACATTCCATGAGACCAACAATATGGCGCAGGAAATCGCACATCTTATTCGATTCTGTGATTTACAAACAACAGAACCCTAACAAGTTTTACTTTTTGTTGTCATTCTATTTGAAGTAAAAAATAGTGGTAACACATAAATATCTGTTTCTCTGTAAAAATTAAAATGTAAAACGAAGACTAAGAAAGTAAAAAATAGCGGTAACACAATAATATCTGTTTCTCTGTAAAAATTAAAAAGTAAAACGAAGACTAAGAACTTTTACTTTTTATTCCGATTATGAGTTTTTAAACAACAACAACAAAAAAAAAGGTGTACCCCCCCCCCAAAAATCAGATTGAAAATTGTTTTTTCTAATAAAGCAAAAAAAAAAAAAACACGAATTAAATTGTAATTTGTTGATTTTATTTTACATTTATTGTTATCATTTAATTTGTATATGTTACTAAAAAAAAATATTTAAATAACACGATTTTGATATTTTTTATTTTCACATTACAAAAAACACATCAAAATGGTTAAAATCAACAGCCTGGGAATGTTCATATTTTATAGTTTTAGCGTGATAACGACGCCATCAAGCGGCATCTTTGTCCATAATACTACAACCTCATCATAAAATTTATTTCTAGAGCAGTTTTTACCCCTCTCTCTTCCCCCTCAGTATATTGTATATGAGAATATATTTGTGGTTCAGATTAGCTTGTATAATCAACATAAAATTCATTTCTAGCCGTCCCCGTCCACCCCGCTTTTTTTTTTTTTTGGAATTAAAACACCCATATTCATTTATGAGTAGCTGTTTATTATTATTATTTATATACTTTTAGAGAAAGACTTTAACCTTTATCGTATGCGCCTTGAATGTTTATAATAGTCAAATGATGTCTTTTTTTGATTATAGAGAGACCTCTCAAACCTTAACACAAGATAGCGACTTTATAAAAATAAGAAAGGTCATCTTATCTTTAACCTAAACTCCCATTTATATAAGCCAATCTGAAGCATCTTGATTTGGGAATGTGAAGCTGTTAGTCTCTTCACTTTTTAAGACCACTATTTCCTTTACAAATTAGTGGGAATTTAGGCTAAAGAAAGACAGCTATTCTTTTTTTTTCTCAAAAGTAACCTTTATTAGTTAAAAGATTACAAAAATTTCCAGGTACACTTACCCGTTGAGGATTAGAAAGTGTTCAATGTTACATGGTAAAACAATTATTGACCAGGTTTATATAAAGTGTATATGCTCGATAACAATTATATCCATAAAAGGGTTACTATAATTTTGATTAATTATTCTTATCTTTATAAAGTTGCTATCTTGTGTCGAGATTGAAAGGTCCGTCAAAAAAAGACATTGTTTAACTATTATAAACGTCCAAGGTGCATATGATAAAGATTAAAGTATTTGTCTAAAAGGATTTACAGGTTTTCTATGCACAAAATAAATAATCACAACATTATATTATTATTTATGTAAATAGTAATAATACCAAAAATTTATTCATAGCTTTTTATTTTCACAGCTGTATACATTTGTAGAACTATTTTAATGCTTTTCTGGAAATTCTACATTTTATAGTTTTGAAAAAATATAAACTGATTATTACAATAATTTTTAATTGTTACAAATAATTTTTAATTAAATTATATTTTCATAGATTACTTTTGATTTTTTTGTTGTTGTTGTTGTTCAATATTAAGTTCACTTACAACAATTTAAAATTTTAAAATTGGCAATTTAATTTTTTTTAAAATTCTTTATCAACATAAATATGGAGAAGCTAGGGACCTTTACCATATTTTCCTTAAGGACCCGGCACATACTGTTCATAATGTTAATGTTTAAAGAAAGAATTCAGATTCATAAAACTTTGTCAATAAATAGCAATATATATTTTTTTCCTTTCTATATCAATTAAGATATAAGCTTCTTTCATTTTTCTGATTTCCTATCATTTTGTCATGATATTTCTTGTTTAAAAATTTTTTTGATGATAATGTGCCATTTTTTAAAAACTATTAACAGAATAGAATTAGTTAAATAATGAATATTTGAGAATATTCAACTCATCCTAAACTGTTAGTTTTTGTGAAGATATTTTATATTCTTAAGAATTCTGTTAAATTGAAGTATCTTGTACTTTCTTTTCTGTTTCTATATAAAAACTTACAATATTTATTGTGGCTAAGAAATGAAATTAATTTACAAAATATATATTTAAGAACATTTTTGATCTAAAGCATTCATTAAACACATAAGTTTTAATAGCAGCTGTCCAAGAAATAAATAGTTACAAAAAAAAAAAGTTTTGCAAAATTTTAAACAGAGGAAGCTATCTGATAAAGTGCTAGAAAGTTAGTAAAGGAGTATTAGATTGCTTAGAAAAAGTACAAAGGGAAGTAGGAAGACATGCATTAGATGCTGAGGTGTGGACAGCAAAAGAGGCAATTCAAGGAGAAATGGGATGGTCAAGTTTTTATATGAGGGATGCAAAAAGCAAATTGAAAATGTTCGGTAGATTGCAGTTTATGGATAATAAAAGAATAGCCAAAATAGTATTTAATTGGGTTACAAGTAAAGGGCAGGCAACAAGATGGGTGAGAAAGGTAATGCGGTATGCAGAAGATTTGGATAAAGAAGTTATGTCAGTATACTTGTACAAAAGATGGGATGACTGTGTTAGGAGGATTGTTGAGTGTTATAGTGGGAAGGAGTGGGATAGAAGAATAGATGCATTAATAAAGAATAGGGAGTTGGAGAGATGGAGAGCTAGTATGGAGAGTAAAACGAGTTTAAGTATATATAGAAGTAAACGGAACATTAGGTGCGAGTTAATTTATGATAATAGTAAGGAAAGTAGTTTATTGTTTAAGGCTCGAATGAGATCTTTAGCAACAAGGGAATATACACATAAATGGAAAAATATGGGTGAGTTAGACTGCAAGTTGTGTAAGGAAGGCATAGAAAATATTAGGCATCTATTACTTCAATGTAAATGTTTGGAAACAGAAAGGGTACAAATAATGAAGTTATGGAAGGTTAAATAAAATAAGGGGGATTAAGATATGAAGGTCATGGAGTTGACAAAGATTATGTTGTGGAAATGGGATGGAGCAGATTATGGGAAAACTTAGGGTGGACAATTTAAAAGGAAGGTAAAGTGGCTAACAGGTTTCTCTGGGCATAGCTGCTGAGAGATTCCTGACTCCGTTTAAGGAGAAGTCACAGTACATCACATCACACATCACATCACAAAGGCATAGAAAATATTAGGCATCTGTTAATTGAATGTAAATGCCTACAAGCAGAAAGGGTACAGATAATGAAGTTATGGGAGAATAAATAGAAACAAAGTGATTATACAGAAAGTGGGTTCTTGTTTTTTAATGCTGGGTTTGGGAAAGGCCACAGGGTTGACAAAGATAATGTTGTGAAAATGGGATGGAGCAGGATAGAGAAGAATATGGGAAAAACTTAGGATGGCGAATGGAAAGAGAAAATAAGGTAAAGTGGCTAACAAGTTTCTCTGGGCATAGTGAATGAGAGTTTCCTGTGAGAGAAAGGAGAAGCCACGGTGAATCACATCACACCCCATCACATAAAATAATACAGTGGGAGAAATGCTTAGAGGTTTTAGAATGGATAAACTCATAAAAGATAGTTTATTTGTAGTCACACAACTTATAGATATGAGTAGGAATACAAGAAGGCAGTTATATATGGTCTTTATTGATATAGAGAAAGCATATGATAAGAGTGACTAGAAATAAGTTATGTGTAAGTTTAATAAATTTAGGAATGAATGGAGCTTTAGTCGACCTTTTAAGAAATTGTGTGAAAATAATTATTATACGTATCAATTAGGAAATACAGAATCATTTACAAGAGTTAAAAAGGATATGAGACTAAGGCAAGAATGCTCTATGTCACCTATTTCGTTTTTGTTACATTTGAAAGAAATGGAGACAGTAATAGAAAGATTAGGAAGAGAGGTAGATATGATTAGTAGATGGCAAGGGAGTGCATACATTATCATCAGGTCTTTTATTTGGTGATGACATTTTTTTATGCACAGAAAATAGGAAAGATATGGAAGCTGTGCTGAAGACTTGCATAGGGGTGGATAAAGAAATGGGGAACAAATTTGGGTGAAAAAAAATCAAAAGTAATGATGGTAAATGCTGGGGAAAGAGAAGAGAAAGAACTTTTCTTGGGGAATATAAAGTTAAATGTGATAAATATGTACAACTATTTGGGAATCATCTTAAATAACAAGAATTGCTTGAATAAATGGGGAAAAAAATTGACAAATGAAGCAAAGAAAAAAAGGGATTAATAAAGAAATTAACAGTATTTTCATATAATAAATATGATGTAGCAAGAATTGTATGGAAGGGAGTGGCAATAGCGGGGTTAACCTATGATAATGATAATAATATGTTAGCAAAAGATATTAGATTACTTAGAAAAAGTACAAAGAGAAGTAGGAAGACATGCATTAAATGCAGATGTGTGGATGGCAAAGGAGGCAATTCAAGGAGAAATAGGATGGTCAAGTTTTATATGATATTGCAAAAAGCAAAATTAAAATGCTCAGTAGATTGCAATTCACAGACAGTAAGAAAATAGCCAAAATATTATTTAATTGTTAGAGTAAAGGGCAGGCAACAAGATGGGTGAGAAAGGTAGTATGGTGTGCAGAAGACTTGCATAAAGACTTTGTGTCAGTATACTTGTACAAAGGGTGTGATGTTTGTGTTAGAAAAATTGTTGGGTGTTGTAGTGGCAAGAAATGGGATAGAAGAATAGATGAATTAATAAAAAATAGGGAGTTGGAGAACTAGTATAGAGAGTAAAAAGAGATGAAATATATATAGGACTAAACAGAATATTGGATGTGAGTTAATTTATAATAATAGCAAAGAAAGTAGTTTATTGTTTAAAGCTCGAACAGGATCATTAGCAACAAAGGAATATATACGTAAATGGAGAAATGTGGGGTATCTTAATCTTGCACATTTAAGGAAGGCATGCAAAATATTAGACATTTGCTAATGGAATGTAAATGCTTACAAGCAAAAAGGGTACAAAAATGAAGTTATGGGAAAATAAATATAATCCAAGGGATTACACAGAAAGGGTATTCTAGATCTTGCATAGATTGTAAAAAGATAAGGGGATAAAGATACAAAGGTCATGAAGTGGATAAAGATGATGTTATGGAAGTGGGATAGAGCAGGATATGGGAAAAACATAGGGCGGGGAGTAAAAATGGAAGGTTCTTGGGCATACTGACTGAGAGATTCCTGACTTCAATAAAAGAGTAGCCATACCACATCACATAATGAAAATAAAAAATAGGAGAATAGAGAAAATAATGAAACGGCTTCAGTAGTATGGAATAGGAAAAAAAAAGAAGTGAAGCAGGGCTAGGAAAATCATTTATTAATAAGGGAAAGATTTAATTTTGTGAACAGAATTTCTGATGTCATCCACTGATAATCCATTTTACAGCATATCGCATATATTAAGAATCAGGAAAATAAATAGATATGGCTTTTTTTTTTTCAATAATACAAAAGATATAGAGTATTTTTTGGTAAACTATGTAAGGGTAAGAAGAAACATAAAAAACTCAGTGGGAAAAATCTAAAATATTAATAATAAATGGACAGGTAAAACTGAAAGATAAAAACAGAGTATATTTGTTTTGAAGAAGTGGAATACAAATAAAGCCTATATTTAGAACCGAGATAAAAAGCAAGAGATTGAACAAAAATCTAGTATGTTTTTCATTTAACAAATATGAGGTATTGCTTTAACATTTAGAAATAAGGTCTCAGAAATTTTTAGATTAAAAAAAAAAAAACTTTTGCTGGTTGTGAAAAACAGATGACACTATTCGAAAAAAAAAAATTGAGAGGAAAGGATGCTTTTTTTTTTTTTTTTTTTAAACAAAGAAAATTAAAAACAAACTTTTCACCTTGGAGACTATAATGCACATAAGTAAAAACAATGAATGTGATGCACTGTGGCTTCTCCTTTTTTGGAGTCAGGAATCTCTCAGCCACTATGCCCAGAGAACCCTGCTAGCCACCTTAACTTCCCTTTCCATTTCCCACACTAAGTTTTCCCCATATTCTTCTCTAACCTGCTCCATACTATTTCCACAACATAATCTTTGTCAACTCCATGGCCTTTATATCTAAATCACCCTTAAATCTTTTCCCAAATCCAACATAAAAACCTGGGAACCACTTTCTGTATAATCACTTTGTTTATATTTATTCTTCCACAACTACATTATTTGTACCCTTTCTACTTGCAGGCATTGACATTCAATTAATAGATGCCTATTATTTTCTATACCTTCCTTACATAACTTGCAGATTAAATCACCCATATTATTCCATTTATGTTGCTAAAGATTCTGTTCGAGCCTTAAACAGTTAACTACTTTCCTTACTATTATCATAAAATTAACTCGAACCCAATATTCTGCTTACTTCTATATATATTTAAACTCTTTTTACTCTCCATACTAGTTCTCCATCTCTCCAACTCCCAATTTTTTATTATTAATGCATCGATTCTTCTATCCCATTCCTTGCCACTATAGCACTCAACAATTCTCCTAACCCAATCATCCCACCTTTTGTATAAGTATACTGACATAAATTCCATATCCAAATCTTCTACATACCGTACTACCTTTCTCACCCATCTTGTTGCCTATCTTTTACTCATAACCTAATTAAATACTATTTTGACTATTCTCTTATTATCCATAAATTGCAATCTGCCAAACATTTTCATTTTGCTTTTTGCATCTCTCATATAAAAATTTGACCAACCCATTTATCTTTGAAATGCTTCCTTTCCATCTACACATCTGCATCTAATGCATGTCTTCCTATCTCTCTTTGCACTTTTTCTAAGTAATCTAATACTCCTTTACTACACATAACGCATCATTACCATTTGTTAACCCTGCTACTGCCACTCCCTTTCCATACAATTCTAGCTACATTGTATTTATTATATGAAAATACTGTTTCCCTTTCTTTTCTTTGCTTCATTTATCAATTTTTTCTCCCATTCATCCAAGCAATTTCTCTAATTACTTAAGACGATTTTCAAATAGTTATACCTATTTACCACATTTAAGCTTTATATCCCAATAAAAATTGTTTCTCTTCTCTTTCCCCAGTATTAATCATCAATGATTTTTCTTCACTAAATTTAATTTCCATCTCTTTACTCACTCTTGTGCATGTCTTCAGCATAACTTCCATATCTTCCCTGCTTTCTATGCACAAGAAGACATCATCCACAAATAAAAGACCTGATAATGTATATACTTCCTTGCCACCTATTAATGGTAACTCTACCCATCTTCCTAGTCTTTCTAATGCTCTCTCCATTTCTCTCAAATATAACAAAAACAAGATAGGTGATATAGGGCATCCAAGCCTTAGTCCCACCCCATTTTTAACTTTAAATGATTCCATATTTTCTAATTGATATGTATAATCATACAATCTTTTAATAAGATCCACTAAAACTTCATCCATCCCCAAATTTACTACACTTATCCATAATCTATTTCTATTACTCTATCATATGCTTTCTCTGTAACTATAAAAATCATATATAATTGTCGTATTTCTATGCATATCTATAAGTTGTATAACTACAAATAAACTATCTCCTATAGGCCTATCCGATCGAAAACCTTCTTGCATTTCTCACACTATATTTTTAAAATTTATATTCATACTTAGAACTATTCTCACAAATTAATATTTTTTATAAGCTGTATCTATCATAAAATAAATATCAAACTAATATATGTTTAAATTTTGAACCTATTCATTGTACTCTAAATCCATACTATAATTGTGTTCATTTCTTCCATCCATTTTGCCACCCTTCCAGCTACCATATATGTGAAAACTTTATAAAACACTAAAGTTACTGCTATCGGTCTATAATTGCTTAACTTTCTCTGATCCTTACCCTTTCCTTTAAACAGTATCCTCACTCTTGTATTATTCCACCTACCTGAATCTTTTCTGTGCTATCTTATTAAAACATGACAATAGGCTTAATTTTGCTCTATTTCCTAAATTCATTACTATCTCTACTACCCACCCATCTAAACCTCTTGCCTTTCCACTTTTCAATTTCTTCCTTGCCTCATTCAATTCATTTTCTGTAAACGCAATATTCAGTTATGTTGAAAACAGTGACACCTTATGGATTATATTATTAGAATATAAAAGAATTCAATATACTGATAGTTAGAAGAGAGAATAAAATAATGGTGATAAATTGTTGGTTTCTAAGAAAAAATCTAGAGGTGTATACAAGGGATTGTACTGCAGAATTCGATCCACATCTGAACATTAATAATAAAAAATAATCAAATAGTTTACTACCCAAGAGTTCATAAGAAGTTAGAGGATTGGAAATGAAAGAGCTGAGCTATGATCTATAAATCTTGAGCTCTAAAGTCTGCCACTAAATTTCTGTACTAAACCATATAGATTAACAAAACAATTATATGGGTCATAATTTATTTTAGTACATTCATAGTTGATTACACAATAAAAAATTTACAAACTCCCAAATTACATATGTATTTAAAATTTCTTCTTCAAATAGCAGAAACCATGTTCTTCTTCTAAATGCTTCGAATTTAGCTGAAACATATGCAATGATAAATGGGCATGAATAATAATGTAATAAGCAATTTTTAATATCATTAGCTTTTGTTGAAAACAACTATGAATTCCAAGAACAGACTTTACAACAAATCCAATACTATGCTGTTCACTTTCTGACAAAAAGCAGTTGTCCATTAAAAACAAAACTTGTAATCATCTATCTGTTCGATTAACTTTCTTCCTTGCAAGACAAGTTTCATTAACAGCAGTATTTATAATTATTAACTCCTAATTCATTACTATCAATCTCTCCATTTTTAAAAATTATTTTAGTTTTGTTTTTTAACATTCATTTTGTCTTACTTCACTGTTTTAATAATCTGTGAAAATAATTATATCATTTACAGAATCCAAACAATTCAAGTAATCTTTATTTATCTTCATTATCTTTATTTTAATCCATAAAATATTTCATGTCAAAAGCTCTCAAGAGATAAAATAATCCTGAATTTTATGTTTTTTCCATTAATAATCTTCTTTGTAGTACTACTGTATATTCTAATCACTGCTATTTCCAATTTCGAAATTATATTCTATGTCTTACACCTCTGGTATTGTGTTTAATATTACCGTAAGATATATTCCTAGTACCAGCAAATCTATTTCTTTTCACTGATTTCCACTAGATTTTAGAAAAAAAGTTGCCTCACAAAAAAAGCTTTTAAGTAGATCAGCTGTCAATAATTCAAGATAGAGTTTTGCCACCTACAACTTGTTTCAAATATAGATCCCATTCTGAACATTTAACCAAGAATCTATGATAGAATTATGGCATAAAAATGGACTTTTTATGAAGTTCCAAATATTCTTTTCCAGATCCATTAGTAACGCCATCTGGATTTTAACTTCTAGACATGAATGGAATCTCATCAGCAGATTCAGGAAAATCCATGGTCACTGTGCTCACTACTTCATAAATATGATTTATCAGAAAACATGTATAAAACAAACCATGAACCATAGTTAATGACTGCAAAATCTACAGTTACAATGGCAAAAGTGAAAAAATTATTAAAACCACTAGTGACTCTCTATATAAGATTCCTTTATGATTAAGCTATCTGGAAAAAAACCTCCATATATAAAATATTTGAGTGTGGTAGGCTATATATTAAATTACAAATTCATTTAATTTCAATTGATTACAGTTATTTTTGAAATATTATTAATAAAACATTTTTTTCTTTCTAATTTTAGCATTTAGATTATGGCCCAATAATTTAAATTACAGGTAAAAAAGAATAAGGGCATATTCACCATTCATACCAATTTCCAGTTGGTGAGAGTTTGAGTATTTTTCCATCCTGATTTTAATCCACTAGCTGTGAATAGTTGTATGCCCAACAAGAGATCAACATTGGGTGGTTGGGATGGATCAGATATCAATGAGAAAAATCCAAATCTCATGAAAACGATATCACTTGGTCAAGATTTGAACTCTAGGCATAGCAAGCAGATATGTTATTCTGGACCACAAGTCCTATTTTATATTTTGGTTAACATATGTATGTTTGTGTAACTATTGATAATTAAATTTTTAAATGTTTAACTTTTGTATATTTACATAGATATATAATAAATTATATTTTGATTTATTAATTATTGCAGATTTAAATATTGAGGATCATAAACAATAAAGTTCATGATTTTAGGTTGTTCCATTTATATAATCATCATGATTATTTGTTTATCATCTTCATTTTCAATTTTCTTTTTTAGTTAGTTCTGAAGATAAACCGACTAAATTTGACTGAAATCATCAAAATATTTTATAATAAAAAAATTTCAATATAAAGAAAATGAAAAGAATATGATACTTTTACACTTTTATCGCTAATAATAACTAGAAAAACATAAGGAATGTTTGTGAAAAATATTAACAGATGAATGAAAATTTGTAATTTTGTAAAAAATGCATGTAAGTTTAACATTTTTTATTTTATTTTACCCATAAATAAGTCAGACATCTCATTCTATATTATATTCACATAAGACTAGAAGAAAAGCGTTGTATATTTTTCGATATATAAATAATAAATAGTTCTTTTTTACAACTTACCGTTCCTTATTTCTTGCTAAGGCAACATTTAGTTCACGTATTTCTTTATTTGCATTCTTAATTTCTTCATGAATTTTCAATAACTACATTAAAAAACATATACAATTTATATTTTTATAAAAAAAATTAAAGATTATGCACATATTTAAATAAAATTCAATAAAGGACATGATTTTCAGTAATGACAATAATGTTACATTGATCAACTAAGATATATATCAAATATTAAAATTTCCAGTACAAATTACCTGAACATTTAACCCTTTAGTAGTAACTGATTTCAAATTTTCTTGTTGCAATTTCTTAGGCTTTTGAAAATTTTCTGGCAAAAAAAAAAGCAGTTGGAATTATAATAAATATAAAATAATGTTTTCTTAAACTCAAAGTTTTTAACTAAGTATTTGAAAGGAAAAACTAAAGTTACAGACAGAATTAAAAATACATTTAATTGAGATCAAAATAAATTACTACAAAAACTTAACTGCATTTGCGTAATTTCACCAATATATCAAGATAAAACTGTACGAATGTACAAATTACACTTAATTTCTCTAATGGTCTGATGGTTGAAAGTGCATTAGATCTTTAAAGGAAAAGATATAAAACAAAAACTAATCTGGGAATGTGAATATATCAGTTCTATTATCAGGCTTCCATTGACTACCAAGCTTACAATGAGAAGTTCTACAATATAGTTAACTCTCGTTATACTTCAGGAAAAATTGTTCATGGCTATTTGGTAGTCTTTAAATTCATTTAAATTAAAAATTTCAGGTAACGCCATTTGTATCTGATCACATACATCTAAAAATCTAATTATTAATTTATTATAGCAGATAAAAAATAAAATAATTAATTGCTAATTTAACTTAAAGCAATTTTTGTTTTTTAATTTATATACATATACAGGGTTCTCTGTTCACAGACATGTTGAAATTATAAACTGATAAATTACTACAAATGAACTATAATACTCAAACATTAAAACCAGTATTTTGCTATTACTTTTTGTTCACTTAAAACAATTTATTCTTGCATTTCAACATTTAAAACTGCTATATCTTAGCTCACTAATTCCTGGAGTAAGAATAGCAAATTTAGTACAGAATATTATTTTATGACGACTCAAAGAACACAATGACTCAGATTTCAATTTATCCAATTTAATATACACATTAATATATATAAATATAATATATATAGTCTAGATATATGAACCAAACACTAATCTAATTTATATATTTTGATTGCAGCTAATTAGGAATAAATCCTTTCTTTACTAAGACTATTCACTAATAATAAAATACTAAAGATACTAAGTACATTTATCTTTACCAACATCATTGTCCTTTAAGCTTTCAGCCCTTAAGGTATTTAAAATAATAATAAGATCGGGTGATTTATTTTGACCCTACATCTAGTCAGTTTATTGACCTTCAGGAGTTGAGATCCTGGGAATAAGACATCCCCTGCTAGTTTCTTCTGTGCTTCTCTTTTGCTACACAATTGCTATGAAGATGATGAAGAAGAGCATGTGTTGCACTGTTTATATATTTTCAATTCTTTTGTTTTCTGGAGTAATTAAACTCATTGGAGACAATGCAGGTGGTGGGTATATTATCAGTTCTAGCTTGCCTCTATAAATTTAATTAGAATTTTAACCCGTACTAATTAAATTTCCTCCATTATCTGATTATTTATTTTTTTCTCCTGATAATAATTACTATACACAATACATTTTAATTAAATATTTTATTTTACAGCAATTTGATTAATCTGATTCTGGCTATTTATTATTTATCTATTTATTTCCTCTCTGTAAATTAATGTCATAACTTATTAAAATACATAAATTATTAAAATAAAGATTTCAAGTACATTATTATAATTGTCATTTACATTATCAAGATCACAGATCTGGTATATAAAAAGTAATAGCAACATATCACCAAACTTTCCAGTTCAAACAGTATGATAATCACTAATTACCAGGTACATATAAAATTTCTATCCTTAGTAGATAAATCTCCATTCTCACATCAGTTTCTAACTTTTGCCTTTATTAATGCTTAGGAAGTTTGAATTACAGTTAGTATTCATAAAAACAAAAGACAGAATCTAATCTGAAGAAAGAAATTTAAATACTAAGGATACAGATTTTATAATCATGGATGACTCAGGTTCTGGCACTAGAATGGAGAACTGTTTTTGTCAAGCCAAACATTTGCCATATCTCTCTCCTGCAATCCCCAAATAGATAGTAATTGATTGGCTTCCAACTCAATAAATAAGTGAATCTTGCATACCCAATGATAAAATAAATATCAATTGAATTCAAAATGATAGAAATAAATTTATTTCAACATGATGTAACAGCATCGAATCTTCTCTCTCAATCAATCAGCATTCTAGTCGTTTGATTACTTGCCTAATCTATTGCTATGATAAGGCATGCATCTAACTTCGGTATGAATGGTGATTAACATCGCATTCACATATTACGATTGTTCTATTTAAAAGGAAATCTAAAAATATTTAAGAATATCTGAAGAAGACTGCCAGCCAGTCAAAACTGTAATAAAAAAATGCATTATGAAAAGTGCATAAAGAGAAATGTCTGTTTTTTTTAATGATTTAATAAAAACAATAAAATAAAAGTGGGAAACGTTTTGGACATCTTGGAACTTCAATTAATATTGTTCAATATTTTTCGAGGAATGTAATTAAATTTGTATAATTTGAATGACCAACAAAAATTATACATACATTAAAATTTTTTATTAGTGTATATCTCTTCAAGTTTTCTGAAAAATTCATTCAATTATGCTCTCAAAATGTTTAAATTACTACTATATTCTTGTAATATAAAAAACACAAAAAATCATTAAAAATTTTTATTTTGTTTTGAATTTAAAAAGTTTACAATAATAAATATTGCACAAAATTATATATATATGCTTTTAAAAGTTTTTTCCACTCTACTATAGAGCCACAAAATAAGCTTAAATAATATACAAATACTATATAGTAGTACTATTATATCCACATCATCAAACTAGATTCTGGCAGTCTTTCAATATAGAGTTGAGATTTAATGCATTTTATGTATAAATATAATTAAAATTATAATTTGTTCCAATATAAAATTTAAGAAAAAAATATACAAAACACTTAAAATAGTAATACCAATTTTAAGATAAGAATCTTTAATTATCAATGATGACCAAATAATACTGCTAGATCATAGCACCACTGCCATTTCAAAATCCAAGTTCTTTTACTGTTGTTAATGAATAATGAATTTATCTAAAAATTTAGAATGTTATAAAATTGTACTCTTCTTTACAATGTTAAAATGAATTTATTCAATTTGACTGGGATCTGAAACTGTCTGCATAACCACTATTAAATACAAAAATTGTTAAAGTAATATCTAGTCTAATACTTTATCAGTAATAACTTTCTCCAACTGCTTCACAGATAAATTTTTAGCAGTTTTTAATGTTTGACTTTAGTAGCAACTTACTTTTCTTAACTTTGTCCATAATAAATAGAAATTGAGATATGGACAAATATTAAACTGAAAATTAAACTTCCACAATGACAATAATGACTAAAATAGGAATGATTAATAAAATAAATAACTGAATGTCTTAATATTGCTTAATTCATAAGAAATTCAAGTGTTGGAAGTGTGTCAATGGAATTGATCCTTGTGCTCCAGAGTCCTATAACCCCCCTATTTCTGTTAAATATATTCAAGAAATTGCTATTTCTTACAAAGTGGTATCAGTGAAAAGATTTCTGGTGACTAGTTCTCTTTCCAAATGCCTGCAACACCATATCTGAATCAATGCATGTGTTATACAGAGACATGGTGTAGCTATTTTCCACAAAAATTTTAAGATAGTGGTATATCTGGATCATGAAATAAGATATGAAATGTAAAGGTATGTTATATACCTTAAATCACAATGGAACAATGAGCTATTATTAAATTAGATTAAAACTGCTACTGAAACATTTGAAACAATTCAAAACTATGTATAGCAGTGAAACAGTGAATCACAAGAATGTTTCAAGTGGGTTTTCAAGCTTTTGCAATGGTAGATAAAACAATGAAGGCAATCTGCATAAGTATGAAACACGCTATCACATTTCATAACTCATAATTCAGATATATGAGCACCTTAAAATTTTTATGATGAATAGCTACTGTTGCTATGTAACACATATATTGGTTTAGAGCTGGCAGTGTAGACGGCTTGGAGAGAGAATAAGTTCCCTTTCGATTGAAATACATATTTTCATTTTTCCCCTTTTTATTGATTCTGATTGATGGCTGCCATGGTTACGTAATAACAGAACGTTTACTCTAGTTAAATATATGAAAAATTCCCACTTTAATTTCAATCTTTACAGCTTAGGTCTGAAAAAATATTAAAATTAATATGCATATAAGTTAAAAGATTCGACATTTCTTTGCAAAGATATGACTATTTCAATTAAATTATTTGTGTGCAAAATTTATTGTGCGAGAGTAAGACATAGACTGCCTATCAATATAACATAAAGTAATTTTAAAAATTTCATGTAAGAATGCTTTCTAAGATTTTTTTAAAAGATGACAGGTGAAATTGTAAGATCACTAAGTATGTTCTACACCTTACCAGACATGATATTAAATATACTACTGCAAGAATTCACCTTAATATGAATAAGCATGTGAAGCAAATGAATAGTAAAAAACTTTCTTGAGAGAAGATCCTCTGCTTTATTAAGATTATCTCAAATACAATAACTAAAGAGGTGCAGTATTGATGTCTTCTACAGGCAGACAATGTCTGAAAGTAGAATACAATGAAGTTATAATTAGGCAAGATTTTAAGACTTTCAATTAAAAAAATCTTCTATAGAAGAAGTTAAAAGACAGCATCACAAAAGATCATATTTATTTTATTAGACTTTTGTATCTACATAAATATATGAAAACATATTTGTGTTTCATAGATCAATTTATTTAGTTACTGTAAAACTTATTTTTAATTTTTTTAATCTTTGTCTTACTCTCTAAACTGAGGTTTTTTCTTTTTCTGCTTTAAAACAATGTAAATGAAGCAACTTAAGAAATAATCCATGAGAATTATGGCAATACTTTGTCATTGCTTCTCATTGTAATTTATCCATAGACCATAATTTTTAATTACATTAAATCTTTTTAAAACTTTACATTTACAATAATCACAATATCTAATATATAAAAACAAAAAAACTGTATCATTTAAAAAAGCAATCCCAAATAAATAAATCTTACTTCCTCCTAAATGAGTATTAATAAAATCGAAAATAGTTTTCTTGCGGTGAAATTGTCCTTCTGTCTGCCCATCTTGATTTTTCTTTGAATTTTTATTTTTTTTACTGGTTCCTGGAGGTTTTAGTTTATTACTTTCCTTTAATTCCATAATTTTATCTAGTGATTTACCTGCAGGGGGAAAAAACAAATCATTTCTTAAAATGTGTTAAATAAAACTTCTTACTTAAAAATAAATATATTAATATATTTTGAAGTATGGTTTGTCTAAAGATATATCACAAGCTAGTTAAATTGTTAAATGTTTTCAGAAAATACAACTTTATTTATGCTTAATATCAAATAAATCATCTTCCTTTACACTTAGTTTTAGCAATTTTTAAATTTTATTGCATAAAGTCTATGTTTCTATTGCTCAACAACTTTCATTAAAGACTTTATTCCATCTTGGGAGTTTTTTTTTGGTAAATTTAATGTTAAGAAGATTGTTCAACAATCAAAACATTGTCTTTACTTTACTTTAAATAATAATTTTATTTAGGCTAAACAAGGTTACATTATGTCTTTATATAATAAAATAAACCTGTTACAAAAAAACAAACAAGTAACACTATTGTCTGGAGAGTTTGCTACTGTTATTAACAGCCTGTGTAAGTATATGAAATGATTATCATGCGATAATTTGATGGCAGAACAAACAAGTCCAAATACAATACTAGGGCTTGTTCAGTAAATGGGTTTATATCCTTATTGTTAAATACTTGATAATTAGTAATATTATTTGCATAGTCATTAAAATTATTAGAAATTCATCTATATAATAAAATGTAAACATTGCTAAAATTAAATGTAAAGGGAAAGTGATTAGCTTAATATTGATTAAGCACAATGTTAAAAGAGAGTACTACTTGTTTATGTTTTTCCAAATATATCTAACTATTAGTAAAAACATAAAGATTAATGTAGAACACAATGTTTCAAATATTATTTTTCTCTTCTCTTCTTCATGCATTGTTGTCCTGAGCAGGGAAGGGATGAGATTGTCACAGTACAGAAACTCAAAGAAAAGAGAAAAAAAATACCATTTGAATCAATTATGTTTTATAGTAACCCAACATACATATTATTATTAACAGTTGAATGCACATTTGGAAAGGTATAAAAAAAATTAAATTTTTTTAAAAACATTTAATAATTCAATTTGATGATTCATTTAAAAAAAAAAAATAACTGCAGGTTAATCAGTGCTATTGAACAATTGATATGTTAACCAGTAAACAATTTCCAATTTTCATTACATAATACGGCTGAGTAGCCCTCAGAAACATATAAATCTTAATGCTTTGAAATCTCTCATATTAGTTAATATAGCATACTGCATTAGGAGTAATAATCTACGCTATTACTTTATATCAATGCCATCTATTGTAAGTATGAATAATCAATTGAAACTAAGTCATTACCTTGAATGATAAATAAATAAATGCAGATTAATTGCTTGAAAAAATATGTGAAGCTTGTGCATCCTAATGGTAGAATGAGCATTTAAAAATTTGATACAAACAATTTTTATAGAAATATATTTATAATACTTATGAGATCAACTCTGGAAACTTTACTTCTGAGCCCACTGAAATTATCCATATAGAGCTGTGTGAATAATATAAAAAAAGAAAAATTGTTACTAGTTATAAATTCAATGATCAACATCAACCAAGGCCAAAAATTAAAAACCAGTCTAGGAATTTGGTTAGCGCAATGGTCTAGTATCCATTGATTATTAAAATATAATTATTAACCTGGACTAAGACCTATATAACTGTTCTTAGGTTCAAAACCGTAAGGTGTTTTGAATTTTCAAGCTTTAGGATAAAATAGAGTTAAAGGTGATTGCTAGATTAACAACTGCATTATTTCCTTCTTTAATGCTAAACCTTACTGATGAAGATGAAAGCATTCTGGGGATAAAAATTTAAATGCACTATTAGCTGGGAATCATTGATTACTTAAATTTACTATACATAACATTAATGTGTATAGCTGCTCTTGTTTATAATCTGAAAATTATACATAAAAGCCTATAAACATAACTATAACAGGCCAAAGATTTCTCCAATAGCCCTTGGAAAGGAATAATGGTGGAAATGGCAGTACTTATCAGGCTTACCAACTGCCAAATGGTGAGGGGTTTGCGCAGTCCTCTGTCTTTGTTTTAACTTCTACTAATTACAGCAAAATCCCAATTTACTGATCAAGACTGTATATTTAGCTGGGTTAGCAATGAGCAGACTAATTGAAAGCAAAACCCCACGATTATTGAAAGGATTTTTAAGTTTTCCCAGTCTAAATCCAAATACATATGATTCAATATGCCACGAGGACCTTCATATAATTACTGATTCACTTTTACATTTCAAACATACATTGAAAAAAAAAATCAGTGAATGATCCTCAAAATAAATTTCAATCAGTTACATCTCTTCAAATAAGGAAAGAGTATATACTGTCTCCAAATGATTTACACCATCATTTTGTTTTAAATGATATACTTCTGTGAACACTTCTTTTTCTTCCTTAATTTTGCTTCTTCATATACAACAATATATCTTTTCAAAATAATCACAACTTCTTACACCTTTTAAGCAAAAATATTTATTAGTAGTATAACAGTTTTGACTGTTCCTCGTAGTCTTCTTCAGATCTTTAAAAGTATGTCACCTATAAACGCCCCCTTTTTTTCTCTCATGTAAAAAGGTGGAGTTTATAGGTAACACACTTTTAAAGATCTGTAAGAAGACTGTGAGGAACAGTCAAAACTGTTATAATAATAATAAATATTTCTGCTTAAAAGGTGTAAGAAATTGTGATTATTTTGAAAAGATATATTGTTAAATGATATACATTACACAAATTTACTTTAGAAATGTTGAATTTTTCAATATGCACTTATTTATGAGAATCACCTTTTAATAGATACAGAAATGATCATTAACCATTCTTGGATAGATTAGAAATTATTACATTTCGTTTAATCTTAGATATAGACTTTAGTTTCAATAAAATTCAAATATAACAAAGGCTTTTGTGTCATGTAACACTGTGGAATGGCGTTCTGGCACCTTTTTTAGTGTATTTTGAATGTTTCAAACATAATTAGATGAAACGATATCACACATTCATAATTACAATCCATATTTATATAATTCAAACAAAAAAAAAAATATGGTGTTTTATGAATCAGATAAAATATGAATACATTCAAAATTGGCGCTCTCATGTAGTAAAAAGTGGACTCATCTATGTCTCCACTGGTCACTTGTGGTCAATGACCGATTACAGTGACATATGTGCAAGCTAATAATGTCTGATGTTTGTGATTGAATTCATCTGCATAGTGATTGACAGTATGCAGAATATTTAATTTCTTTATTTTACATAAATTTAACATTGCTATTTTTATTTTATTTATTTTTTAGTGTAAAAATTTATTCCAAGTTTAAAAATGAAAAACATTTCCAGTTATTTCTTGACCATCGGGCCCACTAATAAAAAAATCCAAAACGACAACAGACAATATAAAAATATTGGTGCAAGTTGATGTTCCTGAACCATCTCAAGTGGAGAATATCATTCAGCCATCGATGCTAATACTAAGAAATTGGATCAAGACGATTTGTCAGACAAAAATTGGATTAAAATTGTGGAAATCACTATAAACTTTTATTCAATTATATAAAATTTTACAAATTCATTTTATATTTAGTTATCAAAGGTATATTTGTATTTGTTTATTTAATTTTAGATTTGAATGTCTAAAATAAAAAAATATGATAAATTTTGTTTAACTTTTTTATTTGCTTCATAGCATTGGAAAAGCTGCTTTAAATTTCATTTAAATGATATTTGAATATAATTTTCTTTAATAAAAAGATTGACAAGAAATGAGTTTCAGTATCTTTTTTTATTAAAAAAAAAGCTTTGAATATAACATTTTTTATACAAAAGTATGACAATTTTCATGATTTTAACAACTTCACCTTCTTTTTTCTCATGTGCCATGCTTTTATTTCCAATTCATAATTCACTCTTACATTTTATATATTACAGTTGCAGATGCTGATTAAAAAACTATAGCTTGGCTTCCAAAGTGCATTTCAATCAATCAATCTTTGGCTGTCTGCAATCATATGATTCAAATATAAGAATAAGTCATTAATTATAAATAAGAATATAGTGTATGATAAGAAAAAAATAGAATTAAAAAAAATGGAGATTGTTGTACTGTTTTATAAAAAATATATAGTTTTACTTGAATTTTATTAAAATCTAAAATTATATATAATAATAATTTCCAATTTAATAAAGAATTATTACTAATAATTTATATAATTTTTAAAAGGTGATGCAGTGAATAAATGGTTGCTGCCCAGTGTAATTTAAGCAATAGTAGGGTGGTGGATTCTAGAACTCAAAATCCACAGATTGTGATTCAGTTTCTGTCACTTGTGCTCAAATTTCTTATGAACTCTCAATCAATACACCATTTAAAAAATAAATTTGTGTAACATACATTAAAAAAACATAGAATAATGAGCATTTGGAGAAACACGTAGATTTGGTCCAAAGATCAAAATGCATCTTGGGAAACATTAGCATAGTTTTCCCCCAATATTTAACAATTGTTTAAATTATAATAAGATAAAAATTATAAGATCATTATGCATAAATAGAAAAACAGAAAGAATTAAAAAAAAAAAAAAGATTGTTATGCTATGGTTCAAAGAATATTGTGAATATATTTGAGCTTTATTGAAATTAAAACCTACAGTTAAGATTAAAAAAAATGTCAAGTAAGAATCATTAATAATCATTTATGTATGAAATGCTATAAATAAGTATTTGGATAAGTTGTATGCATGTGTGATTGGTCACTGAGCCCGATTTCAAAACCTGAAGCACTGGACATTTTACTTATACATAAAATCTTTATATAAAGACTATAAAATTTAGTGAAATTATTTATCAAGCTTACAAATTTAATTAAGAGACATTGGGTTTCTTTACTGTCATCAATGGATGCGCAGAGGGAAAAATCTTTATACAATAGCATCATTTAGTACAAGCCAGAATAATCAATGAATGCAGGAAGGTTTGTGCATAAAATTCCTATCTAGTGCTTACTCATCCAATATCCCAAGATTAATTGTGGCTTTCAACTGTGAGGAGCCTGTACCTGAGAGCCCTGCACCTAGATCCTTAGGATTTAATACAACTCTTTTATTATGTTTTCACTTTGGACTCAAAGCTTTATAGTTAGCTAATAAAGTAAAAGGTGGCTGCTGGAGGGTTGTATTAAATCCCAAGATCTAGGTGCTATGCTCTCAGATCCAAGGCTTCTCATTGATGAAAGCCACACAACTACTCTGGGGACATAGGATGGGTAAGCACTAGATAGAGATTTTAAGCACAAACTTCTTGTATTCATTGATTTACTCTAGCTTCCACTGAGTGGCGCTACTGTAGGGAGAGTTTTGACTTTGTGTACACAGCTCGTGTAAGCATAAAGAATGGTGATCATGTGATGTTTAGTGATTTAATATCATCAATGGATGCAATTTTGTAATTGACCAAAATCACTCTACTAAGATAATTACATTATAACCTAAAACTAAATTTAAAACAAATTATTAAACATATTTAAATAAAATAGATGAATATGTAATGATAAATGATTGTATGCACATAAATCACAAAATGACTCAAATATTTTAACAATGGATAATATTATGATGTAAAAAGTTATGCTTTGGATAACATAAGTTAAAATTAGATGGGGAACAGAGTTCCAAATACTTTACCCAATGATTTTTTTTTATAGCAACAATTACCCATTACAGTATAAATGAAGTGTAAAACTGGCTATGGCACAACAATATCAAATAAATATTTAACTATCACTATTCACAATAGTAATATATTAAATAATTGAATGGTTCATTGCTAGATAATGTCAGTTCTGGAAAGCAATCATAAATCATTGACTCCAAAGTTTACCATTTAACACTGCATCAAATAATTCAAGGTATTTTCAATAATAAATAATATATATCTAATGATTTTAATGAGCACATAAATAATTTTACAGTTTATCAAATATATAACACTGAGAATATAAATCTATTAACAGAATAAATAAGTCAAATATATTACTAAAATAATTACAACAGAAGCAAACTCTCCATACAGTAATGGCATGCAGGGCAAGCCTTACTGGATGCAAGAATCTTGCGCTAGTATCCAGTCATCCAATATCCCCAAACTAGTTTCTAGGTTGTGGCTTTCATCAGGAGAAGTCTTCAATCTGAGAGAAACTGCACCTAGATCTTAGGACCTAATGCAATCCTAGGATATTGGATGAGTAAGCATTAGATAGGGATTTTATACAGAATACATTCTTGCATTTATTGATTTTTAAAGCTTGCACTGGGTGGTACTACTGCATAGAGAGATTGCTACTGTTTTAACAGTTTATATAAGCATAAGAAATGCTGATCATGTGATGATTTAAAGGCTTTTTACTAAAATAATTCATATGCTATATTCACAAACAATCATTTAAATGATGTTGTAAATAATATCCATCTTTTTTACCATCTATTATCCATCAAAATAGATTGCCATTGACATAACAATAAGTGAGCATTATTTCCAATTTCATTTAAATGTTTCTTTGGGAATCTAGCTTGTGAATTACATTAGTAATGTATTGACTTGTTTGTTCTATGAAAAGATTTAAATAACGAATGATGTAGTAAAATACAATGCAAATATTAATTTCATTAGTTCTATATCTAATATTATAAATATGTATACAAACCGGCAGGCAAAACAACAGCCTCTACAGGTTCCACTCGACCTTCAAGATTTTTTCCTAAACCACGCCTAAAAAACAATGTACAGATAATTATACTTGCACTCATATATGTACATACATAAAATTTTAAATGACTAAAAAATCAAGCTCAATCCTATATGCAAAATTTAAATTATATTAACATAAATTAAAATAAATATTATTTTATACCCAACATTGAAAAGATTTGAATACATAATCAGGTGACACAGTAAAATGACCTTCAATGACTAGAATTTAATGTTATGTTAACTAGTAATATAGGTCATTAATTATATTTGTTGCTAAAAATTCCTGGTTGAAAAATCAACTCAAATCTTCTGGTCCTCTTAATGATAAGTGATCTTCTGTACAAGTAATTATTAAATTGCTACTTACATGAAGTACAAAAAAAACTCAAACTTTTTTTGAGTGTATATGCATTCATATATCAATCACAATATGGAAAACTTTTGATAATGTAAAACATTGTAATAATCATAAAAATTGGATTATTTGAATATCGAAAAAAAAAGACATAAAAATTAGGTCCGTACTATGTAAAAATAAGTCCCTATGTACATAACCTTGGAAAATATTTTTATATAAAAATAATCATATATGTATATTTTATTCTCTTGTCAAAAGTAAATTAAGATAGTTTAGACGATATGATACGATAATGGAACGATAAGCTAGCAGCTTACCACTGTTTGCCATTACGTGAATGCAATTTATTTTAATATCTCAATATTAAGAGTTACGTAAATTTTAATGAGCCATTAGCAGCATTTGAATATGTAAAAAATAAATAAACAAACAAAAGCAAAATACCAAACTAAGCAACAGTAGTGGCTGGTCCATAAGCTCTGTAGCATTGCAGCACCCCCAAAAAAAAATTTAATTATTAAATTTGTGCTTGAAAATATCAATAGTATAACAATCGTTCAATATTTCACATAATTATTACATAAATACAACTAATTAAACTATTTTTAAAAAGAATTATTTTAAGTGATGCTTGAGATTCTGTTCAAAGATGCTGCTAATTATGCAGTACTAAAAATATCATATTTGATGAATTTCAACAAGTGCCGCCGAGATTCGTTTGCTTTTATCAATGCACATAACTAGTGGCATTGGAGCTGCTTGCTACCACAGCATCAATAGTTATATGAGTATGGTATGTTTATCTATGCTGAAGTTGCTCGCTGCCATAGTATTAATGTTTATTTGAGTGCGGTATTTATTTATTCTCATTTTTCTTCAGAACAAACAATTTTTATTATTTTCATTTAGGATGAGCAATAAAATAATCTGTTTTTTTCTAAATATTTATTACAAAAAAATATATAACAAAATAATAAAAGAAATCTTATTTTAAATATTTATCACAATGGGTGTTAGGGTTCAATATATAAAAATAATTATATTTTCTCAAATGCCATTACATAAAAAAATTGAATTAAAAGTAAAAGTCAATCTGCTCCAGATATTATTACATGTCAAACAACAGTTAGTAAAAACAAAAATTACATTCCATCTTTTAACAATGATCGGCATGGACAAATAAACTGTTTGTGTAGTTGCAATATTAGAAATGCTCTGTTTTGTTTTCCTTGCTTAGTTTTCAGTGGCAATATTCTAATAAAGCACCTCAGCTTAAAAATCTCAGCCACTGCTAAGCATGTTAACATTATATGCATATTACGCAATATACTTTAGATTTGTTATTTACAACAATAATGAATACCAATTAGCAATACTTAATTAATTATAAGCAATAAAAGTCTTGATTAATAAAATTTTTATAAATCTTAACTGCCAGCATTCATACACAATACAAGGGATAATGAAATGTTATTAGTAAAAGCTTATTTGCATTGAAATAATATAAAACCTTTACAGAAAAATCTATTTAGTTATATATATATATATGATAACAGATGGCGTTCTACCAAAAACACCGTCAAGCGTAGTTTTCTGTTTACATAAACATCAGAGCGAGCATTCACTATCTCTAACTTTAATTCCACTTTCAGATCACGATTTCAAGCTATTTGCTATCGTCAGTGAAAGACAGGAATATATATATATGCAGATATATAACATTCAAAAACCATTACTCCAACAGATTTTTTTTGGACAATTTGCGATAGACAAAAGTGCATTTACTCATATGATAAATTTTCTGTTTAAAGACAGAACGAATAACATAACGCAGATGCAAAACTCTCCATACAGTAGCACCATTCAGTGCAAGCCAGAATAATCAATGAATGCAGAAAGAGTTTGTGCATAAAATAACTATCTAGTCCCTACTCATCCAATATCTCCAGACTAGTTTCTAGCTTGTGGCTTTCATTAGTGAGGAGCCTGGGACCTGAAAGCACTGCATCTAGAGCTTAGGATCTAATGCAACCCTTCAGTTGCCACCTTTTACCTTATTAGCTATCTATAAAGCTTTGAATCCAAAATAAAAACATGTTTTCAATACAAGGTCATTAACTTGTATAATCATATAGATCTGAACTCAGTTCAGCATTCATACTTTTTGGTGTCTTCCTGCATCCATTGATTACTCTGGCTTGCACTGAGTGGTGCTAGTGTATGGAAAGTTTTGCCTCTATGAAAACAGCTTGTATAAGCATAAAGAATGGTGATCATATAGTGTTTAGTGGTTTAATGAATAACCTAACATGCAATTGTTATTATTTGCCACTATCTGGGTAGAATAATTTATGTCAACTCAATTTTAAAACTGTATTATAATAAGCACATTACATCATATAGGATATACACAAAAATATATATACTCCCATATGAGCAAATAAGTCTAAGTTTTTGTAGATAAAGTTGCAAAAGTTTTTAAAAATCAAACTAGAAAATATATCTTAATGATTTTAATGAACCTCCAAATAAATTAAGGCTATTTAACACGTGTAATGGCAGGAATTAAGTCTAAATACATTACTACACTAATTCATAAGTCAGATTCCCAAAGAATCATATTGTCAACCAACGGATTGGCATTGATAAGAGAAAGTGAGTGTTGTTGGCAAGTTTGTTAAAAAAATGATTCTTTAAAAACTGAGTTATGAATTATTGCAGCAAAGTATTTGGATTTAATTTCACTGTAAATAAATTATAGCTTTGAATAATTTTAACGTATTATTTCCTTTTTTTAATTTGTTAATCATATTCTGAAACTCACTAGTTATGAAAAAAAATTTTAACAGATGTTTATTATATATATAAAACATAACATATGCTTTAGAGATTAACTTATGCTAACAATCAGTTATAAATGTAATAAGTGTGCTTATATGCAACTATAATAAGAAGCTTGTTATTTCTATAAATTAAATACGGCTCAGCGTTTTCAAGAACTTATGCCGTTTTCATATTCATAAGTTCTCAAAAGTGCTAAGCCATATTTAATTTATAGAAATATTAAGCTTCTTTATAGTTGTGTATAAGCACCTAATTACATTTACTATAGAAGAAGTATGACATTCAGTTATGTAAATTCTTCAAAAACAAATTTTGTTTTAAATAATTTTTAAATCAAAATTCAACTTTTTAAATCAAAACTCAACTTTATCATAATTTTAAATCATTTATTGTTTTAAATTTTTGTAATTAATTAATAAAATATTTTTTAATATATATATATATTCATCATTGTGACTGGAAAAAGTTTGCTGTTAATGAAAAGAAACCCTTTGATTCTTCTTTGAGGCCTTGAAGACACTAAGCAAAGAAACTTCCTAATGTCTATTTCATCTGTTCTTTTTATTGCAGATGTTGTTACTAAAGTGACTATTCATATTATAAACAAATACGGAAGTGCTGCTCACCACCAACATGCATCAGCCAGAATGGTGAGTTTATTGATTTTCAGTTGCCTGACAATTTTTAATTGAAATATCAGTTGATTTTTCTGGAGGACAGGTGTGAGATGAATATACATATATATAAATATTAATATCATGACAGACAAAATTAAATTATGTCCCTTACTCCAAAGAGGCTATAAATCATCAGCCAATGCATTAATTGGTGAATGAAGGCAGAAAGTGTTAAGAATTTCCTGATTGCAGACTCAGGCTATCATTTGATAATGACTGTCTAATATTAAATAATACTGATGACTTTGTGAAGTTAAAAAAAAAGGGTGAAGAGATAAACTGATTTGAAAAGATAACATGCATTTTATTATAAAGTCACAAATATTGTAAACATAATTAGAATGGGATTTACTATAAATAAAAAGTGAAATAATATTCTAAAGATTGATGTATATCAGAATGGCAATGTTAGTTATTGAATGCCTCAACAAGAAGTAGACGATTTTTATACTGACATACAAAATGCTTTTGATTAGAGCAAATAGTATTTTAAAACTGTCATACGAGACTAACAGTAGAATTGGAAAATGATTGAAAGAGAAAGATTCTGTGGCTAAATTTAGTTATGGTGACAGATATCACAAAGGGCACAGACTCATAGATCACGGAGTTTTCAGAAAAAGAAAAATTGTATATCATAAATTCTTTCTTTGAAAAAATGCTAAAGGGAAATGAATACGGAAATATGTGAATGAAGATACAGTAGAAATGGATTATATTTTGATTAATAAAAAATATGAAGTCCAACATTATAATGTTCTTAATAGACTTTATATAGGAAGAGATCATTGATAAAGGAGATATAGGGGATTTGAACTTAAACATTCAAGCACCCACCAATTATCCACACTCATACTTTCAAGCACCCACCAATTATCCACACTATTTCATACAACTGATATACATGACCACATACATGTAGAAAAGATAAATAATCACTAATATAGGTATTTCATGCTAAACCAGCACATCAGTTGGTCCAGATTATCATCTCCCATACATATATATAATCGATGCTTAGTTTATATTAAGATAGCAAATCCTCACACTTTAATGCAGTGGTCTTCAACCCTTGATCTGCGGACCGGCGCCGCAGAAGTTTTCTGCCGGTCCTCACTAGTCTGGCAGAAAAGTTTGTAATAACAAAATAATAATTAAACTTTTAATTAATATAAACAATTTTTATTTATTTTTTCATCTCATTTTTACCCATTTAAAAAAAAAAGAAACAGAACGAAAACAAAATCTAATCAATCATACATAAATTAATTTGTTTTTCTATTTATGAGAGATGTTTATTGGGGGGGGGGGGGAGTAGAATTAAATTTTTTAATACTTTTCTAAAAAAATTCAAAATTAAAAAAAAAAAGTTTTTTATTATACAAACTCCATATATATATAAAACTTCATCTTGTATATTTAACATTGTTGTTTTAATCAGGTATAACAATTATGCTCATCTAAGGCTAAGCAGTTTACATCTTTAAGAAAATTTATCTATAGACTTCGGCCGGGCCACGAAACCTTATCCTTATTTTTATGGTCCGCAGGTATTAACAGGCTTCAATCTATTGCAACCTCCAACTTTTCAGCCATCCATATCATCGAAAATCTGATGATGGAAAGCCCAAATTCCATGCTGATGACAACATTATCGCCATGCTCATATTGACCTGAAGTCACTCTGACCCCTCATGTATAGAACCTCATCCATTTAAATACATAAAAGAGGGACAAGCAGGATACAGGCTTCATATGTAAATATTTGAAAACCAGGCACTTTTCACAAACCTGGAGCTTAATTGTAAATATAGGGGATTTGAATTCAGACTTTCAAGCATACACCAACTATCCACACTATCTCATACAACTGATATACATGACCACATACATGTAGAAAAGATAAAAAATAATCACCAATATACATATTTCATGCTAAACCAGCACTCATCAGTTGGTCCAGATTATCATCCCCCATACATATATATATAACCAGTGCTCAGTTTATATTAAGATAGCAAATCCTCACACTTTAATGGACAGACTTCAATCTACTGCAACCTCCAATTTTTCAGCCGTCCATATCACTGAAAATCTGATGATGGAAAGCCCAATTGCCATGCTGATGCCAACATTATCGCCATGCCCATGTTGACCTGAAGTCACTCTGACCCCTCATGTATAGGACCTTATCCATTTAAATACATAGAAGAGGGATGGGCAGGATACAAAGCTTCGTATGTAAATATTTGAAAACCTGGCGCTTAATTGTAAATATAGGGGACATGTATGAGGTCATGTATATCATTTGTATGAGATAGTGTGGATAGTTGGTGGGTGCTTGAAAGTCTGAGTTCAAATCCCCTATATTTACAATTAAGCTCCAGGTTTGTGAAAAGTGCCTGTTTTTCAAATATTTACATATGAAGCTTTGTATCCTACCCATCACTCTTCTATGTATTTAAATAGATAAGGTCCTATACATGAGGGGTCAGAGAGACTTCAGTTCAACATGGGCATGGCGATGAAACATCAGCATGAGAATTGGGCTTTCCATCATCAGATTTTCAATGATATGGATGGCTGAAAAGTTGAAGATTGCAGTAGATTGAAGTCTGTCCATTAAAATGTGAGAATTTGCTATCTTAATATAAACTGAGCACTGATTATATATATGGATGGGAGATGATAATCTGGAGCAACTGATGAGCGCTGGTTTAGCATGAAATATGTCTATTGGTGATTATTTATCTTTTCTACATGTATGTAGTCACGTATATCAGTTGTATAAGATAGTGTGGGTAGTTGGTGTGTGCTTGAAAGACTGAGTTCAAATCCTCTATATTTACAAATAAGCTCCAGGTTTGTGAAAAGTGCCTGGTTTTCAAATATTTACATATGAAGCTTTGTATCCCGCCCATCCCTCTTCTATGTATTTAAATAGATAAGGTCCTATACATGAGGGGTCAGAGAGACTTCAGGTCAACATAGGCATGGCGATAACGTTGGCATCAGCATGGGAATTGGGCTTTCCATCATCAGATTTTCAATATGGATGGCTGAAAAGTTAAAGATTGCAGTAGATTGAAGTCTGTCCATTAAAATGTGAGGATTTGCTACCTTAATATAAACTGAGCACTGATTATATATATGGATGGGAGATGATAATCTGGACAAACTGATGAGCGCTGGTTTAGAATGAAATACGTCTATTGGTGATTATTTATCTTTTCTATATGTATGTGGTCACGTATATCAGTTGTATAAGATAGTGTGGGTAGTTGGTGTGTGCTTGAAAGTCTGAGTTCAAATCCCCTATATTTACAATTAAGCTCCAGGTTTGTGAAAAGTGCCTGGTTTTCAAATATTTTGATAAATGAGATGTAAGACAAATGTTAATGCAAAAATAAAGACAAAAACTATTAAAAAAAGATATTAATGACAGTTGATATTCCTAACCTTTTAAAATATTAAGACTTTGAAAATGGTTCAAATTAAAGTGAATGCAATAAGAAGATAAATGGTACTATATTAAGACAATAAACATCACATGACCACCACCTCTTATGCTTGTGTATAACTGTTGTTAAAACAGGCAAAACTCACTATATTATATTAAGAATGGCATCAGATAGTTAATACAAAAAGCAGCAAAAAGGGAAATGTAAAGATTTAAAATGGATCCATTCAAAAAAATTGAATAACTGGAATTCTGTAAAATTGTATAAAATAGTTAATAAGTGATACAAAAAAGTATAACTATAAATTGGCAAAAAAAGCTTTAGAAGAGAATACAAATTTCAAAATTATAAAACAATGTCATCATATTGGAAGGAAAGTTATTTGCATAAAATAATATAGAACTATTACTTTAAAAAGAGATGATATCATAATGTGTGGAAGAATTGAACTAAGAATTATATAATAATAAAGAACGAAAAACAAAATAACTACTATAATTATTACAGAATCATAATTTCATATGTTTACACATTCTATTAATAACAGTATCAAATCCTCCATACAATAGTGCCACCAAATGCAAGCTTTTGTAATAAATGCATCCATTGTTTAAAAAGGCTTGCACTTAGTGGCACTACTGTATGGAGAGTTTGATACTCTTAGTAAATTTGGGAAAGGATGGAGCTTTGGTGGATATTGTTAAGAAGTTATATGAAAATAATTACTATATGTATCAATTAGAGGATATAGAATCAGGTAAAGTTAAAAATGGGATGGGACTAAGGCAAGAATGCCCTATGTCACCTATTTAGTTCTTGTTGTATTTGAGAGAAATGGAGAAAGCCAAGGAAAAGGGATAGAGATACCATTAAATAGGTGACAAAGGAGTTTATACATTCTCGGGTCTTTTATTTGCGGATGATGTCTTTTTGGGTGCAGAAAAAAGAGAAGATATGGAAGTTACGCTGAGGACATGCGCAAGGGTTGGTAAAGAGATGGGGATTAAATTTAGGGAAGAAAAATCAAAAGTAATGATGATTAATACTGGGAAAAGAGGAGATAATGAATTTTTATTGGGGAATATAAAGTTAAGTGTGGTGAACAGATATAACTATTTGAGAAGTAATCAGAGAAATTGCTTGGATGAATGGGAGAAACAATTGATAAATGAAGCAAAGAAAAGAAAGGGATGGGAGAAACAATTGATAAATGAAGCAAAGAAAAGAAAAGGATTGATAAAGAAATTAACCAATATTTTCATATAATAAATATGATGTAGCTAGAATTGTATGGAAGGGAATGGCAGTAGCAGAGTTAACATATGGTAACGATGTGTTATGTGTTAGTAAAGGATTATTAAATTACTTAGAAAAAGTACAAAGAGAAATAGAAAGACATGCATTAGATGCAGATGTGGATGGCGAAGGAGGCAATTCAAGGAGAAATGGAATGGTCAAGTTTTTATATGAGAAATGCAAAAAGCAAAATGAAAATGTTCGTTAGATTGCAGTTTATGGATAATAAAAGAATAGCCAAAATAGTATTTAATTAGCTTGTGAGTAAAGGGCAGGCAACAAGATGGATGAGAAAGGTAATGCAGTATGTAGAAGATTTGGATAAAGAATTTATGTCAGTATACTTGTACAAAAGGTGGGATGATTGTGTTAGAAATGTTTAGTGTTATAATGGGAATGGAATAGAAGAATAGATGCATTAATAAAGAATAGGAGTTGGAGAAATAGAGAATTAGTATGGAGAGTAAAGGAGAGCTGAAATATATATAGAATTAAACAGGATATTGGATATGAGTTAATTTATGATCATAGCAAGGAAAGTAGTTTACTGTTTAAGGCTCGAACAGGATCTTTAGCAACAAGGGAATATACATGTAAATGAAAAAATGTGGGTGATTTAGTCTGCAAGTTATGTAAGGAAGGCATAGAAAATATTAGGATCTGTTAATTGAATGCAAATGCCTGAAAGCAGAAAGGGTACAAATAATAAAGTTATGGAAAAATAAATATAAACAAAGTGATTATACAGAAAGTGCATTATTCATTTTTATGCTGGGTTTGGAAAAAGATAAGGGGGATTTAGATATAAAGGCCATGGAGTATATGTTGTGTTAAATGGGATGGATCAGGATATGGAAAAACTTAGAACAGGGAATGGAAAGGGGAAGGAAAGTGGCTAACAGGTTTCTCTGGGCATAGTTGCTGAGAGATTCCTGACTCCATATAAGGAGAAGTCACAGTACATCACATCATGGTCACATTACTTTTACTATAATTATTACATCTTCAAATTGCTAAGCATTTTAAATGAAGAAATGAGATATGTAATCTAAAAAGAAGGAAAAAGCTCCAGGAAATGTTCTCTTAAAAGAAGAGAATGATAAAACACAAAAATTTTTGGCAAAATTATAAATGTCTGAGTGATAAAAATATATAATAATATTGATCTTCAAGAAAGGTGTTTAACAAAATATTAGAAATTAAAAACCTATATAAGTCTTCTATCATTTCCTTTCAAAATTTTTACCTAGATAATTACAATCATTTACAGCAAATTTGGATTCAAACCAGTTTAAAAACAAGCAGAATTTAAATGTTTTATGGATCATATGCTAGTATAGAAAAAAATTATAAAAAGGACCAATGAATAATGAGTTACCACCATCATGTTTTGGATTTACAGGTTATGGAAAGACATTTGATTTTATGAGCATTCTCTTAAGATATAGATCCAGGATATTGTCATATTTTGAAGTATATTTATCAAAATACAACAGGAGTTATTGGATTACATAGTGACATTAAAAAGATTACCAGTGATAAAAGTATAAGACAGGGTGATTCTTTATGTCCAAAACTTTTTTGCAGCAGTTTCATGAAAATATTTGGTGGATTAAAATGGAAATCTGAAGAATTTTTAAGCCATGTAGATTTTGCAGGTGATTTGGTTATTTTTGCAAATAATGCTTCAAAGCTTCAAGAAATGTTGCAAGATACAAAGGTAAGACTAAAAATAAATATTAAAAGCATTAAAATAATGTTCAATGAATTTTCTCCAAAGAAAAAATAATGATTGATAATCATAAATTAGATATTAACTATTTCATATACCTTGGTCAGAAAACATAATGGGCAAATCTAATCATAGAATTGAACTTGCATAAAATATTTTTGCCTGGAAATAAATCAATATTAAAATGAAATAGATAAATATTTTTGCCTGGAAATAAATCAATATTAAAATGAAATAGATCTATACCTTTGGACTTGGACACTAGACTTCAGACTACTCAACGAATTGTAAAAAGATATATCATGGACATAGAATGGTAATGAAAAATAAAAATATATAGATCAAGTTTCACCAACATTATTGAAAGAATTAACAGATGGAAATGGAGCTACATTGAACTTCTTGCTAAAAAAGATAAAAAATGGACAGTTGAAATCTAAAATGGATCCAAGAGATTATAAAGACCAAGAAGAAGGCCACATATGAGACAGATGAATGAAATAAGGAAGTTTGCTGATATGATGTAGAGAAGCTACGGGGAGAAATTGAATTAAACTTGAATAAGCCTTTATCCTGCAATGAACAAATTTTTTAAAAATAATTTTATTAAATTTCCTACATATTTATTATATATTTGCAGTCATTTTCCACAAATTGAAGTTCAGTAGAAATATGTTTAGATGTTTCTTGTTAATATTCTAATAGAAGTTTGTCTTAAATAAATAAGTTTTAAAAATGATACATATAGTTTTAAAACTCACCCACTAATATAACCCATACGAAGTAATAATTTTGAGCCAATTCCCTGCAATAAACAAAAAATAATATTAATATGAATTATGTACTAATTGTTTAATCATTATTTTCTCATTTTATTTGCAGTGAGTATTTTTACATTAAAGTTAAAAGATTATCACTTTCACACTAACAAACAGAAATAAAGTTCTGAAATAGTCTTTTGAAACACTGAGACAAAATAAAAAGCATGCCCAAAAAAGTGTATAATTGATCGTCTTTTAACATTATATATAATTATATAATTAGCATTTAAAATTCATTAAAAAAAAACCACAGTAGGAAGTTAAATTTAAATATACTTTGTCCAATCATAAAATATATATATATTCTTTTTACTCTCATTTTTTTTTTCCACTAATAATAGAAGTCATTTGACTGTTTTAACCACCTTCAGCCTGAAGAAAAATAATAATTATCCATAAAACACAACATCAGGATTTAAATAAATGTTTAAGAACTAATATTCATTCAATATACATATTTAAGTTTTCCCGTAAGTGAGAACAGACAAAAATTCCTCATTTTAATAACATTTGAATTCCAAAAAAAAAAAAAAAAAAAAGTCACATTTGCCCTTAAAAAAGATAACTGTGATGTTATGGAAATTTTTATTTGCCTTTACTCACAAGTCATCACTATTATCTTGAAAAAAATAATTACAATATAATCAATATATCAGGCAAGAGCTTCTTGTTATAGAAAGTCATTATTACTACTGTAATGTTATCAAAATGTAGGGTTCTTACTTATTCCTACACATAGCAAGTTACTATTATCTTGAAAAAAATAACTCACAATGTTATCAAATGTCTGGCTCTTATTAGGAAATCATTATTACCTTTGAAAAAAATAATTGTGAAGTCAGCAAAATGTTACAGAAAAATTCAAAAGAATATTTAACATCTTTTACATGTGAAAATATTTGTATCAATATATATAAAATCAATTCAAACCTGTAAAAAAATATTTGCAGCTAAGTTAATATTAATTAATTGAGCTCTTCATTTCTATTCCTCTATTTTTTAATCTTCTAAGTCATTTTAGATCAGTGAGTTTTAGAATCAAAATTAGACTATATATTAAAATTTAGATCTGTCTCTGTTTCATTTTTTTTTAGTATCCCTGATTCTAGATATATTTTGCAGTAGCTTAAGTTTTCTTTCCAATTGCACTTTTGACACTTTTCCATCATAAATACAGCTTAATAATGATTGTTAAATTGTGTATACATACTTTACATATATAATTGACATTCAAATTCCAGTATTTGCTGATTTCATTATTGTTACAATACTGATTCATTACACTTTTTGAATATGCAATAAATCAAGATTCTTTACCTTTTATTATTTTTTTTCTTCATAGATTATTGTGAATTTTTGGAATCTGAAGGATTATACCATTTCATATTCCAGAAATATGGACGTGTATATGGGGCTTTATTTTAACAATGTTGTAACAGTTTTGAAACTGGAAAATATTGGAATTTGAATTATATATAAAGTCTGTTATACTGTTTAACAATCCTAGGTAAGCCAAAATTATGACGTGAAAACATTGAGAGTGAATTTGGAAAAAAATTTAAGCTACTCCTAAATCTATGTTCAAAGCTGAAACTAATGCAATAATGTTTTATATATTCCAATTTATCTTTAGATTTATTATTTATATATTGTAACAGGACAATTACATAGCACACAATAGGATAGTGTGTGTGCACAAATATATATAAAGTTGAAAGGAAAAGTAGAAATAAACAGAGACAAAAATTTTAATAGATATTTTCTACTTTCCTGGAATAAAATAATCATAGTACAAGATTTAAATAATACAGGATTTAAGATAAAATTTCATTATGAAATAAATAGTTAAAAAGGTCTAATAAATATTTTTATTGAATTCTGATTTTGAATTTAAGAACAAGTATGTTTCTGATAATTGTAAAAATTTCTATTATCTATTTTTGAAATCTTTTAATTAATGCTTGTGAACAATTCTCTATCTAAGTTAAAACATGTTGATGACACTTTAGTAAAAATCTAAAAGTAACTTTTGATTAAAATTGTTTTTAATCAAAATAAGGATTAGACAGAAAAAACTCTGTTGTCAATTAAGGTATTTTTATCACTCAGATGACTCATAAAAAGGGTTGATAAAAATATCAGTTGTTTGGCTAATAATATTTTTGAAAAGTGGCCAAATTGGCCAGCTGCAAAGTCTGGTTTTCAGTAGGGTTATAATATTTTTAAGAAGCAGTTGGCTAATAGATAGCTGTAGAGCTCCGTGGAGAACTAAGAGAGGACAAGTCCAGCAGCTGCCCTATAGTTTACTATGGAGTTTTGATTCACCTGAAGTCCAGGTCAATTTCTAATAGATCAATTATCCTGCACAAATGTGGTCAAGATAGCTGCTTATCTGGAACAATTCTGGACAGAATGGAGCTCCTGGAATGCCAACAAACCTGAATCTTTGCCTGATGATGACAATCCTGGATTATACTTTCCTGATAAATCAAAAACCAAGCTTGACAAGAGAACAATCAATTGATGAAGAAGTAGTTATACATATGGTGTTGTTTATCTATACATGCAAGAAACCACAGACAAACGCATCGCTTCACATATATAATGTGAATTGTTTTAAATAATTCATTTTTTAAAAAATGACATTGTAAAAAGTAAGATATAAAATATAGAACAGTAATATAAATATAGAACAGTAATATCTTAAATTGTTTAAACTCTATATTTTTTAAAAAAGAGTAACGCAAATAATAGTAACACAAATAAATAACTCTGCTTGGATTTTAAAAAATCTAAGAGACAGAATTAACATTTAAAAGGTATTTTAAAATCTTTTAAAAAAGCAACATGTGATCGTGAGACATATATAGAACAATATGATTTTAAAATAATCATTTGTTGAAGGAATTTTATTAAAGACATTTATTTAAAAAGGAAAACTTTTATTATGGACCGGCAAAAAATTAAATAACCTGATTCACATTTATTTTTATACTTTAAATATTGAATTTATTATGGAAAGCATATTTTGAATAGCTTTTATTATTGTAACAAATTAAAATATGTAATACAAACATCAATGTGCACATACATTCCTATGCGCACAACATATATGTTAAATCAAGAATTAGTTACATATTATAAAATTAATGATTTTATATCAATAAAAATGAAATATATGTTATAGACGTCAGTGTGTGACTACAATTCAATATGCAATCACATGTATGTTAAATATGTTACTAAATTTATATAAAACTAAATTTCATTTATAGATTATGACAACTCAAATATTTTATAAATAATAAATTACACTGCCCATCTATGCAATGATATGTGATAACTTGGTATCACTAAATATAATAACTCAAGTTTTTTAAATTATTATTTTATAACAATTCAAATATGTTTTTTTTAATATTCTACCATATGCTTATGTGTAGTAATATATAGGTGTTGAACATTGGAACATATCTATAAATCACAATGTAATAAATTGAATTTTGATTTTATGTTAATCCACACATATATGTAAAATGTAATCATTTTATTTTATTATTAAATGTCAATTCAAATATGTCTATTTCTAAATTGTACCGCACTCTGTGCGCATATACATATCAATGAGTGTCAAATAGAACACATATGTAAAATTTTAGTCATTTTTAAATTTTATTAGATATCAAATGAAATGTATTCTTTGTATATTATAAAATGCACATCTATGCGGATCTACATATGCATTTATGTAAACTCATTAAGAGGCATTGTAAATTAATGTAATAACTTGTATATTGTTAATCACATATATATAAATCACAATGGGATAATTTTTTTTATTATTGTATGTTAATCAGTCAGAAGGCTTCTAATCATAGAGCTATATTCCAAAGACTTTTAATATTTTTTTATTGTTGTTAATAAATTTGTATTTACTTGTTAAAAATTGTATTGCATTATCTCTTGGTCACAATACAGTAATAGAGCTTATGTTCTCTGAGCTAGATTTATGCATAAAGGCTGATTATATGAATGGTGTGTATATTAGTGCTTAAGGGGCATCCAGTATGATTGATATATCATGATTGGCACATAAGATTATATTCTTTAAAGCCCCTGCACTATATTTTATTTAGTTTAGTCTATTAGAAATTAAATTTATAGTTGGCCAGTATATTAATGGTACTAAGTGGCCAGAGCATTGATGATGATAAGCATATTTTAATATCCCAGCATTATTGTTTTTCTGGTTGTATATTCTAATGGATGAGCAGTTAAGTTGGTGCATCCAAATTAAGGTTTAAATAATTTCCCCAAGCTGGAAAAGGTTAATTAGTTGGCCTAGTCTATAGTAGACCCATTTCAAATCCAGTCCCAAGATTGACTGTTGATTTATTGTGTTAATGTATTTTGAAGGATCATTCATGATGATAAATGAGTAGTACTTTTACTTAGTTATAACTTTTTAAAATGCTGATTGATGATGACTGATTTATTATGCTTACAGTTACTCTAAGGAGTTAACTGATCCCTAACTGAGCTGATCTATAAATTGCTCGTGCTCTGTAATATATAAAATTTCTTAGATATTGTTGATGTTAAACATTACTTTAATATCACATTTTCTTTAATATCTATTACTTCAATATCTTATTTTATTTAAATATTATACTTTTTATTAAATTTCATTAGTTAAAAATTTTGTTTATTATTAACAATTCACTATCAACCACCCTATTTCCCCATCCCATTATAATATATATGTAATCTTATAATTGAATATTTATAAATACAGTAATTAGATATATGTAAAGTATAACTTAAAAATTTTTATCCACTTAGGAGCGCTTTCGATTATCCTCTTAATCTTTGTTAACTAACACTTTGAAAGGCTGACCTTCCCACAATTCCATGATCTTAACGTTTGTGGGAAGGTTAGCTTTTCAAAGTGTTAGTTGACAAAGACTACAAGGATAGTCGAAAGCACTACTAAGTGGATAAAATTTTTTAAAGTTATACTGTACATATATCTAATTACTATATTTATAAATATTCAATTATAAGATTACGTATAAAGATTTGAAGAAATACAGACATTGAATTATAATATTATTATATATATATGCAGATCATTAAGACATATATATATATATTTATATAATAAATAATATTGTAATTACAATAATTTATCTTAACAATAACTATAACACACAACACAAGTATACACACTTCTCTTGAAAATACAAATTTTAAATAACAACTACCAACTATTCAATTTAGCAGATAAAACATAAAATAGGGTCATTGTTATATAAAGACCTCACCAATAAGCAAATAAGAGCATCATTCCTTTTATGGTATTGTAATTGCATTTAATATTTGAATATAAAGAGATATGTGTATTGCTGGGTGTTTTTTATTTTGTATTTATGTAAATACAGAAAGAATAAAATACTGACTCTTCAAATATACATAATAGATTTTTTTAAAAAAAATACTTTTGTGTGTGCTTCCCAATCTCCTATATTATCTCCTGCTTTAGCTGGCAGAATCCACGGTACAAAATTACTCTCATCTGTCATTTCCTGCTGCCCATCTATATCTTCTTCATCAAATGATTCAACTTCACTAATTTCTTCTTCTTCCTGTTTATTGTCATTTGTTTTTGAATCTATATAATATAAAAAATTTAAAATATTCATTCAATCTGCAGATATTTAATACAAATATACTTTGTACTATACTATATATCTTATTAAAGACTATTCTTATAACAATTTATTATATCAGCAATAAATATGGATATAAAAATAAATATGACTAAAACTAAAACTAAGCAAAAAGGAGTAAAAATTTAAAAATTATAAGTGTTAATTGAAAAGACTCGTGGATCCAATGAATACTTTCAAATATTTAAAAACTGGCTAAATTATGAGAATAAAATAAGAAACATATTATAAGAACTGTAATGACTAATTAACCTACCAATAATTAAATAATCAAATGGTTAATCACACAGATCATATAATAAGCAAACATGATCCAAAAATCTTTAGTTTTTGAGTCCGTTAATCTATCAACTGAATTAAAATGCATAAGATAGGATGTCAATAAAAATATTTTATTTTGTGATTCAGTGAATTTAAAATTAAATAAACAATACAAACACATTATTTTATTATTCCAAATTTCTAAAAATAACTCATAGTTTCAACAGTTTCATATTCTTCAGAGTGTCAAATAATAGGAATAATTCTATATATTTATTTACGATAATAATTTTATAAAAAATTGAAGATTTAAAAAAGATCACAATTACATTGAGAAGGGCATAAAATATTTGTCAAAAAAACTTCTATGTATTATTATTAATATAAATAAATATAAATTGAAGATTTAAAATAAAATAATATTAAAAAAAAGATTTTTAAAAAATAATGGAATGCTTTTATGTAAATAGCCCAGTAAAAAGTGGGAAAATAACACAGTAATAATCCATTTCATAAAATCATTTGAGACTTTTTGATTTTTATAATTTAATTTAAGCCTCAAATGCTTTTATGAAATGGATTATTTTGTTATTTTCCTATTTACATAAAAGCATTATTTTAAAAAAATCTTTTTAAAATATTATTTTATTTTTTAGTTATAAATAAAAAATATAAATTTAATATTAGATTTCTTGTTCTTTCCACAAGAGAGCACTTAGTCAATGATTTTGACATCTGTATACATTTTAATTTTGAAAATGAAATAAAAACATATATTTCTCTAATCTTTTTTTACACATTTATAATTTTTTTTTTACAAAATATTTATGAAATATTAGTTATTGCAGAATAATAATTCAGATTTTTATAGGAAATATTTACTTTTAATTATTTAAATAAATTAATATTAACTGTTTTCTTGGGAAAAGGTTGTGATTTTAAATGGGAACAGATTTTTTTTTTTAATTGTTAAAAAGTCAAAAAAAAAAAACATCCTGATAGAAATATAGGTAGGACAAGTTAATATAAAAACATTTAATAAATAACAATTTCATTGAGAAAAGCATAAAATATTTGTTGAAAAAAACATTTATGTACTATTATTATAAATAAATATATAGGCTTATCACTGTCATATAATATTTTACATTATATTACTTACTTAAATAAAAATTATATAAAAAACTGAATAATGGATTATTTTTCTTTCCATTTTTGGTAATATATATAATGACCCCCATCATAACAAAATTAAACACACAAAACAAATTGTTCACAGATATTAAAAACTACAAAAAAAATTAATTAAAATAATTTATTTTAAATCTGATTTTTTTAAATATTAATTTTATACCTATATCATACTACATAGAGGCAAAACTCTCCATACAGTAGTGCCTCTCAGTGCAAGCCAGAGTAATCAATGTATGCAGGAAGGTTTGTGCATAAAATCCCTATCTAGTGCCTACTATTCCAATATCCACAGACTAGTTTCTAGTTTGTGACCTTCATCAGTGAGGAGCCTTGGATCTGAAAGCACTGCACCTAGATCTTAGGATCTAATGCAACTCTCCAGCAGGCAACTTTTACTTTTTTTTTTTGATTAATGGTGATCATGTGATGCTTGATGGTTTATATCATATTACATGTGTCTAAACACTTGATTTTAATTGTATTCAATTTAAAATTAACCAAATTTAAATGGTTCGTGTATTTAGTATATTTTATTGCTTGTATATTCATATATTATTTAAAATTAAGAAAAGATTTGTAAAATGAACATAATGATGGATGACTGGATAGGAGGATGAAGCAGAAACTTGGATTACCAAGAAATGAAAAGAAAAACAATCAGAAACTTTTTACATATAAGTGTAAAAGAAAAGAAAATATTCATCAAATTGATAAAATTAGAAATAATGAGGTGTGAAAAAGTGTGATTGAAAAAAAAAAAGACAGACAACTAAGAAATTACAAAAAATAATATCAATACACTCTCCTATGCACCCAACACAATATAATACAGTATTCTATTTTACTTAATTTTCCAAAATATCCGAAGTTCAACAATCTTCTTCAGAGCTAAACAAATATAACAAATTATCTATACATATTACAAAATATATTAATTAAAACAACTATGTATAAAAGAAGTTAATTTCATCAATTTAATCCAAATCTGATTTTTAAAATGTTCTAATAGGCAAGTAAATGAAAAATATTTATTGGAAAAAAAACACTTCTAAAGAGTGAAAAAGAAAGAGATGATGAATCTTATAAACAAAAACGCAATGCAGAAACAGTTGGTCTAAAATCATTGTAGAATTATCTTTTATGAAAAAATAACCAATAGTAATAATCTCAATAAAAATTGCAAGCACAACAGCAAAAAATATATATACCCTATATTAGTAAAACTCATTCTTCATATTAAGTTCTCTGCCCAAATGTGCTACAATCACATGATGGATCATTGTCAATAGTGGTTTGTCATTTGCGCATCACACTCTTAATGCAAATTATTCTAACATTGCTGTTTTAGAACTTTAATGGTTCAATTACGTGTGTTATATCTGTGATTTTCATTGAATGTACCTTCACCACTGTGGAAAAGCCAAGTGGAATTCTTCTTGGATGACATGCATTAAATTCATTTGCTATCTTTCGATATATAGTTAATGAGATTTCCTATGTGTCCAAACTTATAGGATACTCTGTATATATTATAATGGGAGGTGTAATAATGGGTATTACTTGAGGTGATGGTGAATCAGGGGGTAATGGAAAATCACCATTCACCCCAGTTAATATATAAAATTTAAAATTAAATATTGTAATATTCAAATAATATAAAAATATTGAAAATATATAAGAGAAATTAAAGTAAGATAATAATGTTTAGAATCAAAAAATATATAAGTAATGTTATATATTCAAGAGCATGAGCGATTTTGAGAAATCTGAGAGATCAGCCCAGTTAACTCCTTAGAACACAACTGTAAGTATATTTAACTATACATCAACCAGCATTATCAATAAGCAAAAGCAAGCATAAGTAATACTCATAAGAAATAACCATTCATCACGAATGATCAACAATCAATAAATCAAGAGCCAAACTTGTGACTGGATTTGCAATGGGTTTACTGTAGACCAAGCCAACTATTTAGCCGTTGCTAGCTTGGGGCAATTATTTAAACATAATTTGGATGCACCAATCTTAAGTACTCATCCATCTGAATATACTACCATAAAAACAATAATGCTGAAATATTAAAACATTCTGATCATCATCAATGCTCTGGCCAACTAGTACCTTTAATGTACAGGCCAACTATAAACTTAATTTCTAATAGAGACTAAGCTAAAATAAATGTAGAGCATGAGCTTTAAAGAATATAATCTTTGCACCAACCAGGAGGATGATGATGATAATTAATAAAATATCATCATCATTGGATGCCCATAAATACTAATATACATCCCTTCCATATATTAGACCATTGTGTTCGAATCTAGCTCAGAGAACATAAGATCTATTACTGTTATTGTGACCAAGAGATGATGCAAATATAATATTGTAAAAACCATTTAGAATGAGGTTCATTGGAATAATTTTAACAATTAAACACATGTTTATTAACAACAATAAAAAAATGAATGAAGTTAAGGTCTGTAGAATATGGCTATAGACATATCAATTAAGTCTTCTGATTTTGGATAATATACGATTAAAAAAATTATCATCTGGTGATTTACATGATTAATACAAAGTTCAAATTATTAAATTGATTTACAATTCTCTTAATGGGCTTACTTAAAACACACACACACATATGTGAACAGAGGGGTGTTTTATAATATACAATGAATACCTTTAGATTGACATTTAATAAAATTTAAAAAAATGATTACATTTTACATGTGTTTACTTAAGTAATATATAAAATTCAAGTTACTATATTGTAACTTACATATATGTTCTAACAGGTTTACTTAAAATACATTCAGCACACAGACATGTGGCTAATAACTTCTGAACATATTTAAATTGTCATAAAATAACACTAATAAAAAATGATTAAAAATTACATACATGTGTGGATTAACATAAAACAAAAGGTACTTGTGACTTTTGACCCATGTAGCCACCAGAGGCGCTGGTCGGGGTCAACCACAGAAATACTTAGAGTAGGGCCCCAAATGCAGCATTGTAAATTCCAGCCAAAAGGTGGCACTGTTCACAATGCGTAAGCACAAGAACATTCCACCAGCTGGCTGGCAGCAAAGCTGCCTGCTTGGTGGCGCTGGTCGCAGTGCGTAAGCCCATTTAGCTTACATCGTCTGCTACCAGCAGATACCAAGAACCTAGGTGGTGCTGATTGCTGTAAACACATCTAGCTTATGTGTCGTCTGCTAACAGCGACTACCAAGATTCTAGCCCACTACATGGCGCTGTTTCTCCACGGTTACACACGGAAAAACTACGCACTGATAGAGTTTATGTACATACTACTTAAAATATGAATGGCGTATAATGTACAGGTGTGATTAATTAAGAAGCTACAACTATTTAAATATTCTTTCAAACTTAATAGTATCACATGCTATTTCACAGTTTTATAAATGGATGTATTTTTAAATTTTTTTTTTTTTAAAAATCGATCTTTTTTTTTTAATTATTTACTCTATGTCAAAATGTTATATATAAGTCGAGCGGTGAAATTTGCTATCATGGCCGCTTGAATGGCATCATAGATTTACATACGAAAGTACGCTATAATTAGACAGGTTTGATAAAATTATCGCATAGAAATCCTCATAATTATTCATAAAATATTTTATTAATCTATAAGTCAATTCTAAATTTAAAAATCGATCTTTTTTTTTTAATTATTTACTCTAAAAGTGGTTTTTTTTTTTTTTAAAAAAAAATGTAATTTTCTCCCCCTTCTTTCAAAACTAGAGACATTCCAAAGATAAAATCTAATATATTTAATTAATAGGGGCTTTACTAATGAATAGCTATGGTCAATTAGTGAATTGGATTGATTTAATGAGACAGAAACTGATATATGATGAATTATATTTATTGACAATTTCATATATACTTGATATAACCCATTACTTAGCGTTGGATAATGCACGCAGGCATTTTATTTACTAAACAACATTACTCTAGGCCATTTAGCAAAATAAATTTGTGGCTATTATTTAATTGCGCTAATTTTATGCTATATAATAAATCACTACATTCCACTTATTAGTTATGCCCTTTCATCATCAGTTCGAGTGGCTATTATACATGTAATCAAACCAAGTCTGGAGTGAAGTTTAATAATACATCCGATTATGATAAATTTATATATTAAATATGGGCATATAAAGCCTCACAGATAGCTTTAGATCGAACGGGTTTTCAAGAATGCTTCTGTTCAACGCCGAAGATTGCATATTATGGAGGTAGAGTTGGCTATAAAGATTTTACTAATACGCTATGCACAAGTAAAATATAATAATAAAGTGGCTCCATCTTATATATATATAAAAAACAGCACAACGATAAAATATTGATAAATTTCACATCCGCCAAGCCGAAGTATATTATAAATTAAATACCATACATTAAATGAACACTAGTTTTGTCAGCTTGATTAAAAGAGCCAACTCTTCTGTAGCATGAGAAATACATATATGCTACTGACGGGAATATATATATACACAAACTTTACTTTATCCCGTTCAATCTCTTAGTTATGTATAATTAATAAACTTTTAAAGGGAGAAAGTATATTTAAGGGACTTACGAATACTTTAATAAGAAAAATATACTTATGATTACACTCCAGGCTAGTTTAATCTTTAATAACATAATAATTAAAGGTTGAAAGTTTGGATTTATAAGCCACATTTTATATTTACATTAATTATTTACTAAATGACAAAATAATAATGAGCACAAAGGGTCGCCATTATTTATAAATTAGGGGTTCGAAACGGAGCGCTAAATGACGCTATAATTAATACAATACGAAGATTTTAAATAATATCTTCAAAAAGTATATATTTCGTAACTAAATGCGTGCCGTTTCGAGACAGGCATAATTAATAATAACTAAAATAAGCAAGAGAGAAATAAATATAACTGCAGTGATTAAGTTATATAGCAAAACAAGAAGTTAATAAAGGAAATTAACAAAAGTATGTCATTTATAGAATTGAAATATTATTGATAAGACATTTTAGAAAGAGTTTACAATATAGTTAGCTAACCTGATTTTGAAGCAATAATGATTATTTTGAATTTTACACAGAGCTCTGCGATTTTAATAATTTTAAAACAGATACTCAAGCTGGAACGAAGGTGAGTTCTTTGGCAGCTTATGGCATCTTCTCTTTAGTTGGGAGACAATTTAAGATGGTATTCCTATAGCTGGAGTTGGGGTAGTTGAATTTGAACGAAGGTGAGTTCTTTTAACGGCTTATGGCATCTTCTATTTATTATAAGCTTGTTAAGGCAACGTTGGTTGTTGCTCCGGCCTTGGATGGATCAAATTCTGACGTTCCATCACGGCAAAGGCAACAAATTCTTGCCTGACTAGCAGGCCATAGATAAATTAACAAATTTTCAGCTTCTCGTAGTAACAGCTCTTCAAAAGCAAGATGGAGTATCTTTTCCGCTAGCCTATTTATATATTTCCACCTTTTTGGAATTTCGTTTGCCTCAGGACCAATCGACTTTTAATTAAACAAAATCATATAATCTAATTTCTACTACTGATAAAGTCTCCGAGGTGTTATTTTTAATTTACTTAAAAAAATTATTAAAATATATAAATTATATAATTTTGATTCCGATTTCATTAATTAAATTTCTTTTTAGGTGTTATAAAATGTTATGGCTTAGCAGATAGTAACGGTATTATGATTTAATGATAACATCTTTTGTTGAAACAAATTCAATCAGTAAACTAGATTTTATTTTTACCCCAGGTGCGGTCACTAATCGATTTCTTGTTTACACAAAATTCCCATTTTTAATTATAAACCGATGACTTTTATTTTAACTAGATATAAATAACTTTTAACATATTTTCTTTATATTGTTTATTTTAAAAAAAGCAAATTTGACAGATCTTATAAAAAAATACTTTAGTTTCAGTTATATCTATTAAACTTTAAATCAGAAAACCGTAAATATATTATAAAGAAAACATTTTACATTATTTTTATTTAATCTTAAATATTATATGTACAAATCATTATGCCATAATTTCATGGTTTAAATTATCCATCCACATACGAATATAATACAAATATAAAATTTAGAATTGACTAAGTCAATTCTAAATTTTATATTTGTATTATATTCGTATGTGGATGGATAATTTAAATTTTATATTTGTATTATATTCGTATGTGGATGGATAATTTAAACCATGAAATTATGGCATAATGATTTGTACATATAATATTTAAGATTAAATAAAAATAATGTAAAATGTTTTCTTTATAATATATTTACGGTTTTCTGATTTAAAGTTTAATAGATATAACTGAAACTAAAGTATTTTTTTATAAGATCTGTCAAATTTGCTTTTTTTAAAATAAACAATATAAAGAAAATATGTTAAAAGTTATTTATATCTAGTTAAAATAAAAGTCATCGGTTTATAATTAAAAATGGGAATTTTGTGTAAACAAGAAATCGATTAGTGACCGCACCTGGGGTAAAAAATAAAATCTAGTTTACTGATTGAATTTATTTCAACAAAAGATGTTATCACTAAATCATAATACCGTTACTATCTGCTAAGCCATAACATTTTATAACACCTAAAAAGAAATTTAATTAATGAAATCGGAATCAAAATTATATAATTTATATATTTTAATAATTTTTTTAAGTAAATTAAAAATAACACCTCGGAGACTTTATCAGTAGTAGAAATTAGATTATATGATTTTGTTTAATTAAAAGTCAATTAATCTTGAGGTGGAAATATATAAATAGGCTAGCGGAAAAGATACTCCATCTTGCTTTTGAAGAGCTGTTACTATGAGAAGCTGAAAATTTGTTAATTTATCTATGGCCTGCTAGTCAGGCAAGAATTTGTTGCCTTTGCCGTGATGGAACGTCAGAATTTGATCCATCCAAGGCAGGAGCAACAACCAACGTTGCCTTAACAAGCTTATAATAAATAGAAGATGCCATAAGCCGTTAAAAGAACTCACCTTCGTTCAAATTCAACTACCCCAACTCCAGCTATAGGAATACCATCTTAAATCGTCTCCCAACTAAAGAGAAGATGCCATAAGCCGCCAAAGAACTCACCTTCGTTCCAGCTCGAGTATCTGTTTTAAAATTATTAAAATCGCAGAGCTCTGTGTAAAATTCAAAATAATCATTATTGCTTCAAAATCAGGTTAGCTAACTATATTGTAAACTCTTTCTAAAATGTCTTATCAATAATATTTCAATTCTATAAATGACATACTTTTGTTAATTTCCTTTATTAACTTCTTGTTTTGCTATATAACTTAATCACTGCAGTTATATTTATTTCTCTCTTGCTTATTTTAGTTATTATTAATTATGCCTGTCTCGAAACGGCGCGCATTTAGTTACGAAATATATACTTTTTGAAGATATTATTTAAAATCTTCGTATTGTATTAATTATAGCATCATTTAGCGCTCCGTTTCGAACCCCTAATTTATAAATAATGGTGACCCTTTGTGCTCGTTATTATTTTGTCATTTAGTAAATAATTAATGTAAATATAAAATGTGGCTTATAAATCCAAACTTTCAACCTTTAATTATTATGTTACTAAAGATTAAACTAGCCTGGAGTGTAATCATAAGTATATTTTTCTTATTAAAGTATTCGTAAGTCCCTTAAATATACTTTCTCCCTTTAAAAGTTTATTAATTATACATAACTAAGAGATTGAATGGGATAAAGTAAAGTTTGTGTGTATATATATATTCCCGTCAGTAGCATATATGTATTTCTCATGCTACAGAAGAGTTGGCTCTTTTAATCAAGCTGACAAAACTAGTGTTCATTTAATGTATGGTATTTAATTTATATTATACTTCAGCTTGGCGGATGTGAAATTTATCAATATTTTATCGTTGTGCTGTTTTTTTTTATATATATATAAGATGGAGCCGCTTTATTATTATATTTTACTTGTGCATAGCATATTAGTAAAATCTTTATAGCCAACTCTACCTCCATAATATGCAATCTTCGGCGTTGAACAGAAGCATTCTTGAAAACCCGTTCGATCTAAAGCTATCTGTGAGGCTTTATATGCCCATATTTAATATATAAATTTATCATAATCGGATGTATTATTAAACTTCACTCCAGACTTGGTTTGATTACATGTATAATAGCCACTCGAACTGATGATGAAAGGGCATAACTAATAAGTGGAATGTAGTGATTTATTATATAGCATAAAATTAGTGCAATTAAATAATAGCCACAAATTTATTTTGCTAAATGGCCTAGAGTAATGTTGTTTAGTAAATAAAATGCCTGCGTGCATTATCCAACGCTAAGTAATGGGTTATATCAAGTATATATGAAATTGTCAATAAATATAATTCATCATATATCAGTTTCTGTCTCATTAAATCAATCCAATTCACTAATTGACCATAGCTATTCATTAGTAAAGCCCCTATTAATTAAATATATTAGATTTTATCTTTGGAATGTCTCTAGTTTTGAAAGAAGGGGGGAAAAATTAGCTTTTTTTTTTTTAAAAAAAAACGATTGTCGTAAAAATTACATTTTTTTTAATTTAAAAAAAAAACCACTTTTAGAGTAAATAATTAAAAAAAAAGATCGATTTTTAAATTTAGAATTGACTTATAGATTAATAAAATATTTTATGAATAATTATGAGGATTTCTACACGATAATTTTATCAAACCTGTCTAATTATAGCGTACTTTCGTATGTAAATCTATGATGCCATTCAAGCGGCCATGATAGCAAATTTCACCGCTCGACTTATATATAACATTTTGACATAGAGTAAATAATTAAAAAAAAAAGATCGATTTTTTAAAAAAAAATTTTTTTAAATACATCCATTTATAAAACTGTGAAATAGCATGTGATACTATTAAGTTTGAAAGAATATTTAAATAGTTGTAGCTTCTTAATTAATCACACCTGTACATTATACGCCATTCATATTTTAAGTAGTATGTACATAAACTCTACCAGTGCATAGTTTTTCTGTGTGTAACCGTGGAGAAACAGCGCCACGTAGTGGGCTAGAATCTTGGTAGTCGCTGTTAGCAGACGACACATAAGCTAGATGTGTTTAAGGCAATCAGCGCCACCTAGGTTCTTGGTATCTGCTGGTAGCAGTCGATGTAAGCTAAATGGGCTTACGCACTGTGACCAGCGCCACCAAGTGGGCAGCTTTGCTGCCAGCCAGCTGGTGGAATGTTCCTGTGCTTAAGCATTGTGAACAGTGCCACCTTTCGGCTGGAATTTGCAATGCTGCATTTGGGGCCTCTACTCTAAGTATTTCTGTGGTTGACCCCTACCAGCACCTCTGGTGGCCACATAGGTCAAAAGTCACAAGTACCAAACAAAATCCAATTTATTACATTGTGATTTATAATATTTCTTAATGGATTTATATACAACACATATATATATATAATATCAACCCAGATGTGAATTATAATTTAGAAATGAATATATTTGAATTGATAAAAAATAATAAAATAAATGATTAACTTTTACATATGTGTCTAATAGTCATATAAAAAATACATGATTTAAAATTTTTCAGTTATATTTTTAATAATAAAAATACTTCACACTGGGTTTATTTAAAACACATATATATAATCTGTGTGGTATAATTTAATATTGTCATTGTTATAAATCTATAAATGAAATTCTGTTTTATACATATTTAGTAACATATTTAACATACATGTGTGTGCACATTGAATTGCAGGCACATGCTGACATCTATATCATATATTTCAACTTGTCAAAATCAAAATTATTAAAAATACATTTTCACAATTAATCCTTTGTTGAAAGTAGATAAAATTCACATATACATGTGTATCCAGAAAAAAAATTAAATTGAATCAGTTATCAAATTCTCTCTTTACTGATCAGTTTTCTTTTTTCTTTTTAAAAAGAAAATAAAGTCATTTTTTTTTTTGAAAAAAATAGAATCATCCATGAATTAATTCTTTACTCTTAGCTTTTCTTTTTAACTCAAATTCAAGCCAAATTATTTATTTGATTTAGTTTTTTTTTAAAAAAATATAGATTTTAAATGAGTTAAAATAATATTGTTTTATATATATATCTATCACTTTTAAAATGTCATTTTTAAATGAATTATTTCAAACAACTCATTTTATATAAATATGACTTGATGCATTTATCTGTGGTTCTGTGCATATAGACACTAGAATATGTATAACTACTGATTCAGCAAGCTAAGATTCTTAGTGAAAGCCAGTCAAGAATTGTTTCATCAGGAAATATATAATCAGTTAACTGTTGACATTTATTTGGGTACACTTAGACTTCAGGCAAGCAAGCTGTCTTGTCCACATTTGTGCAGACTAATGAATGCAGAAAGCTAGGTCAGGCTTCATGAATCAAAACTCCAGTATAGTGAACCAGTAGCAGCTGTCTCCTGTCTTGACTTTAGCTACATCTGATCCATGTCAGTTTTCTGTGTTGATCGGGAGTACTCTGCTAGCTAGCTACTTCTAGCCAGTTATAATTACTGTTAACTGCTTTTCAAAATATTATTAGCCAAAACTTACAAAAAAAAACTAACAGCCAATTCTTCTCAAAAAAAATTATTAACCAAACTAAACTATTCTTTTTATCAACTCTTTTTATATAGTCAGCTGGTGATAAAAACTTATTAACACTGTTGCTAATTAAAAACTGTCTTCTTAATCTTTTCGAATCACTTTTAATTAAAAGCTACTTTTTGGAATCAAGTTTGACAGTTTTATCAAAATATAATCTACAAAGATTTTTTAAAAATAGATAATAAAAATGTTTACAATTATCACTGTATCTATTATCATAAACCATGTTTTTTTTTTAATTTCAAAATCAGAATTCAATAAAAATATTTATTTAGATCTTTTTAAACTGTTTAATTTATAATAAAATTCTTAAATCTTTTACTAAGATTATTTTATTCCAGGAAATGAAAAAAAATATCTACAAAATTTTTGTCTGTGTTTATTTCTACTTTTCCTTTCAACTTTATATATATGTGTGAAGTCACACTATGTTATTGTATGCCATGTAACAGAAGTATTATAATATATATATATCTTATTTAGAAAATAAAATACATTTATTACTTTAAAAAATTAAATTCTATAAAAAAAAACAGGAGGAAGAGCAGATAAAAAAAAATTCTATAATCAAATGGTTCTAAATATAAAAAAAAATCCTAAAATAAATTCAATACAATATTGAAAAAGGAGAATATTAAAAATGATAGTAGTAAATTAAAAAAAAGTTATCAGTTATAAATAGCTTAAGTTAGATTTTTAATTCAAATGAAAACAGAATGCATAAAATTAATCACAGAATTAAACTTGAATAAGATGCAACTATCAGAAACAATTTAAAATTAAAAATAAATATATAATTCTGAGCTTTGAAAAGAAATATTTTTAATAAAGTATTTTTCCAATGATTATATAAGTTTCTGAGATGTGGACATTTAACAAAAGAGCAATACACATGTGATTTAGTATAGTGGTAGTCTGGAGCTTAAAGCCCATGGTTTGTAACCGTTCTCTGTAACTCAAACTTCTTTTGAACTCCCAAGCAATAAACTACATGATTATTTAAACTACCCAATGAATTATGAAGAGATATATTGAGAGTAACCAAGAGGGATCAAAAGCATGAACATAGATGAGAAAATAAATAGCTATAACTGATGCCATTGAAAAAATTAAAGAGACAGAAATGGAGTTGGGCTAGATACATCACTGGATAGTAAGAGATTAAAAAAAATTAGAGAGAAAAATGGACTTGGGCTAGATGCATCATTAGAAGAGACAACAAAAGATGGATAATTTAAGTTTTGAACTGAATAGTAAGAGATTGCAAAAGACCTAGAAAAAATCCATACGCGAGATGGATGAAATGTTTATAAATTAATGTAGAAAAATAAATTTGCAGAGTTCATTTTGAAATGGCTTGATAATGGTTGAAATAATGGTGCTAGTAAAACCTGATTATATTTTATTAATAGATTAGAAATATGCATTCTGTTTTTTAAAAAAAAAAAAATCTATTTTCATAAAATTTAAAAATTTTCACTTGCAAATAAAACGAATTTTATAATTTTTTTTATATAAAAACAATGTAGTCAATGCTCTGTATAGTTTGGACCAATAAAAGAATGATAGATTCTAGAACTCAAAATCCATGGATCGTGGCCCAGTTCTATCACTTCAGGCACTCAACTTCTTATGAACTCCTGAGCGATAAACCATTTAATTAAAATAAAAATGTATCAATTATACAGGTTTTATAATATAAATAATTCCTTATTAAAAAACAACTTTTAAACAAAAAATTATTACTAATGAGAATTTGAAAGTAAAATGTTTTAGAGAATTCCTTCTGTATTCATGTTGCAGTTAGTAATATGATCATGTAAAACAGACTACTATTTCACATTTCCTCATCAACCCCTATTCCTACTTCAATATTATATTCTCCTTTATTATTCTGCTTACTATAATACTTTCCCTACTTTTTAAAGATTACTATTACTTAAACTTATTATATATAAATGTAAATAAAGTAGGTTTTGGGTTAAACTGTGTATTATTTTGTATTACTTCTCAATGTTTCAATGAAATAGCATCTGCCATTGTCAAGATTAAGTTTTTAAGAAAAACTATTAGATCTCAAGTAGTAACGAGATTGAGTGTGAGGTAAAGATCGAGACTGAGCATGAAGTAAATGAGCATTCGGAACATGTAGATTAACAAAATGTTTATTTTCTTCAGTTTCTTCTAATATAAACTTGAAATGAATTAATGGTAAAACTGAAGAAAATAAACATTTTGTTAATTCACATATTCTCAATACTTCACACTCAATTTCATTCTTTACACTTCACACTCAATCTCATTACTTCTTGAAATCTAGGCGGTTTTTCTTTAGAAACTTAATCTTGACAATAGCGGATGCTATTTCATCGAAACATTAGGAAGTAATTCAAAATAATACACAATTTAACTCAAAAAATGACTTTATTTACATCATATAACAATGAAAACATTAAATATAATATAAATATTTGATCTTAAGATGTTTCTTTCCTTCATATTATTAAATGAGTTTGATTTTTCTTTCATATTTTCTCTTCTTATCAACTTACTTACTATTTATTTTCTTATAATTATCTAGTCTAAAATTTTCTTTATCCCATTTCCTAAGCATATACATGGAAAGAAAGTTAGTATTAATTAATCTAATAAATGTTATCAACTTTTTCATTCACCTTGTCTCTTACTCATTTCAAGTTATTCAATTACAAATTTACTTTATAATTTTGTTTTTACTCATAAGTGTTAAACATGCTCATTATTTCCTCATATAAAAACACAATTGACTCTTCTCTCCCTGAAAAGTTTTTAGTGCCATTCAAATATTTCCTTAGTTAATAATGTCCCCTTTAATTCTTTTCAATAAGATTCATTATTCTCTTTGCTGTGCTTACTATCTCATTACTGTACATTAAAAGTGGAAAACCAATTCCCATACATAAATTATAGATAAATAAATGAAGAACATCTATTTTTTTTCTTTACTATTATCTTTTCTAAAATTTTCCTAATTTCTTTGAACAAATTCTCTCATTAATCTCAACCTTTTATTAATTATGTCTCTGTCTACAGTTTCAATGTCCAATATTTCTGATATCTATCCTAACCACTTATAATTTTATTCTTCATGCCTCCCAAACTCTTCACACCAATCTAAAAAATATCTGTATGTTTCATATCTCTTGTAAAAAATAAAATTTTTAAAATATTTCATTTGAGAGCAATAGCCATAACTGAATATGGTATTTAAATTACAAGAAGAAAAAAAAAGATTGGAAATTAAGTAGAACAAAAAATTCTACTAAATTTGTGATGACTAGACAACTCACAAATATATTCACATATATCACATGCTGATTCATTAATCTAATTGTAGTTCTTCATTGCATTAAATCCTCAGCCACATTGACCAGATAAAAACAACTGACATTCCATTTGTATATAAAGTAAACAGGATCAGCTCAATTATGCTCAAGATGACTATAAAATATTTTTATTAAGAAATCAATTATTTTTCATATGTTAACCATGCTCAATCCAATAAAAATGTGTCACTGCAATTGTAAATTCAATAGCATCATGTCCAACATGCCAATGATCACTATAATCTTACATTCAGAATATTTGATAGCAACATTAAATAAAAATTTTCATGTCTTTATGTTACATCAAGGGTGCACATTTTATTACCACATAATAAATTTTCTGAATAACAACCATACCATTCTATTTATAAGATTTTCTCCATTAATTCTAGGCACAAGTTCTAAAATAAAAATCAATTTTTAATTGCAGATATCATTTTAAAATCAGTACTCAATTTAAATTCATAAAAATGCCATTATATATTATGGTTTAGGTGGAAGCAGAACATTTTGGTATCATATGTTAATTCAAAAAGTTGATTGAATTAATAAAATAATAAAAATAATTGTTGCAGGAATTGGAATACAAATGCTAATGTTATTTTCCTCCTATGAATACTATTTTAAAATCAGTACTCAATATTTTTATCAATCTCATGACTTTGTCTATGTTAGAATCTAACAATTCAAATTTTTTAAAAATTATTAAATAAAAATACCACCATAAAGAAAACTTACGAATAAAAAACTATCACAGATATCATCGAATACTGTGAAGTTTTTTATTAATTCCACATTATTAATTTTTTACAATTTAATATTAAATTTGAAACATTTACAAATATTAAATTTTCTAAAGCTGAATAAAACAACTTGGCTATTTGTAGGCCTAAAACAATTAAAAATACTGCAAGGAGGCCTCTAGTATATTAATAATTTAGATGAAATAATTATATTGCTATAATAAAATATATACTCATGTATTTTTCTAAATGCAGCACTAGCTCAGTGAAGACTCTACCACAACTTAATACCAAAGCCTGCCCTTTTATTTAAAAAGTTAATAAGATATTTCAATTAATTGATATTCTTAAATTGCTCACCTGCTAGATCAAAAATTGCTGAAGAATTTTCTTTTATCATTGACTTGTAAAACGAGTGATTTTTTTTTTTAAACATTAATTACTAAATCAAACTTGAATACATTCTGTAGATCATCTTTTTGATAAAGCTGGGTTTTTTTTAATATAATTTTTTACATTTGCATTTTTTTTTTAAAAATTTAATATAACTCCAAGAAGTCATTAAAAAAAACTTATTTTTAAATTTATTTAGCAAAACCTCTTGCCAAGATATTTAGTATGTGAAATATGCTCTTTGATGTGATGCACTATGACTTTTCTTTTCTCGAAGTCAGGAATCTCTCAGCCATTACGCCCAGAGAAACCTGTTAGCCATTTGACCTTCTTTTTCCAGTCCCCACCCTATTTTTTTCCAATATTCTTCTCTATCCCGTTCCATCCCATTCCCACAACATCATGGTCTTTATATTTAGATCCTCTTTATCTTTTTCCAAATCCAGCATAAAAACCAAGAACCCACTTTCTGCATAATCACTATTTATATTTATTCTTCCACAACTTCATTATTTGTACCCTTTCTACTTATAAGCATTTACATTCAATTTAATAGATACCTAATATTTTTGATGCCTTTCTTACATACCTTGCAGACTAAATCCACATTTCTCCATTTATGTGTATATTCCATTGATGCTAAAGATCCCGTTCAAACCTTAAACAGTAAACTACTTTCCTTGCTATTATCATAAATTAACTCACACCCAATATTCTGTTTACTTCTACATATATTTAAACTCTTTTTATTCTCCATCTCTCCAATTCCCTATTTTTTATTAATGCATCTATTCTTCTATTCTATTCTTTGCCATTATAACCCTTAACAATTCTCCTACACAATTATCCCATCTTTTGTATAAGTATACTAACATAAAGCTCTTCACATAAGTTGCTTACAAAGTGCCACATAGTGATAAGAAATTTAACTTTCAGATGTTAGAAAAACATGCATTTAAAATTTGTCTTACCTAGTGGAAAAATATCTGCTAAGTCGACTGATACAAACTCATCATAATTATCGAATTTAACAACAAATTTATCATCATTATCAACTTGTTGAATTTTTGCTTTATACCACAAGTTATCTGAATGTTTTACCAAACAAGAAGAATCTCTCTCCAGACAGCTAAAAAAAAACCAATAATAAAAATTAAATAAATAAAACTTTTTTGCGTACTTTTAAAATCAATCCAAGTTTTTATCTCACCTATAATCAGGTTCCTTGAAAGGCCGTAAATCAGTTAATCTAACCAAATGTCCATGTGAATACCTTAAAAATTTCAATGTATTTCATGTTCTTAATAAATGTAATATATGTTACATCAAAAACAAACAAATAATACAAGATCTAATGTGCTACCGGCAATTTTTATAATTGCATCGTCCTTCTAAATAAAATGGACATGGCTGCATAGATGTACAAACAGGATTACAAAATATAACAGATACCTGAAATAAAAAAATTATGTTTTAGTTCAAATATATTTATTCTACTTAAATAAATAAAATTGAAAAAGATTACATAATAAACAATATACTATTTAATATTAAAAAAAGTTTATTGCATTGTGGTTTATTATTTACTTTTATATAACCCTTTGATCATTTACGTGTTTATTTGCATGCAAAATCAACAGAATGAATTAAATTTACATCCATTTTATGATTATATTACTTTCAAAATATTGGTATTCAGATATACTTGTTGCTAAAAATTTCTTAACTTTATATGCATGTTAAGATTTCTGCCTGATCGCAGATAAAAAATAATTGGGTAATTAAGTATTACAACCAAATAATAACTCTTGATCATCATTGTTGATAGTCTCCCATGCTAAAATACTGCTATGTCTTAACTCACAAATGTCAGGAGTAAAAATAACAATTTAGCACGGAATTTAAATTTTTGAGAACATAAAGAATATAGTATCTCAGACTTCAATTTATGCAATTTAATATACATGTTAATATACACAAGCATGATGCACGTAAATACGTGAATCAAACACTATATTAACCTGACTATAGCTAATTAGAAATAAGTCCTTTCACTTACAAAGTCTATTCATTAATAGTAAGATACTAAAGTCACAATCCTTTATGCGTAGTGGCTCTTAAGGCATTTAAAATAATAATAATGGGGTGATCTATTATGCCCTTAGTCGGCTTATTGACCTTCTAGAGCCGAGACCCTGAAAATAAGACATCCTCTGCTGATTTCTTTCACTGCTTCAATCTTGGGTCACAGCTGCCTCAACGAAAAAGAACCTGTTGCTTTTCCCCTCAGTTTTTATTCTTTCAGTCTTTTTGTTTGCTGGAGTAATTAAGCTTATTGAGGAAAATTTAAGTGGTGGGTGTATAGTTTAATCTTGCCTCTGTAAATTTAATTAATATTTTAACTTGTACTAATTACAATTCTTCCATTATCTGATATTTATTTTTTCCTTCAGATAATAATTACTGCACTCAATAAATTTTAATTAAATATTTTATATTACAGAAATTTGAATAATTTTATTCCGGCTATTTATTATTTATCTATTTATTTATTTTCTCTCTTTGTAAATTAATCTCATAACTTATTAAAACTGCCAACATAATTTATTCTAGCATCTCAATTAAAAATTAGAAAATGTGTAACTGCTGGAATTATAATATAACAAATATTACATTATTTAATGTTTAAATTTTCTATTTTTCACCTGTTTGATTTAGAACTTCATAAAAACTCTGTTGGAAAATTTAATATATATATATATTAAGTCTTAATAGGTATTATTAAAGACAATGAAATGCTCTCTAGCCATCCTATATAACAACTCTATCAATAATAGATTATCCTTTTATCATTTTCTTTTCTATATATAGAAAAACTGTCTCAAACACCCAGGTTAAGAGGAATGACTTTTTAAATCAATCAAGTAATTTATTTAAACGAATGATATCACTCCTTTTATCAAAAGTTACTATGGCTAGAGATTATTTCAATTGTTTAACAACAGTGAGATTAAGAGTTAATCTAAATACATTACAATAAATGTTTAGCAGTGTGAATATAATTTTATAACTTATACATATTTATTACTTTTAGTAATATTATAAAGCAGAAATATATCTTTTTATTATTCTAACAATTTTAACAAGACTGTAAATAAAGTATGGCTTATCAAATATGTAATATTAATACTATAAACCTATATATGGAATAACCAAATCCAAAAACATTATTTTGATAATTCACAAATCAGATTCTCAACAAATTATTTAAATAAGCTTGCATATAATGCCCACTTTCTAATATTAATGCCAATCTATTCATCAGAAAAATTTTAAATGGCAAACTGATTGGCATTCATAAAAGAAAATGGGATAACAAACAGATTAGGATTGATGCGACAATTTGAGCTTTATTTGCAAATTCATGTAAAGGTTACTGTGGAAATCCAACTTGTGAATTATTGTAATAACATTTTTGAATATGGTTGTGCCATAAATAGGTTTCCATTATTCTGCACATAATCATTGTCAACTAGGCAACAAACAAACTAACAGAAAGCATTATTTATGCAAAATATTATATTATACTACAGTTAAAATACATAAATTATATATAACTAAAGTAGGTTTGTATATCTTTAGAAGTAAAAAAAACAATAAATAATCCCAACTTACACAATGCTTTTTGGGAAAAAATTATTATTTATACCACTCCAGTTCTGCCAATTAATGTAAGCTGGAATAATCAATAGTTTCAAGTGCTTATTAAATCTCTGAGCAATACTATTTTCTAACTTATGGCCTTCATAAGTGAAGAGTGTCTGACTTATATCTAAGTGCACCTGAATTTTTTTTTTTTTTTGGAAGGGGGGGGTATAAACTATACAAAGAAAGGGGAAAATTTATAAATCTTCATGACCCAGCAGTTAGTTAGCTTGGAGAAGTACACCTTCTCCACCACTTTACCTTTGGAGAACTATTAGCGATGACTTTACAGAGGTGATTTAAAGATTATTTACAGTAATCATATTTTTATTGTTCCACTTTTTAAAAATAAAGAGAATAAACAATATTGCAGCAATTATCATTGTATATCATTATTATTGCAAAAGATACATTCCAGGATTTTGTTGTATAAGTTGCTTTTAATCATAGATTTGTAATTACTAGACACTAATCAATGTGATTTTAAAGAATTCAGAAGCATGTATGGTTTTTGTCACTAGACAAATGCAAGAAAAGTGTTGGAAACAAAGGAGTGACTTTTATATTGTTTTTATTGATGTAGTTAATGCATTTAATTTAGTTAATCGATCAGATTCTGGCATTATTCAAAATTAGTTGGTCATCCATCAAAATTTGTTTGTATTATTCAGTTTCAACAAAATGTAATGAAAGTAAACGTTTAGTACAGATAAAATCTGAGGCATTTGAAATGAAAACTGATGTTAAATATGGATGTGCAGTTGCTTCATTTGTTTTTGATTTTTTATGATTCTCTTTGGAATTATTTATAAATGGCTTAATGAATCAATCAAGTTCCAAAATGTAATAATGTTTTGATAATGGAAATGTTTAATTTGAATTGATTAAAGGCAAAAATAGGAACTTCAGTTTTCTTGGATTCTGGATTTTCAGTTTGCTGATGAGTGCACAAGTGCTCTTGCAGTTTAAAAAATTATCTATGAAATGTACTTAATGATTTATATGCATCTTATAAAGAATTTGGTTTAGCACTTAATGTCCTCAAGTTTTTTATCAGCCAGAGATGGCAAAAAAAAAAATCTTCAGCAACATTTAGATTTGATAGTTATCTACTACATAATGTAAGTCAACTTAAATGTATTTTAGGTTAATTTTTAAAAGTAAAGCGATGGATATAGATGTTAAAATACAGCACAAACTTCAATGTGCTGCTTTCTGCTTTTAAAAGATTAATAAAAGAGTATTTCAATTAGCTGTATAGAATTTGTTATTTTATCTAATTTATTGTGTAGAAATGAAAATTGTATCACTCTATCAGCATAACATAAAGGTATTAAAATTTTTTCATTTAAAGATGCTCTGTAAAATATTAAAAATACAATGACAAGATCAATCAATGTTTTTCAACTTACTAGATATGATACTATAGAATCCATTATTGTAAAATCTGTTCTTCAAAGAATTGGACATGTAAAACTAATGAGCAATAGACTTCTTAAAAAATCACTTTATGGTGTATTTGACATGGTTTTCATGCAAAAGGTAAAGTCCCCTTTGCATTATAAAGATTATCTAAAAGACAGTCTAAAGTTTTAAAGAAGCAAAATATTATTTGTGTTTATTGAAAAGATATGATGGAGAATAGAATATATTGGAGACCAAGATTAGACATGGATGTGATACTGTGGATTCCTTTATTGCAAAGTCAGTCCTTCAAAGGATTGGACATGTGAAATTAATTAGCAATATAAATTTCCTAAAAGATTTTATTGTGAATTTGACATGGTTTTCATGCAAAAGATAAATTTTCCTTTACATTATAAGGTTTATCTAAATGATGTTGGTTTTCTTTATTGAAAAGATATGATGGAAAATAGAATATATTGGAGATCTAAGATTAGACATGGATGTGATACTGTGGAGCTCATTATTCCAAAATCAGTCCTTCAAAGAAATGGGCATATGAAACATATAAAAAATTTTGTAAAAAAATATTTTATAGTGAATTTGACATGGTTTTCATGCAAAAGGTAAATTAACAGAGGCAAAACTCTTCATACAGTAGCGCTACTCAATGCAAATCAGAGTAATCAATGGATGCAGAAAGGTTTGAGCATAAAATCCCTATCTAGTGCCTACTCATCCAATATTCCCAGACTAGTTTTTGACTTGTGGCTCTCATCAATGAGGAGCCTTGGATCTGAGAGCACCGCACCTAGATTTTAGGATCTAATGCAACCCTCCAGCAGCCACCTTTTATTTTTTTAGCTAATTATAAAGCTTTGAGTCCAAAATAGTTCAAAAGATAAATTCGCAATTAATTATAAAGATTATCTAAAAGATATTCTAAAGAAGCACAATGTTGGTTTTCTTTATTGAAAAGATATGATAGAGAATAGAATATATTGGAGATCTAAGATTAGACATGGATGTGATACTGTGGAGCTCATTATTCCAAAATCAGTCCTTCAAAGAAATGGGCATATGAAACATATAAAAAATTTTGTAAAAAAATATTTTATGGTGAATTTGACATGGTTTTCATGCAAAAAATAAATTAACAGAGGCAAAACTCTTCATACAGTAGCGCTACTCGATGCAAATCAGAGTAATCAATGGATGCAGAAAGGTTTGAGCATAAAAAACCTATCTAGTGCCTACTCATCCAATATCCCCAGACTAGTTTCTGACTTGTGGCTCTCATCAATGAGGAGCCTTGGATCTGAGAGCACTGCACCTAGATTTTAGGATCTAATGCAACCCTCCAGCAGCCACCTTTTATTTTTTTAGTTAACTATAAAGCTTTGAGTCCAAAATGGTTCAAAAGATAAATTCGCAATTAATTATAAAGATTATCTAAAAGATATTCTAAAGAAGCACAATGTTGGTTTTCTTTATTGAAAAGATATGATAGAGAATAGAATATATTGGAGAACTAAGATTAGACATAGTATTGAAATATTTCAGAAAGAATTAATTCTGCAAAAGAAATTAAAAGACAGCACTGCAAAATATCAAATAAAACAGAATAATAGATCATTGTGCTCCATATTTGCATATATTCCTGGTTCATAGATTGGATTATAGTCATCACAAAAATCATCTCTAGTATATTTTTTGTTAGTTTGTTTTGTTTTTTATCTTCTTTTTTTTTTATCTTGGTGTTGAAGTGATCATATTCATTTGTGATTAATTGATAATAATACTGACTTTTTTTAATATAGTTTCTAATTAATTTTGCTTTTTACCAATATACTTGTTTTTAAAAAAATGAACAAATTATTTTTATTATATCTATTCTAATTAATCAACTGTATATTATGTTAATTGACAGTTAAAAACAAAGTATAGTTAATTAATTATAAAAAAAGAACAATGTAATATATATATATATAATATGTATGTTTGAATAGTATTTAAATTAAAAACAAAATTTCCATTCTTCAAATTGCATTCTTGGTTTAAAAAAATACTGTCTTTTTTTAAATATTATTTGTAAAACATGCTCTGTAAAGTAATCAGATCCAAATATTAAATTATTGTACTCCACGAAAATTAACTCATCATTGATTCAGAATTTAAAAGTGAATAATTCTTAAATCCCATCTCAGTGCGTATCTTAATATTCATGATCGGAATGTAAAAGAGCAAAAAAAAAAAACTCAGGGAGAACCTGACAGTGAAAGCTTATGCTTATTCTTCCAAAGATTCTGCTTCCCATGGTTACCAAATACAGCCTAGGACATGTTATAGGTTTCTAAACCTTATTATCATCTTCGTAAGTCTTCAGGAAATTCTTATACTAGAAATAGTAATGTTTAAATTATTATAAAAATAAAATCTTTATTTCTGATTTTGTAATGCACGAGTTTCAAAAGTTCCATAATTAAATAAAATCTGGATTAATTACATTTATTTATTAAATAAAGAAATTATTAAAGCAAAAGACAACCTCGATAATGCGCTATTTCTTAATAAGTTTTTTTTTAATTCTTTCTGGCCGGCGAGTGCACAGAGATTTATAATATTTAAGAAATAGTGAATTATCAGAAGTTGACTTCCGCTTTAATAATTTCAAAATTTTCAACGCTTTATAATAATAGATTTATTAAATAAAGACAAATTCTTTTACTATTTGTATGAAAGTTTCTGATGAAGGCATTTTATATATGTTGGATTATTTCCATCATCTAAAATTAAATGTTAAATATCTTTAAAAAAATTCACATACATTCAGTTAGTAATAATAATATAACACAGATTAGTATACAATGTTACATTTTGAGTGTTCTTACTTTCCCCTCTTCTTCAGATGTTGCTGGCTTGAATAGTGACAGTAATAGTATGGGAATCGAACCTGGGAATATTAGAATCATAAATATTGAAACTGACAGAGTAGCCTAGTTGGTTAGAATGTCACTTTAAATTTATTATTCCCAAATCCAAATGTCTCAGGTTCAATTTCCATGTTAGTACTGAGAAAAAAAGTAAAGAATAATACTTGTCAAACACTGTTATATACTAATCTACATGCTATTACTAACAGTTAAATATATTTGAAAAGTTTACATAAAGTTTGACTTTTTCTACAAATATTTAATAACTGATTTTATGTGGTGGAAATAATCCAACTTATAATCATATATTGTTTTAATTTTGCTATATTTCAATACATAACAACTTTATACATGAAACATTATTTTTTAACTTGTTAATACTGTCCCAGTTGAGGACCCATATTTAATGAGTATAAGACAACTTATACATATACTATAACAGACCATATATAGATAGTTAAACCTGATCATCTTGGGCAACCAAATTTAACTAACCACAACCACCAACCTATTGAGAAGGGTAGTTACTTACTCTGAAACCAACTATTTAAAAGATGTCCATTTTATATGTTAATGATGATAATCACACACGATGTGGGCTGTCAAATATAAGGGAAGGTAATATATAAATAAGCTTTACCACTTCACATTATACTTTTGACGAATTAATTAAATTTCTCAATATAATTTGTCTGGCATTCAGACTATGGATGACGTGACAATAATAAAGGATTTGTATATTAATGAGCACCAGTTATAATAAACATTATAGCATTTCTATTATTATATGAAAAATCAAACCATCTTTTTTTTGGATCTGTTATCACTCATAATTCTAGCTCTTATATAAAATTACATTTAATATTAATATCATCTATGTTCTTTATTACTTTTTACTATGCTTTTTTACAACTCACTATTGACAGTTTCAATTGCACCAAAAATCTTCTTCAGAACTATAGCAAACACAATACAAATGCCTGAATACAAATATACATAAACATATAATTTTATATTTTATATATATATTCTATCTTATAATCATTATTTATAATATATCTTTATATACCTCTATATAATTATTACCTTTTTATATATTATACATCTTAATCGGTTTTATATTCTATATTTATCATCAATATTTCTTATAATAATATATATGTAAAATATAAAAGTACGGATATTGAAATGGTAAATCTGATTCAGATTTGCATTTCACATTTCATTCCACTTATCCACCTATTAATAGGATTTTATTTAAACCCAAATATGTAAAATATAAATAATAATGTTTGTATATACATAAATGTATTTTATATAAATATTTTTTTTCTAGTATTATGATTATTAATCTATTTAAAACATAATCCCTTTAATTAACGGTTATAATTAATGTCAAATAATATATATAATATTTTTTTTCTTCTTTAAGATATACCTACATATAATAATGCATTTTTAATAAGAAAATTCAAATAGAAGTTTTCTTATATTTTTATTAGTTTTTTTTATATATGTTCGTTTTTATTATTTATTAAGAAAATCCAAGATGGCATTGCAAAAGATTTTCATCTCGATAAGGATCTTAAAGTAAAATCCAACATGGAAATACATTGTAAAATCTAATATTAAAATCCAAGAATAAAATCAAATGCTTTGGAATTTCCATTAGCCATTAATGGAAGTTCTACATTGTTTAAAGGAATGTAAGAAGTACAAGATTGTTCAAAATTAAACCACTGATCCTTATCGAGGTTCGAACTTTCTAAAAATATAACTTAATGTATGTTTCTTTTGTCTAAGGCAGGATGTAAGTTAGAAGATCGCTTCAGGCAGCAAATAGTTTAAATGCTAGAGACAGTATAAATAGGGGGGTTTTGGAACAAGGAGAAGAGTACAATTTTTAATAGAGTGGCTACCTGTCACTATCCCATTTTGAACCTGAAAATGAAAAGTGAGTAGGAAAAAAAGATTGCCGCCTTTCTCTTCAGAGCCTGTCTTCTAGCTATGCCACCACGATAGTCCTGTTCCTGAAAAATGCTGCAAGCCATCGAAGTTCGCCTGCATCATCGTTCCAGGGAATTCAGAGATAACAAGTCGTATGAATCGCCAAGACTCCAGATCCTGCCTTACATTTTAAATCTTTTAATTAAAAGACCTATATTTCTAAACTACTTTTAATTTAAATGTTAATCTTTAAATTTTAAATAACATAATGCCTATAATGGACTCCTTAACCCTCTCTTAATTTCTTTGTAATTATTCTTTAAACTCAAGCTCACAAAACTTATATATATATATTGTAATGGGCACACATGCCGTTACATTCTAATAAATAAAATTAAAAATAAAAGTTCGCAGATAAAAACTTCTTTTTTAAGAATTAAAAATTGAAAATTAAAAGTTATCTAAACTTTATATATATAAATTCGCACAGATGAATAATTATTAAAAGAAAACTTTATTAAAAAAAAAAAAAAGTATTTTAAAACTAAATTTTCAGAAAAAAAACTAAAAAAATTTAAAGATAAAAATATATCTTTAAGAATGTATATAATTTAATTAATGCTATTGTGTAAAATGGAAATTATTATTTTCAATTACTAAAAGTAAACTAGCCCTTGGGCATTTCAAAATGTATAATTAAAGGTCAGATAGGAGAGAAAAAACAATAGGAACAGAATATCCAATAAAAGAAATCGCTCAGGAAATGGACCTCAGCAAACGGATCATCATCATCATGACGTAATGTCCACTCGATCCGAAAGTTTAATATAAAAGGAAAAGTTTGGAAATAAATTGGAAGAAAGATAGAGATGTGATAGAGAGAGGTGTGATATGTGTTAAGTCAGAGAGACTTGAAGGAGAAGGGATTGAAAGACCCACTTTCAATTCCTTCAGTTTTTCTACAAAAAAAAAGAAATGACATCATTTTCCCATATTGCGGACTACAGGCTATCAGGGCCCGGAAATAAAATACCAGCTAAAGTAAAGGACCTCCGAATGAATCAATAAAATGGCCAACAGCATACCGGTCTCCCCATGACATCGGGGCAATTAACACTGGATCCCAAATGGCAAGCAACTGTTAAGGATGATCTTTTTAAAACCATAAGAACTATATACATATAACTAATGAACATTAATTCTAAAACTTTCCAGTATTTGAAAACAGTAAAAACTCTAAATTCTAAACTTTTCAATATTTAAATAGAAATAGAATTTCCTATCTGACTAAATTATTTATTAATTATTTTTATTGAATGTATTATTTTTTTAAAATCATTTCCATTAATTTATTTTTTCCGTTCTTTTAAGTTTTTATAATGATTTTTTTTTTTTTTCTGTTAAGCTAAACTTTTAATTAAATCATGTTAAGTTTAAGTTGGGTGTGAATGGCTGCATAGATTCGTAAAGTTAAGTTAGTTTAAGGGAGGTATAAATCTTAGGTTATTTGTTTTGTAGCTAAATTGGGTTAATAGATTGGATATATTGGTGTAATTAGTAAATGTAGTATGAAGATCCGCTACGTGCAGGATCACATTATACGCCGCACTTGGGCAAAATAAGTCCCATTTCGTACTGACCATCGGAAGCAGACGTATTCCCTGCTCCTTGGATCACCCCTTTAGCCTATGGAATGGGATAGTAAGATGGCAAAAAGGACCGCAATCCCTTCCTATGGAGTTTTTTTTATTGTTCTTCTCGCCAGACAGATGTAACATTCCTGTACTGGATGAGAGACAATTTCTTCTCTATAACCATGCTGTTCAGATGTGCATTCCTGACAGTATGGTATTGTGCTGTCGTATTCATGCTGCATTGAATACATCGATATATCAGATAGATTGGCGTTGGTTTGACTGAGAACTTTTGGCCTAAGGTTAAATCGGGGATAGAATATTTTCTTTTCAAATGCAATCTATGTAGTCTATTCATACTTGACACTCAAATAAAATATTTTTAAATTAATCTGTGCAAACTTCTAAAATAAAAAGTTAAATTGTAAATTAAAATCTAAAGTAAAGTTATAATGTTTTATAAAAAAAAAATTTAATTAAAGTTATACTAAAATAATTATAAATTTTATATATGTTTTCATAAATGTTTGTGTGTGTTATTACTGGCAGTGGCTTCTTTTATTTTTTTTAATATTAAAAATTATCTCTGTTGCTCCACGAGCTAGTGACATGGGCTGACAGTCGGAATAAAATATATATGTAAAATTTGGATCTTAATGGTATGTATCTGCCTACTATATAAATTTTCCAGGTTCGAATGGCCTGGTGGCGCCCTGTTTGGCAGATACATAAAATTCCATTAAATCCCTGACCGTTATAATATATTTTAATCATTGCTCTTTTTATATGCTATTTATTTGTTTTTGTTTTTTGTAATAATTTTGTAATATAATTTCTATGATTTTATTGAACCAACTTCACCAGCTGGGATTTTAAGAGGGTAATTTGTGTAATAATCAAAGTATCTTAAGAAGGGGGGGGGGGGATTAGAAGAGAAATTAAGTAGAAAGCAAAATAAGTTGTTTTCTCTGACTCGCTTGTGAAATTGCATTAAATATCTTTAATAAAATGTGTTTACATTAGTAACTTTATTTAAGGTTTGCTAATGATTTTTTTTTATAAATATATATATTTTTTTAATGGAATAGAATTAAAATATGTTATAATTGATCTCAAAATGGCGCTGCTGGATAGCGTTGGTTATTATCCCCCAATATTTTTTTGTTTGTTAGAATTAAATGCAGAAAGGGGGGGGGGTAATTTATTTAGGATATATTTATTATATATTTTACTTAAATATTTTCACATGAAGGAATTGGTTGCGCAGGTTGGTCTTTATGCCGTATTAGATTAGTTAAGGCTCCCTACTTATAATTATTCACGTATTTTGTGATAAATAAGTAAATCAGGTTAATAATGAATCCAAGCGTGGTGGAGTGGATCTATAAAAGATAATTTTATTCTGTATAATCTTGTTCCCGGTAGCACATACTCCTGTGTGCCGGAGAATAAGCGAGGTAGTCAAAGGTGGTCTGCATGACATCCAAACGCGGAACATGGGACACCAATAAAACCTATCTCTTCATTCGGTATCGTTCTGCAATATCGCGGACATACCAATCTTTCTTGTGGCAATAGGAGTACGAGTGTCTTGTAAATCGGCTCGTATAAACCTATCTTCAGTTTTCTTATGCATTTTTTTTATTAACCCATTTTGTTCATTTATTTTAATGCCTATCTATTACGTAAGTCATAAAAAAATTATTCTACGAATGTCGAGAATATTCAGCCTGAGTAATTAATTCTATCTTTTCACCCGTGGTTAGCTAGACATTGTTATTAACTTAATCATGAACTTTTATTATATAAATAATCAAATAGCAAATTTTAATGCTGGAGTTTGTGTGCGTGATAATTGACCGCCACTTATCCACTTACAGTTATAAGTCTTGTAATGTTATTATAAATAACTTGATGCTGTTCCAGCGAGGTCCATATTTAAATAAAATAAAGATATTATTTTTATAAAAATCCACCTTCATAAAATGTAAAATAGTATGTGTTAATTTTATCATTTTAAACTCTGTAAAATGTCAAGCTATTTTGTTTATAGTCTTTTGACATTTTTTTTTATGATTTAAATAAAAGAAAAAGTAATGATTAGTTTTTTTTGTATAATCAGTCTGTAAATTTTAGTTATGCTGATTGAAACAAAATCCCTTTTATAATATATATGAACAGAAACTTAAATTTGAAAAATTCCCTTGTCATTTTTTTTTTTAAAATAATGTAATAAGCTAAGAAAAAGATCGCTATTTATATATATGTAATCACATCGTGATGCGATCTAGTTTAAAATTGTATATCTTGATAATCAATAATGTATATGACTTCTCAGTGAACTTGAGTATTTGTAAATTAATATTTTAATAGTCTAAAATATATATCTATCTATAAAAACTCCCAGTGTTCGAATCATTTAATTATTTTCTTTTTTTTTTTGTTATTTATAAGTTAAACAAGAAGGGTTCACTCAAGGTCTCAATAAACCATCATCATCATCCTGAATCTTATGCTCTGAGGCTCGGCTCTGGGCCAGTAAAACTAAGAATATATGATATGATCTTTGGGAAATGTTAATTATGTGTTAGATGTAGAATAATGACTAAATAGGGCAGAATCCACAATGTACCTGACTTGTGTATCTTGTACATGGTAGGGTTCGAAGTATTTTATCCTTGTTCTAGGTCTTGTTGAATAAATATACGTTTTTTGACCGGTACAATATATAATGTTAAAGTTAAACATTAAAAAAATTAATAAGAATAAAATAAACAATAAATGAAATAAAATAATATATATATATGATTATAGGAAATATTGATTGATAAATATCGAATTTAAAAAAGATTAAAATGTATAATATATAAAAAGGTAATAATTATTTAGAGAGGTATATAAAGATATATGTGGGTATATAAATAATCATTGTAAGATAGAATATATGTATATATATAAAATGTAAAATTATATGTTCATGTATATTTGTATTTATGTATTTGTATTATGTTTGTTATAGTTCTGAAGAACATTGCTGGGACAATTGAAACTGTCAATTGTGAATTGTAAAAAAGCATGGTAAAAGTAATAAAGAACATAGATGATATTAATATTATATAGATTTGGCAATGCAATAAGAAAGATAAAGTTATAAAATTACATTTATTATAACTAGTTTTATAAATCACACACACTCTACATTTATTTCTCAAATTATAATATATTTTATCTTTATTTTAGAATGCTGCTTAGAATAAAGAAGAAAAAAAAACATATACCTTATATTAAATTTCAATAAAAACCAATAATTTAATAGAATCAAAATAAAAAATTATAAATGCAAACACATTTAAAATCTCAATTATCCACCCAATCAATAAATAAGCATTTTTAAAATTAGATAATGGATAAATTTTACTGACATATTTCACTCTTTTAATTTTTAATAACTTCAATTCTGTTTATTTATCTACTGTTTAACATTTAAACTATATAACACTAACACACACAACTCTCCCAAATGTATATACAAACAAAAATATTACTCCTGCCTGTATGTAAGAATTAAAAAATATATAGTGAAAATTAATTAATTTTAAGATATGAAGAAAAAGCAAAAACAAAATAATCTCACATTTTTATGTTGAGCTCAATTAACCAAAATCATTTTATACCTCTATCAGTTAATGTTTTGTGTGCACATATGGGGTTAAATAAGCCACAATCCGGTATTTAATAGGATTTCCTTGGACAATGGTCACAAATTGGCTTCTGTAGTTCTCTTTCTCTGGTAGATATGCATTGATTTATGTTCTTTCTAATTCAACATTTCTTCATAAGATGTACCCGGCCTAAATAGGCTGTGTGTGTTTTTTTTTAATTGGTTGTTTAACAAAAATTTTTTAAAGATTTAATGTAAAGTAAACAAAAGATTTTAATATTATATAAATAAATAATAATGTGAAAGGCTGAAACCTTTGTCAGATGCACCTTAAAAATGCTTAAATGACAGCCAATCAGACAGTAATAATGACTGCACAAGGAACTCACAATTCAAAACACAAGTCAGAGATTTTACGAGAAAAAGATGAAATCCCACCTTCTCTACTTAAATTTATATATAAATAAGCCAGAGTCAAGCATTTTGAACTAAGAGCGTGAAACTAAATAAATGTGAGAATTGTACTTTAGCCTAAAAACTATCATTTTAACTTCCATTATATGCTAACCAAAACTAAATGTAAATACAATACTATAGTATCTATTTTTTTCTCCTCACTAAATATCACATTTCAAATATGAATTTATGTACTGTATTCACATTTTCTTCATGATTTAAATACTATACTTTTGTAGTTCAAAGCATATTCACTGATTTGTTTCAAACATTTTTTCATTAATGGCAGAATTAGTTTCTTCACATAAATGTAATTTTTTTTTTAATTGTTTGTGAATTTGACATGTGACAGCCTTATAAAAAACATACATTCACCAATCAGACAACAGAGAAAATAGGGATTTTATACATAAGATTTTAATAATACAGTTAGTTGTCTGAGGCTCTAGTTATCACGAATGGCATAAAATATGAGGGGTAGAATGGTCATCATACATTTTCACTCCTCCTCCCATTTAGCAAATTATTTTACACTCTTCTCTTGTAGGCAGATATCCAAATGTTTGTTATATATTAGGTTCACATTTTCAGGTAAGCATGATAAGTTACTCTTACAGTGATAAATGCATATTAGAAAAATAAATATTTTCAATTTCTTATATTTGATTACTGGCTTATTTACTAGAGATTATTAACAGTGAATGAATTGTAACTTAACTATACAAATGATTTTCACTTTTTTCTATTTTCTTGTGACCTGGTACACAATTTATTCATCCATCCCAAATCAGCAATAGGAAAAAAAGGGAAATAAAATAAAGTGATCCTATTTAAATCCAATCAATCCATGACACGAGCAGATCCAAAACAGATAACATACAACAACAAAAAAATTACTTTAAATTTTTTCTTATCTCTTTCATTTTTCTCAACATTATCTTCTTTTGCAATTAAAAATAATAATAAATAAACAAGTTAATTTTCTTACATATTTGAAATTAATTAGATCTACTTGTATATTCATATTAGTTTTATATTAAATTTTAACTTTAAAAAAAATATGTTGTTATACTTTTTCCCTTTTTATTGCAAGATTTAATAAACCTGAAAACTTATTTATTTTTATTACAATGATTTTATAGCCATGCAGGACTTCACATATATTTTAATTATATAACTTACACATTTGTGAGTATAGCATAAAATTCTTTTTTTTATTATAAAAGAAAATGCTCATTTATTTTAATGAGGGAAAATGTATGGGCTTCAAACAAATATACCATAATGTATTGGTACAATATATATATAACTATTATTATATACTAAATTCTCACCTGTACATCTTTTAGAGTTGTGACATCATCATCAACATGTATTTCAGAAATTATAGCATTAAAATAATCAAATTCTCCCCATTTCTGACTGAAAGGAGCCTGGCAGGTAGAATTAACAAGTGAGCTTAGTTCCTCTGACAAAGTTTTAGAATCTTCAAGCGCATTTTCAGATGTGTCCTCTTCAGGTTTGTCTGCTACTACTTCGGCCTTTAAAAATAATGATAATGTAAAATGCAACAAACCATTAAATTTCTTAGTTTAAATAATGTAATAAAACAAGAGTAGCCTTTTACTCCAATGCCATCTAGTGTAAGCTTCAGTAATCAATGACTCCCCAATCTCATAGAGACTGGTCTGATGATGGGGTCTAAATACTAAAAATAGGGATTTTATATCTACCTGGTATCACTTATTATTCAAGCTGCCCCTGTGATTTAATGCAGTGGTACAATGTGAGACTAGCGCGTAAGGTCCTCAGATCAATTCCAATGCTGGCATTTCTGGTACTTGAACTTCTAATAAACTCTTGAGCAATAAAATCATTTGATTATTTTTCTATTTATTACTCAAGCTTACACTATGTAATACTGGAGTGAAGAGCTGCTACTGTCTTATAAAATAATGAAAGCACAAACAGTCTTTAAAATTTATATATTGAAACTTTTTTAATATGAGAATATTTTGACATTTTTTCTAATAGACAAATAAACATAATTTTATTACAATACATGTTTATATAATCATTAACACCAGTCAACACTTAGACAATCCCAATATAAATAACAATTAACAATCCTAGTCTGTTGTCAATGCAATCTCCTTTTAACAATAAAGTTGGAATCCCATCTTTATTTATAGTCCAATAAATTTATGTAGACACTAAAGACTGCAACTTGACTACAGAGACTAACATTATTGATACAAAAAAGTTTAAATAAATCTCCTTAAACAAGAAAATATAACCTGTTCTGAATACAGACTAATAAATAGTCAATTATACCATTACAAACTGCAATTAGAATTTTCAAATAGCACCCAAAGTATTACTTAAATAATGTGTAATAATGTTCAAGGCTAAATGGGTTTATAAGTAATCATTAAAATCCAGTCAATACTTAGACAATCCCAATATCAGTAACACTTATTACACTTATTATTTAAGTAATACATTAGCAGCAATTTGAAAATTATAATCACAGTTTGAATTTTATAATTGACTATTTTTTCCTCTTTAAGGAGATTTATTTAAATTTCTTTGTATCAATAATCTCTGTGGTTAACTTGCAATCATTATAGTGACAGTAAATAAAGGTGGGATTCCAACTTTATTGTTAAAAAAAATTATCTTGACAACAGATTGAGATTGGTGATTGTTATTGATATTGTGATTGGCTAAGTGTTGACTGGTTTTAATGATTACTTATAAACCCATTTAGCTGTGAGCATTATTACACTTAGTATTTATATAAGTAAAATTTACATTCTATGCAGAATATAAAAACATCAATGATACTAAATGATTCTTTTACATTTTAAAGACTTCCAATTTTTCATAAATAAACCATTTTCTTTATAGACACATAATCTCATTAATACTGTGCTAGTTATTATCTTGCTAGAGAAATAGAATCAAATTAATAATGGCAGAGTCTCAAAAAATCTAAAACCAATAAAGCCATTAAAATCAGAAACCAAACATAATACTTACCATGATATATTTGTATGTTAAAATTACAGTGATCTCTCAATCTGACACTCATGCACTTTCTCACATCCATGACATATTTTTCACAGTCCGTAATATAAAAACATGTTATTTTTTCCATAGCTGACTGTTTTTCAAAATATCATTTTATTGCACTATATTGATTTCAAGAAGAGGATGACAAAAAAAAAAAAAGAAAAAGATTAAAAAGGAGGAGGAAAGGGGGAAACAATTAACTGCTTTATTGTGTGAAAATTCGCAAGTTCAAATTGTGAAAGTAACAGCTGGAGCTACAGTCCATCAACATTAAATTCCAAAGTCTGCCACTATACCATTGAACTAAACTAGACAGAGCATTTCTTTGCATTTATTATTGACAAAACCCACCCAATATTTTAATTATTTTATTTTAAAAAATTAACAATCATATTTTTATTTCACTATTACTGTCATTATATTCAAAATAATTTTTTTTTTTAATTTAAGAGAAAATATTTTCAAGATGACTTAAAGATTGACCTCCACCCTTCAATTTTCTCTCTTTTTTAATTCTTATTCAAGTTGATGTAAAAAAAATTTTTTTCTTTTTTATTTAATTAAAATTTTTTAAAAACAGTTAACTTTATATGATGTATTCTTATTTAGAAATAAATCTTTGTTAAAAATGCCCTAGATTTTAAGAGATCCACTGAAACAAAATATGCCGAAAAACAAATGTCAATTTACATTCTTTTTATAATTTACAAAATTACAATAAAAATAAGACACATTACTTTTTATAATAATATAAATGCTTTTAGAAAAATGCTTAAACTTTAATCATATGCACCTTGAATGTTAATAATACTCAAACGATGTCTTTTTTTTTTACTATAGAGAGACCTCTCAAATCTCAACACAAGATAGATACTTTATAAAGATAAGAATGGCCATCTTATCTTTAACATAAATTACCACTTATATAAGCCAAACTGAAGCATCTTGATTTGGCAGCGTGAAGCTGTTAGTCTTCACTTTTTCTGTCCACTATTTCCTTTATAAATTAACTTTCATGAAATATTGCAACTTACACCGAGTTAATATTACAATCTTTATATTGAAAATATATAAACTAATATAAAGTTGCAATTATTTATTAAGCATATATAAGTGGGAATTTAGGTTAAAGATAAGACAGTCATGTGTTGCGGTTTGAGAGGTCCTCTTTAATCAGAAAATTACATTGTTTGACTATTATAAATGTTCAAAGTGCATATGATAAAGGTTAAAGCCTTTCTCTAAAAGTATTTACATGCTTCCTATATACTTAATAAATAATCACTTCACAATAGTATAAATGATAAATTACCTATTCAAAAATTATTATATTTAATCACTATAATTAATATCAATCCTGGTTTTGTGATAGTCAAATTATATATACAGTACTATATGCAAACAATAGAAATAAATGATTTAATATGGTAACAATTAGAAAAATTTTTTGGTAATAATGCTGAGGCAGCCAATAATTAACTGTTAACAGCTCTGCTTAAGCACTTGCCAATAACTTCTGTATGAATTTGCTAAGAGAAATAATCACTATTAATTCAATTAACTAGGCAATTTGAACTCAGACTTTCACATGACCCTCAACAATCCATCCGATCTCATACTGCTGACACACTTGATCACACACATATGTCGAAAAGATAAATAATCACCGATATATGTATTTCGTGTTAAACCAATGCTCATCAGTTGGTCCAGATTATCAGCTCCACACAAAGATAGCCAATATTCATACTTTAATGGACAGGCTTCAATCCACTCCATCCCAAAACTCTTCACCCATCCATTTCAATGAACAAAGGATGGTTGAAATTTTGTGGGATGGAGTGGATTGAAGCCTGTCCATTAAAGTGTGAAGATTGGCTATCTTAATATAAGCTGAGCATTGATTGTATATATTGAAGCAGATGATCTGATGATCAGATCCTGCTTCACAGCCCACATCCAATCTCCTACCATCTAACTGTATTCAAACCCATCTTTACACACGTATATACATAGCTAATAATATATATATTTCTTTTGGTTAGTATTATAACATAAATCACATTAACACGTATGTATTTTAATTTAAAAATATTTTATTTAATAATATTCTCATGTATATATGGGCGTAAATAATAAATATCTATATATTTCAGTGTAGGAGATTGCGAATAAATTAATAGTTATATTATATATATAAGGTATTACATGCTTCAGAGCTGCAGGAAATGTTAGCAGATGAAAGTAGAAAAGTAGGACTAAAGATAAATGTTAAAAAGACTAAAGTAATGTTTAATCGATTTGCTCAAAATATGAAAATAAAGATTGATTATGAAGAATTAGAAGAAGTTAACAGTTACAAATACCTAGGTCAGATTATTAATACAGATGGAAACATAATGGAGGAAATTAATCATAGAATTAAACTTGGTTGGAGTGCTTTTGGTAGAAATAACTTGATACTAAAAGGAAATATGCATATGTGTTTGAAAAGAATGGTTTTTAACAAATGTGTTTTACCAGTTCTTACTTATGGATCTGAGACTTGGACACTTAATAGAAGAGCAATACAGAGACTTCAGACCACTCAAAGGAGTATGGAGAGATGTATGTTGGGAGTAAGAGATCGAAAACGCAATGTATGGGTAAGACAACAAACAGGTGTTACTGACCTTATTGAAAAAATTAAAAGATTGAAATGGAGTTGGGCTGGACATATTGCTAGAAGAAATGATAATAGATGGACAATTGAAATTTTAAACTGGATTCCAAGAGATTGTAAAAGACCCAGAAAGAGACCACATGTGAGATGGATGGATGAAATAAGAAAATGTACAGGGGTGTTGTGGAAAAGAGAAGCTAAAGATCGGAGAAGATGGATTAAACTTGGAGAGACCTTCATCCTGCAGTGGATTGATAATGGTTGATGATGATGACATATGAAACATTATTTTTTCATATATAATTTTGGAGCCAGAAATGATGCAATCTTGTTAAGAAGTCTATCGAAAAACAATTACCTGGAAGACCCCTTAGATTAAAGTAAAAGATTACGAATTGGTAATAATATAATAAACCCATTAGTGAAAATTGTTCACGCTAGCTTGTTTTAAAATCATAAGATATATTTTAAAACAATCGTTTGAGAAACTGATAACAAATTTGCATTGTTTCAAACATCTTACTAGATAAGAGTATCCGTCAAACTATTCCAAATGAAACTTAAGTGCTTAAACCGCCTCTGGTCCAGCAGTAGTTGCTAAGTTACAGCTTCAAAATAAAAGTATATATACTGCTGGATTTGAATCCACAAGGGAGGAGACTATTAAATAACTAAGTTGCTATACATATTCCACGCCAGTTTTAATTCTCACTCAATGTGTCATGAGTAGGAAATTTCACCTTGTCCCTCCGTTCTAATATGCTGTTCCCATGAACGAAGCTCTGCATCCTGTACTACTGAACTTTATGTATATTTTTCCAGTGAAAGTGAAATGCTATCTCTCAAATAACAATGCTACCCTAGATCTCATGAAATAATACCGATGGACTGATTCCTACTGAATCACTCTTCCAAATAATCAAGGTAAAAGAACTTTGACCGCTTATAATTCCTAAATCCTGCCTTCTCTGTAATATTTATATTTTAAATCATCTATATTACATGTCTTCAAATATGTATTCTATAACTCTATATAACTAATCTATATTAAGGCTCCTATATAATGTTTTTCTTTTATTTTATTTCCAAACGGCAAACAATTTTCATTTACATTTATGTATGTATATTTTAAAATAAATGCCAATAGTCTTCTAAAATCGCAAGCATATAATTCATTTTCGTTTCCCCACCCATCATTTACTGGGTAAATAATTTATAATTTGATCAAAACAAGTCTTATTCAACTTGCCCAGGTGCTCGCGATTTTAGATAAATAAACTAATTATATTTTTATGTTTTCTGTAGAAAAACAGATTGAAATCTGTTTTTTTTTTTCACATTTTCCTTCCTAAATAACGCGCTATCTTTTATTCTTAAATTATATTATATATGTAAAACCCATCTTAGCTATTACCACCACCCACTTATTTTGTAATCATTTATATATTTTCACAAGGGCATTGATTAACCAAAATTGAGATTTATTAAATGTGTAAAAAGTAATGAATAATATTAAGTAACATAATGTAAGGGGGAGGTGGATCTTAAGAGCTTAGTTTTATATTTAAGTATAATTATTATCCATGTTTGCTTAACGAAGCCATATCATTACGTTGAATATTTCATAATTTATGGGCAATAAATCTGTTTCGATAATCTTTAGAATTATATTATATTATTAAGCGTTTCGTGCATAAAGGCCATTTCGTTTTATATATGTTCGTGCTTCTCTCTCATATGGAGGTAATCGCACAGTCGAGCTCCATCGTCGTTCTCACTGTCCTTAAACCAGGCTGTAAAAACCACCTGGGGAACATCCACGGTCTTACGAGCATGCTTTATACGGGGATCGCTCTGGAAAAACCAGCCCGATAATGACATAGCCGGCCACCCTTCGTCTCAATACCGATCCTGCCTATGTTGCAGAGGAAATCAGTCAACTTCGTTCTTAGAATTCGTGAAGCACACTCCAGGATCCATAATTGGACCAACCCAATCAGCCGCCATGCACGCACCGCCTTTCAGTGTCTTATTAGTTGCCCCAGAAGTATTCATAGGCCGTAATGAAATGATTTCTTTAAACAGACATATTTCCATTAGTTTAATATAAGTATTAATGCGATAGATTTAGTATCGGTTACGTAATTGTTCATTACCCACCCGCGCATTAATTATCTATAACTCCAAATTAATAATCATATTGAATGTAACCAAACATAATATCTGCTTGTAAAAATATTATCTTTTTAAATTAAGTAAAATGCTCTTTTCGTCTCTGGGGGTGTAATAGTATTCTAGTAATGTATTCCAATAGCGCTAATTCATTAAATCACACATATATATTATTGGCATAGCCGCAAATCTTATGTTATCGTTAAATATGAATCAAACACATATATATAATACTCATGAGGCTAATGTCGGGTAAATAATCCAACATGATTTTGTTATTAATAAATCTTAAATATATATATCAAACTCGAACCATTGCTTTCTTTTAGTTAAGTTAAAATATTAAGTTATTACTTATGCTAAATATGACTAGATGATCTCCGCTCAATACATAATTAATATGCTAGTTCACGAGCCTTCATTGCTCATAAAATATAGCTAGTTATTAAGTTAATCTATCATATAAGTTTAGCCTAGTCTTTTTGTGTCTTCCGATGACCGATGCCGGCGGGTGAGAAGTAAATTAAGTCGATGTCATCGGGATTGTTGCTCATAATGTTATAGATCTGGGAAATAGGCAAATAGGGCAGAGTTCATGAGTGTTCCTGACCTGTGTATCTTGCGCACGATTGGATTCGAGGTACTTTTGCCTAGATGCTAGATCTTGTTACGTGAACATACAAATCCAACTGGCACAATATATATGGAGATGATAATCTGGACAAACTGATGAGTGCTGATTTAGCATGAAATATGTATATTGGTGATTATTTATCTTTTCAACATGTGTGCAATTAAGGGTCTCAGCAGTATGAGGTAGCATGGATAGTTGAGGGTCATGTGAAAGTCTGAGTTCAAACCCCTATATATTACATACTAGAATGCAGGTATGGAAAAGCTGGTACTGTAGAAAAAAAATTCATATATTAAAATATAGTGTTGTAAGGTCTGCCCATCCCTCATATATTATGTAAATGGATTATGTCCTGTACATGAGGAGTCAGTGATTTATGGCTAACATGGGTAGTATGAGAAGGTTGGCACCAATGTGGGCTTTGAGCATTCCATCATCAAATTTTCAATGAAATGAATGACTGAAGAGTTGTAGGGTGGAGTGGATTGAAGCTGAGCATTGATTGTATATATGTGTGAAGATGATAATCTGGACCAACTGATGTGAAAGTCTGAGTTCAAACCCCTATATATTACATATTGGAATGCAGGTACGAAAAAGCCTGTACTGTAGAAAAAAAATCATTTATCTCCATTAACTAGAGAAATTAAGACAAAAGAGCTATTAGCAAGTTGTTCATCATGGAGCAATCAATGTTAATTACTGATTGCCTAGAAGCTTTACTTTCCTCTAATTCTTACAGATTTATCTATTTATTCCTATTATTTACATTGTACTCATTTATAAAACAATTACTTTACAATATATTGAAATATTGTAGCACTAGCCATGCCAATATTACAAGCTCCTAAAGCTTAAATTTAGATTTAAGAAGTATGTAATTCTTTATATGTTTTATTATAATAATGAATATTTCATTTAATTTAATGTCTTTTCTTTTCAAATGGTAATATGAAAATTCTACACATTTTTTTTAAAAATAGTAATGCGATTGTTTTACTAATTTATAAATAGTTGTGTAAGAAAAAAAAATCAAATGAATAATTTCTTTTGCTCCTTCTCTTCAATAATTGTTAACTATTTACCAGTTTTGATTTTTAAAAGTTTATTAAAACTTTTGATTTTAACTTTTGAAAGAAAATAAGAAATAGTTTTATGTTTAATAGTATTTTTTTAAAAAAAATAAATAAATAAGATTTAACATTTATTAAAATTTTACTTTAATTATAGTTTCTTTTTTCTTTATCTCTCTCCAAAAGAAAAGATAGTCAATTCATCCTGATTACCTTGTTTTCATGTATTTATTGCAAGAAATTTTTTATTAAAAAAAAGGAATGTCAAAAATTTTATTTCTAATTTAAATTTTTAACTTGATTTCAAAGTCAATGTTGAAGGTGGAAAATAGCTGAACCATTGTATTTGTAAAAAATGACCTAATTGGTTATTATTAATTGTGTAATGTTGGAAACAGAATTGTGATTGGCTTGAGATAGGGATATGAGTTAGTCAGTTGACCTAAATGTCTTGTGAGAGGTATTCAGTATTAATCCAGGTGCTAAATTCAATTAAAAGCTAATATCATCTACCTCCATTTAACCTGCTCCACTGGAATAAAATGTAAGGAAGTTACCCCTGTAGTAATCTGAAACAAACCTTGTCTTTAACCAAAAATACTATAAAGCCATGTTTCTGTATTGCAGCATTATTTTTTATTGTTATATTCTGATGAATTAGCACTTAAGTCTGTGCATACAAACTATTGTTTATATAATCTGCCTCAAGTTTGGCAGTTGCTAGATAAGTAGTCTGTCAATTTAATAATGTTGATTTTATGATTCTTGACTATTCTTTGTTGACGATTAATGATTATTATTTTTGTTTAATGCTAATGAACTTATAGTTAATTTTATTCTTTGCTGATGTCTCATGCTCATTTCTTTGATATTTAATTTTGATTATTAAATGAGGGAATTGATAATGATTTACCAATTCATGATTCAGCCTTAATATGTAGTATGTAATTTTATATTCTCACCATGACACCACTGATCATTCCTTACCATTACAATATATTGTAATAGGAACTGGCTTTCCCTTTTTACATATACATAGAATGCACAAAGATTTATATCCTGATATTAATCAATGTTAAGAACAACAATTTTACTATACTCAGATTGAATATCATAACTATGATGGTCAAATAGAGCAGTGGTCTTCACCCTTTTCACACCTGCGGACCGGCAAAAATAAGGATAAGATTTCACGGACTGGCAGAAGTTTACAGATAAATTTTCTTAAAAAATGTAACCTGCTTAGCCTTAGATAAGCATAATTGTTATAACAGACCAAAACAGCACACTAGTTATTGTGTATTGTAATGGTGTTGCTTACCTTCACATGCTGAACACTCTTTCTCAAGTTGTGCAGTCATACTGCTACAGAAAGCAATACAATAACAATCGATCTCATTAATGTGCTTGCATTTCTACGTTTATTATTTCATTGTTAAAACATGCAAGAATAAACTATTATTCACCTGAATGTTGGGAAATATCACAGCTAGTGTAATTACATGACAATGATTATGATAAATGTTGAGAAATACCTTATCTTCACTGAGACAAAAGATAGAGACCAAAGTTATTTTTTTGTTTGTTTTTATTTTTAAAAAAAGGTAACAGAAATTGGTTTTAAAAATAAAAGTTTTAACAATTTAGTGGTATATAAATAAAGCCAAAAAAAAATATCGCCTTATAGGCCAAAAAAAAGTGGGCGTATTTTTCAACAAAAAAAAGAAAACGAAACTTGAAAAAGTCAAAAGTTTTGATCTTATTTTAATTTGGGGGTGGGGCTGGATTGAGAAATACTTTGTGAAAGTTAAAGACAGAAAATTTTTGGTTGTTTTTCTTTTTTTAAAAAGGTGATAAAAATTGATTTCAAAAATAAAAGTTAAAGCTAAAATAGATCTTATTTTAATTTTTTTGGGGGAGTAGGTTGAGAAATACTTTGTCTTCAGGTAATAAAAATTGGTTTTAAACATAAAAGTTTTAGTACATCAGCAGTATATAAATAAAGGCAAAAAGATATCGCCTTATAGGTAAAAAAAAAAAAAAAAGTGGCCATATTTTAAACAAAAAAAAAACTGAAAGAGTCAAAAGTTTTGATCTTATTTTATTTTGGAGTGTGGTGGGGGGTGTATTGAGAAATACTTTGTAAAAGTTAGAGACAGAAATTACTTTTTGTTTTTTATTTTTTAAAAAAGGTAATAAAAATTAATTTCAAAAATAAAAGTTAAAGCCAAAAAAAACACATTAAAAATGAAATATTAAAAGAGGGAGTAGAAAAAATTTAAAAGATCAAAAAAGTTACACTACATTTTATGTGATGTGATGTACTGTAGCTTCTCCTTAAACAAAGTCAAGAATCTCTCAGCAATTATGCCGTGATTGGCTATCAAAAGACAACCGGAGTTTGTATAATAAAAACTTTTTTTTTTTTTAATTTTGAATTTTTTTAGAAAAATAATAAAAAATTTACTTCTACCCCCCCCCCCCCAATAAACATCTGTGACAAATAAAAAAACTAATTCATTTATGTATGATTAATTAAATTTTGTTTTTGTTCTGTTTCTTTTTTTAAAATTGAGTAAAAATGCGATGAAAAAATAAATAAAAATTGTTTATATTAATTAAAAGTTTAAAATATTATTTTGTTGTTATAAACTTTCTTGCCAGTCTAGAGTGGACCGGACGAAAACTTCTGCGGGCTGGCACCAGTCCATGGACCGGTTGTTGAAGACCACTGAAATAGAGTATCCAGGTATATTTCCTGATCATCATTCCCATAAAACAGATTCAATTAAAGAGGGTCTATCTCTTGTCACTATATTCTTTTATTTTTATTTATGTCTGTGATACTGCATATTAGTGTCATCTCTATAAGGAACATCCATAGGTCAAGTTCAAACCCCTCCCTAGCTTGTTTGATGTTGAACTCCATTAATCCACAACTGCCTCAAGCAAACCTGGCAATACTTCACAGGATAATCACTTTAGTTGATGCATCAAAATAAATCATTTATCTTTAATTAAAATAATACTAATTAAAAAACTAACATCCATCTCTGCATCCCAATTATATAGACTAGTACAAAAACTTCATGGAAAAAGAACTAGTTATTTTACTATAATACTTGTATTAGTCCTAAATATTTACATATATTTACACAATGCAATAATTCAGGCTCTGACATAATAAAAAAATTAATGAAAACACTAAAAAGGCTTTGAATGTTCCATCATCAGATTTTCAATGAAATGGACGGCTGGAGAGTTGTGGGTTGGAGTAATTAGAAGCCTTTCCATTAAAATATGAATTGGTTATCTTAATATAAAGCTGAGCACTGATTGTATATATGCATGGAGATGGTAATCTGGACCAACTGATGAGTGCTGGTTTAACATGAAATGCTTATATTGGTGATTATTTATCTTTTCAACATGTGTATGATCATGTGGGTCAGCAATATAAGATGGCATGGAGAGTTGAGGGTCATGTAAAAGTCTGAGTTTGAATCCCTTATATAAGAATAAGAATAATACATTCAAATAAAAATATAAGAAAATATTAATTAATGTGCACTTATGAAATAAATGAGAAATATTATTAATTACAGAAATATATTATTATTTTATTTCATTTTAATGGATTCTAATGTTTTATTTATTTTAGGCTTATTATTAAAATGGAATAAAAAGTCTTAACCCATTTATTTAATTATTTTGTGACCACATTTTGTTATTTGGATCCTCATTTCAAGCTCATGTATGTGGAAATTTGATTTCTTGTGAATTTAACTTTTATGAGATCATTCATTTGTCCTATTTAGTATAATTATGATGGTCTCTTGAGTTCAAGTAGCTTTGACTAAAATTATTTAGCTTGATCAAGTCTTTGTCCCCTTTTGGTTTAAAAAATAGGACAATTTAATGGTTAAAGATGGATTGATTTTTAAATACAATTTCAATATAGCTGGTTAGAGATCCAATATTATTCTCTTGTTTCTTATTTTACACATGTATATTTTTCCTTTTATCATCTTATTTTAGAAGATGAGCCTTTGGCAGACAGATATCTGAGATAACAACAAATAATTTTCAAAAGTGACAAGCTTACTTTTAAGCTCTGATTTAGGGTATTTTCTTTATGATTAGTAGCTACATTGTGGCAAATTCAAAATATATACATGCTGAGGAATTAGCCTACCTATATAAAAGATCATATTTTTCATTTTCATGGATTAGCCATGTATATGTAAAAGATAGGATTCATATAAAAAAAACTCCAGCCTAAAACTAGGATTGACAGAGAGCTAGCTAATTATTGCATGAAAAATGTGTGAGCATTATAATAAGTAAGCACAAAGAAAACTTGGAGAGAATATGATTGTTTTACTTAAATAAATGATTGTCAGCTAAAGTAAAATATTCAATTGCCAGAAGCGTAATTCTTCCAGAAAGCATGCACACACACACACATATATATATATAACAATAGCAAGCATGTGTGTAAAAAACTTTGTGGTTAAAACAACTAATGTTGCTTATATTATTCCTGTTTGTGAGAAGCCAAACACACAACTAGAGGATTAATAATAGACTATTTATTTTTCATAGAATTCCAAATTATTTATTTCTTTTATTATTAAATAAATTGTTGTTACTAAACTTATATTAATTTATTTAAAGTTCCTGACTCTCTCCCAATGGATATTAAATTAATGTTCTCAGGACATATTTTTATTAGCTTTTAAGATCTAAGCTTATTTAAATTTGTGCTTTGTGATTAGAATAGTCTTGAAATCAATATACTTAACAACTTGCAACATGATAGATAAAAGATTATTTTTTACTTATGCTGTTTGACTCAGACTTTGTTCTAAATACAAATAGCACTGTTGAAATATTCTAGCATTGCTTTATATTCATTTAATAATTGTAAATTATATATGCATATTATCATAAAAAAGCATCTGCTTACATATATGCATGCGTTGAAAAGGCTATACACTTGCAGTTTCGAAAACAATATGTATTCCATTGAAATCAAAGCTTATCAACAAAATATGAGCTACTATGTGTAATGTATGCAAGGAGAGCTTGGAACAAAATGCAGCAGATATTTTGTGAGTCCACTGTACGCACACTTCAGGAAATAAGTTGTGAAATTTTTTAAACCATAATAGCTTGAGTTATACATAAAACTATTGACTGAGTTGTATTTTATTAATACTGTATATATCATGAAAACTAATGCTTCACATTCCAATCACTGTGTGTATAACTGTTAAAAAGGAATGTTTTAAAAGTGGTTTTTTTTTTATAGTTTTTTTAAACCATATGTTTAAAATAAGTTACAAATTAAAATACACTAATTTTTTTAAATGAAAAATTGATAATAAGTTACATGATCAAATGTTAAATAAAATGGGAATATTAAATGCAAATGGGCAAGACTGTAGGATATTTCATATAAGGCAGTAATCCACAACTTATATGCAATTAAAAAAGGGTTCTTTAAATGTAGAAAAATGTGAATAACAACTTAAAATTATAAGTAAGTAATTAACAAACAATTTTTTTTCTGTTAACAGAATCTTTTCAGAAATTAATTGGTGATTCAACAAAACTTATTCATATATACACGAGAAACAACTTGATGCTGATTGTTACATCAGTATCTGATTTAATTGCCACCAAAGACATGTTCAATGTTCATAGAAAATTTAATATAGCAGTAATTATTATGCCTGTTGCATTAATTTATTTACTTAATATCATACATATGGCTTGGAGCACAGCATCAGTATCGTACTCACTTAATTTAATCTTTATTACATTACTTAACATGACTTTCTTTTCCTCCTTCCTTTTTGAACCTTAAGTATTTGTTGAGTCTTCTTTTCCTCCTTCCTTTTTGAACCTTAAGTATTTGTTGTGTCTTCTTTTCCTCCTTTCTTTTTGAATCTTAAGTATTTGTTGTGTCTGAGGGTTATATATATATATATAGCCAGTTAGACTGTGAATAAAATTAACACAAGTGCAACTTCATTAGTTACTTATATTTATTTATTAACAAGATGATAACAACAACGAAGAATGTATATTGTAACCAGATCAGCTACCAACCTATATTATCAGTTAACTATTTCCTGATGAGCATATTGCAGGATGGAAACAAAGATTGGTATTACCCAATGTTTATCTTACCACCCTACAACAATATTTCCTGCTCATCAGAGGATGTAGCATTCAAGAGACTGGAAACATCTAGAAAATTTGTTAGTTGGGTTTCCCAAACGGTACCACAAGAGTTCCAGCTTACCACAATGTTACTTACTTATTAATATCTGGTTATGCCGAACATGGCTCAGGAGGCATGAAATTCTTGTGAACAAATGCAATAAATGATGAGTCTTGTGAAATGAGACCGACTAGATAGATTAGTTTTAGATAACAATGATTTATTTATTTGACAACAAAAGTTATTGACAGTTCATATATGCGCATATGGTCCTAGGTCAGTTTGATTTACATTTAATCATTCTTTTCATATTCATCGATAATTGGTGTAATAAGTCCAACTATAAGTTCTGCACAAAATATTTATCATCGATTGTAGTATCTGGATGTAAATCTCGGTCATTCATCTGGGATCCAGGTATGTGAATATACATTCAAGTCATTCATCTTTGATCCAGGTATGTGGATATAAATTCAAATCATTCATCTTGAACCAGGTATGTGGATATAAATTCAAGTCATTCAACTTTGATCCAGGTATGTGGATATAAATTCAAGTCATTCATCTTCAAATCATTCATCTTTGATTCAAGTGTCTGGGTTTAAATTCAAGTCATTCACTTATATTAAAATATTAATTCTCTAATTCAGATTTGTAGACTTAAATTATTTATTTACTTAGTTCATCTTTAATCCAAGCGTATGGATGTAGGTTATTGTCTTTCATTTATATTAAAAGATTAATTCTCTCATTCAGATTGGTAGATTTGAGTTATTCATTTGTTTAATTCATCTTTGATACAGATGTATATTTGAAGTCATTCAATTTAATTTTTACATAGAAGCATTTTTAATCTGTGTATTATAAAGGCATATCTAATCCCTATTCATATTTGAAGTAGAAACATATTCAATTTAATTTTTCCATCCAAGCATTACAAATCCTGTATTCACGCATATGTAAATACTTCTTTGATTTAACTCACATATTATTATATTTTTCATTTATTTTTAAATCAATATTCTTAAGTTCTTAAATCAGTATAATTATTATTTTTTAAAAACATTAAAAACATTATTTTCTTAGGTTTTATTTGACAAATCAATCATTTGAATAATTGTATTTTATTTTATACGTTAATTATTTCAACAAATATATTTTCAAAATATATTTATATATTATAAATGTATCTAAATTTTCCTTACCTTGATATTTAAATCTTCACATCAAGAAGTAGATGACTTGGGCTGAATGGTACACTGATTACTGCTTCTGTTAATTGGGCATGTTTTCCGGTTTTCCTGGGTTTTTCACATGTTTGAAGAGAGAAAGAATGGTTTCTACTCACTCATACTAGAATTTTCCAAATTAATAATGCGTGTTTCCATTATTCAGTTATCTAGTAACTAAAAGTTCGCTTCTTTTGATGATAACTGTGGTTTCCAACTCGGTTATTTTAGAATTCCAAAACGTAACAAATTGCATAGCAATGACTACAATTTTCAACAGGTCTCCATCTTAATAACTGATTGTACTGTAACATATTTAGCTATAACTATCACTGTAACTTATCTAACTGTAACTGTCAATGTAACTGACTTATCTAATCAAGCTGCTCCTGTTATTTCTTCTGCTTCCGTTTTTTTATTATTATTTGTTTTTATAATGCAGTTGGAAAAGTGATTTTAATTCATTGTCACTTGCTTCTTTATTTAAATTTTTATTTACTGAATCACGTCAGTTTTATTTTTAATTTCAACTGCTTTAGCTGGGGAGGGAAAGCAATCTTGAAAATATAGTTGTGAAACAATGTGTCTGTTTCAATATATATTAAAAGTATTAAGTAGTTCTTAGTCTGAATAACAGTTAACATGAAGAACAACTTGCTGAATACATATATTACTCGACAGAGTATCTTTCTAAGGGAATAAGGCAATACTAATGCATTTATACCTTGCTGCAGTCAGCACAGTTACCAACTAATTGTTTTCCATTCAATTATTTGCTGCTATAACTACAGCTTCATTGCAGGAGAATTCTATTTTCTCTCTATCTACTGTTATATCTTCCCCTTATTCTAATTAACATTTAAAATAATATTTTTCTATCATTAAACAGGCCATTATTTATTCATCAAAAACAGCAAACAACAATGCAATATCCATCAATACGCTGTGCACAGCAACACACACAGCCTTATCTGAAAACATATAAATTTTGAGCTACCAAACACAAAAAATTTTTTGGAGATTAAAATCAATGACCACCGGAAGTCTCTTCATAAAAAATACAGAACCTATGTTGACAAAGACTGTCTTGGAAATAATGCTATCATGAAGGTGGGCAAACACAAAAAATTTTTTGGAGATTAAAATCAATGACCACTAAAAGTCTCTTCATAAAAAATACAGAACCTATGTTGACAAAGACTGTCTAGAAACAATGCTATCATGAAGGTGGGCTGTGTAATGTATAGCTTAACCAGTAATATCATGTATATCACAAAAAATTAAATTTGAACAGAGAGCTTTATATTAAAAGAAAATATATCTATATGTTTGAAAAGGAAAAGTTTTAATAAATATATCTTAACAATGTTTATTTGTGGAGGTAAAAGTTGGTTACTTAACAGAAAAACAATATATATTTGAGACTGCACACCAAATAATGAAGATAAATGTTGGAAGCAAGGGGAAATTAAAAAAAGAAATACATGGGCAAGAAAATTAACAAGTAGCACTGATATCATTGAGAAAATGAAAATTTAAAATGAAATTGGACTGGGAAGGCATAAGATGGATTATTAAATTTTTAACTGAATAACAAATGATTGTAAAAGATCTAAAAAAAATACCGGTGAGATGGATAACATGAAAAAGAACTTTGGTGGAATGAAGTGGAACAGAAAAGCTATGGATCAGAGAAAATGAATTAAACTGGCTTTCATTCTGCAATGGATATTAAAATTTACATACAAGAAATTTCAACTATTATACTTTTCCTTATGAAATGTAATTGTTCATATAATCATCAAAAAATACCAGTCTTTCTATTCTTTTAAAAAACCTTTCTCAACTACTTATTAAAATTAAGGCCTCAAGATTATAAACCATAAAGAAAATCATTCTAATATTTCCAAAGGTTTAATTAAAATGGTTTTTCTCAAGGCTTTAAAATAAATATAAAATAATAATTCAAATGTACTAAAAATTATCTAACGATGAAAAATTTTTTTTACCAACATGTCAAATATATATATATAGTGGAGTCGCAAACTAAATATCTAATTATACAACTTCAATTACATGCTATCCAAAGAAAAATAAACAATCATTAAAATTTGCAAATTTTATATTTGAGCAGTCATTTGCCCTTCACTCAGTGCCAAATGCGATCATGATTAAAAAAAAGTTAAAATTTGTAAATAAATTTTACAATGTGTAAATAACCATTTTTCTATTTAAGAGCACTGAACACAATTATATATATTAAAATTTCTTCAATTTATGTTAAAAGCACATACTTTTTATTATCCCATTATTATCTTTCTGAATTTAATTTGCAGTATTTTGCATAATAAAAATTTTTTTGAGCATAATGCTAAAAGTTTTGCAAAATTTTTGAGCATATAAAAAATTGATACTAGTTTATAAAAGATCAAACCAATTAGAGATCCTAATTACTTAATGACAAGACTACTAGTATGTGTGTCTATAGAAGAAAAAAGTTATTGAAAAAAAGAATACACCCCAGAGCATATTTAATAGTCACAAGTCAGGTATATGACTACTTTATTTTTAAAATAATAATACCATAGTTAGTTTTATTACTTATTCTTATTGCTTCAGTGAATGTACAAATGAACACCCATTCAATAATATATGTAAATGTGTCTCCTCAATCTATTATAAATTTATTATTTTTAAAGTTTTGTTTATACTATAATCTAATTTTATATATGCATACTATACATATAAAAGTCTGTTATATATAGGTCTGTGTTAAATGTACTGTACACATGCAGTTCAATAAATAATACATGATCTATTCTACTCAATGTTTATCAACAAAACTTGAGCCATTATATGGTATATATATTTGTATACAATGAAAACGTGGAACAAATCAGTGTACTTTTTGGCTTTATTGTATTCAAATAATATAATAAAAAAAATTTTTTTCTTTGAAATATACATACAATATATTCTTAAACATCTTTTCAAACTACCCTTCTTAAAACAATTAAAATTATCTGATATGTATGTGTATATTTAAATGCACATACATATATGGGTATAAACTTAATGAAAAAATCTAATAAGTTTAATAAATTAAAAAATTTTAAAACACTGAATTCTTTTAAAATAGTAAGTAAAAGATTTATAACTTTCTAAAATTAATAACAGTCTAATTAATGAGAGTAAAATATGTTGTTAATAAAATAAAACAATTAAAGGAAATCATGTTTAGATTTCCTTCGTAAGATAAACAATAAACTGAAATAATTCACTAATTAAACTCAGAGATAATGATGTAAATTCTTATATGGACCTAAGCAGATGGACAGGAGTACAAGCCAATCAACTGCAAAAACAATGAATGCCTCAGTATGAATTTGATGAAGAAGACTACACTTGATTCTTGGAGTTTCATCTGTGCGAAGTGACATATGTATTGGAGCAGATCATCTCCCTTGGCACAGTGACTTCAAGTGCAGACAGCTGGCCTCCAAACATGGAAATAGTCAGCTAGGACTCTTACAGGTTGTATTGATCTACATTATTATTTATGTATGCCTTCGGGCCTTATTATGTAAAATAATCACGTATGTAAATAGTTCAAATAATTCAATGTGATGTTCAGTATGTAAATAGTTAAAACCTGTTAAGGATTCTTCAATTAATTATCTTAATATTGTTTAGTAGTGATTTGTATTTATGGGAAGTGCCCTCTAGATCAGCTAGACATATCAATTGATGCAGTCACAGTCTTGATTTGAACTATTAATTAAAATAATGGTTAAATTTAGGTAATGCAACTAGCAATCGGTGAATTTGACATCAGTGAGGCAAGTAGTTGGCCTCTGTACATTCAACATGTAGAAAATACTTATTCATTAATAAAGTTAAAGATGGTAAGTATAAGATTTCTTCATTATTATGCTTTGCCAGGAAAGGAGTTACTGAGAAAGCCAACAGGCTCAGTGAACCTCTAACTCCTGGAGATTGCACACACGATCAGGTTAAAGAGCGTTTGTCAAACCACTTTAACCCCCATCCCCCTATACATGTCACTAGACTGCAATTCCGATCCCAGAACCAAGGTTGGGATGAAAATATAAAAGATTACAGCAGTGCTCTTTGAAATCTAGCAAAAAATTGTGTCTATGGATCTTTCCTAGAAGAAGCTCTGCTGGAACAATTTCTTACTGGTATGCTTAATGATTAGTTTACAGTAACAATTATTAGGCGATAGTGATTTAAATTATATAGAGGCTTTAAAATGTGGAATAACTTATGAACTCATGCTGAGCAATCTCGAAAATTCACCGAGTTCAAGAATAATAGCAAATCACAAACAGATGTGTGTAAAATCGTAAAGAAAGAATTGTCTAAGAATAATGAGAACAGTGCTAACAGTAAAAACCTGTTTATATGCTTTTTCTGTGGGAAAAAGGACCACAAAGCCAGCAACTATTTTCACAAACATAAATGCTGTAATAATTGTAAAAAAAGAGGACACATAAAATAATGTGTAAAGGAAAAACATAACAACAGGGAAAGTAATAAGTATAAAATTCATATCAGGGCCAGGCAATTCAGCATGCCAATATTAAAGAAATGTCTACTGATGATGACAAAATAATGTTAAATGTGATCAGCCTATCACCATGGAGGTCGACAATGGCAACGGAGTATCACTGATATCAGTTCGTGATTGGTATACTGTTACTTCCAAATATAGGACAAGACCCAGTATACAAAAAACTAACCTAAAGTCATTAGATATGATCGGTAATGCTATTAGAATAATGGGCATAGTTGAAATGCCAATACATAAAAGTCAGGGCAAAATTTATGTACTACCACCATATGTACTACATGCCCTATCAACTCCATATTAGGACGAAACTGGTTCAGTGAAATAGGGATAAAAATAACAATTACTAAAAAAATTAATAGCCCCAACAGAAAAAAACTTTCCAAGGAGATTAAGATGAATTTGGGTAAAATAGATATACTCGGAGAGAAAAAACCTTTCCAGCAGCTAGTAATTACCAAAATCAGGTCAGAGGTCCATGGTGACCAGAAACATAAAGAAATGAAGTACAAAGATGTACTGAAATCAAGAGTAAAACATAAAATTGTAGCTTGTTGGACAGCCGAAGACAATGGCTACCAATGGATTATGACACAGATTAGAGAAGGCTGGCCGAAGCAACATCCCAGTTTCCTTCACAAAGAACTATGGACTGCCTAGAAGCAACTGTCAATATGAAAAGGCTGCATTATGAAAAGTGATTGTATGCTGATACCAGTCAAGATAGACAGCACATAGTAAAGTGAATGCATAATAGTCAGCGAGACATCAGCAGAGCAAAAGCTCTAGCTCTTAGTTGTGTCTGGTGACCAGATATTAGCGTAGACAGAAGAAAAAATAAAAATAATGTGATTTTCAAACAACTACATTTTCAGAGAATGCATCTAATGAGTTGAAACAATTCACAACAGCATGCTAAAAGGAAGATAAAAAAAACCCATACATCTTAATAACTCATAGTAAGTTCAGAAATTAAAACCTGATCTCTGAACTTGGATAAAATAATGATACATATGTGTATGTTTAAATGAACATTCATATATAGTTATAAACTTAATGAGAAAATCTAATAAGGTTAATAAATTAAAAAATTTTAAAAGACTGATTCTTTTAAAATAGTAAGTAAAAGATTTATAACTTTAAGATTAGAAAAAGATTATTTTCTAAAAGTAATAACAGTTAATTAATGAAATAAAACAATTAAAGGAATGCGTGCTTAGATTTCCTTCATAAGACAAACGATAAACTGAAATAACTCATTAATTAAAGTCAGAGATAACGATGTAAATTCTTGTATGGAGCATTGAAATGAAGAATCTCCTCAGCAGATGGACAGGAGTATTAGTCAATCAACTGCAGGGATTAAAACAATGAATGCCCCAGTACGAATATGATGAAGACTACACTTGATTCTTGGAGCTTCACCTGTGCAAACTGACTTATATATTGAAGCAGATCGTCTCCCATGGTACAATGACTTCAAGTGCAGAGAGTTCACTTCCGAAAGCAAGAACAGTCAGCTAGGACTCTTATAGGTCATATTGATCTACATTATTATTTATGTACACTTTCAGACATTATTATATAAAATAATTGTATGTATGTAAATAATTAAAACGCTATTAAGGATTGTTCATTAAATTATCTAAATATTACCTGTTTAGTAGTGATTTGTACTTATGGGAAGTGCCCTCTTAGATCAGCTAGACATAGCATTATCTTTAAAAATTACTTCTACTTATTTCCTCAAAAACCTTTTTTATTTATAAAAATTCAAAAAAAAAAGTTAATTAATTTTAAAAAATATTTTAATCAATGTATAAATTTAAAAACCAAATTATTACTATATTAATGTTGTCATAAATTAAAATTTTGAAAACATTTTCAATTTGTAATCTCCTTAAAAAAATTATTATTTAAAAAAAACGGTTGTATTCTCATCCTTGGTGTTCGCCTTAAGATGGCGTTGATGCTAATCAAAAACATATACATATAACGATTCCGGGCCTGACCTAAATGATCGATTTGATCTAAAAAGATCTGATTTCTTAGATTTGTAATAAAATATTCTACTAACTAATACTATTATATGATGTTAGTTTTTTTCATTTTTGTAAATGTTTATTAATCTTATCTTGTTTTTGAGTTTGTGTGTCTTTAAAGTTACGGTGTTTTTCTAATTTTTTTTTTTTTTTTGACTTTACGTGTGTCTTTTTAAAGTTACGGTCTTTTTTTTTTTTTTTTGCAAGAGTAAATCAATACTTTTATTCAAAAGCAAGACGTAATAAGTAAATGTTTATTAATCTTATCTTGTTTTTGAGTTTGTGTGTGTGTCTTTAAAGTTACTGGGCTTTTTCGAATTTTTTTTTTTTGGACTTTAGGTGTGTCTTTTTAAAGTTACGGTATTTTTTTTTGCAAGAGTAAATCAATAATTTGATTCAAAAGCAAGACGTAATAAGTCAATGTTTATTAATCTTAGATTGTTTTTGAGTTTGTGTGTGTCTTTAAAGTTACAGGGCTTTTTCTCATTTTTTTTGGGGGGATTTTATGTTTGTCTTTTTTTTTTAAAGTTACGGTATTTTTGATCGAGAGTAAATCAATCATTTTATTAAATAAGCAAGACATAATTCTAAATCTATCAAAAGTAATGTAATTTATATACTACAATTTAGAATTGATATCCGACTACTATTAATAAGGACCGTCATTAAAAGACTCGATTGAAAAATGATACCCGACTAATTTCCGTTTTCTTTTTTTTTGGACGGGGGATGGACAGTAATAAATCAGAAAGTGGGTTGTTTTTGTTAACTCTGTCTATATAAAAAGGGTACCGTTATTGAAATACTAAATTTAAAAATGATAGCCGACTAATTTGCGTTTCTTTTGACAGTAATTAATCAGAAAGTGGGTTTCTTTTTTTTTTTGGTAAATCTTGTGTATATATAAAAACAAACAAACCGTAATTCAAAGACTCCATTGAAAAAAATCAAACCCCGTTGAATTTGCTTTTTTTTTTTTTTTAAAGACAGTAATTAATCAGGAACTGGGTTGTTTTTGTTAGTGTGTAGATATAAAAACTAATCTTATTTTGAAATAATAAATGTAACAAAACAAAAAAAAAATAATACCCGACTAATTTTATTTTTCGGACAAGTAATTCCTAATAATTAGACAGTGGGTTGTTTTTGTTTGTGCGTATATATATAGCGAAAGTAACTGGTCATGGACGAATTCTCGCGAAAACGGTACTTTTCGCGTGATCCTTTAATTTTTTTTCCCCTTTCGCACCCTTAAAAGCAATTTTTGAGGGTTACCCCTTCGTAATGGAATCTTCAGGACATTATGACTAAACTTACAACAGTAAAGTAAGTTACAACACATTAAAAAAAATAGACGTCTTATCAAATTTTAAAAAACTACGACTGCTTCAAAGACACACACTCTCACACGAAACTACAGAGAAAATAGATATTCTACTATTACGAGAAAATGATGAACAAAATCGACTACTACGGCAGCCGATCAAGGCATTTCTTTCTCTTTGCTTTTAGCATAGAAAAAAAGCCATAACCGGCAGCCGTCAGAACTCTTTCTGTGTTTTATCATAGAAAGAAGTCTCTTTGTGTTGGCTTCTGTCGCCGCCGCCATCTCCGTCCAACATAACGTGAGGACTTTTCTGCGTTTATAACGTAGAAAAATTCCTCTTTTGTTGGGTGAAGGCTGGTAAAACGGTATATTTCTAGGAATTTACCTAGAAGTAGCGACATCTTAAGGTGAACACCAAGGATGAGAAAACAACCAAAATAACATCTAACATTAAAAACTTATTTTAATCAACTAACTTACAAATTGAAATTCCTATTTAATAATATCATGTTTATAAAAACATGTACATTGCAATTCAATAATTATAAATTATAAGTCTTTTTGTACTCCAGAAAAAGTAAAGAAAATATATTAGAATATATTTTTTTAAGATCACTAATTAATAAGAGTAAATTTAATGAACGTTTGAGTAAAGTAATTTAAGAAAAGCGAACATTGTACAATTAAATCAGATAAGTAAAAAGGTTTAATTAATCTTTAATTTTGTGTAGGATTTAACAATAGAAAATATTTATGTAATATGTGATAAGAAAAATTGCATTTGATAAATGCCAAGAAATATTTGCTAATTACAAATATTTCTCGATACAATAGAAGTGGAACTGACTAATTAAAAACACTACGAGTAAAACAAGACTAATAACAAATCAAGCATGAATCCTAGATTGCAGTGTGTCATGCTTATTCCAGTGGATTTACTAAGATTTTAATGAACAGTGGCTGAATGAAGCTTAAGTGATGTGATGGGGTAGCACTTTAGTGTGGAGCCAGTGTGATTGTGAGCAGCAGCTGATTGAAGCCAAAGAACTCCATTAGTTTGAGGAATAGAGCACAAGTGTTTTGAAAACTGAAGTCAACAAAAACCATCTACAAAGCAGCAAATTGTTACATGAGTCATAGGAGTTGAACCATAAGTGAATTATATATACCGTTTTGGTGTGCATCAATAACTTTTCACTATTAATAATATTTCATCATTATCCAGTCCTTATCTAAATTTCATTTATTGATTTATTTCTTGGTATTCTGAGTACCTGCATTTGAATACACAACAAGTTGGCACAGTCACCATCTCGAACCTGTAAATAGCAAATAAGTTTAAAAAGTTAACAATATTAGGGATAGTGAAAATCTCACTAGGTCAGTTGGTAATAACAGAATTCAACATGAGTAATGGAAATCATTGGTCATTGTATTCCACACAGTTGGAAAATTTCTTTTTATTAAACGGAATTAAAGATAATAAGAGAAAAATAGCTGTTTTAATGTGTATGTCAGGTCTAAAAGTCACTGACATTATTATAAATAAGTATTTTGACATACCCCATAGCAGACAGAATTGTATATGAAGAAATAATTAACAAGCTGAGTGAATGTTTTAACCCCAGACCATCAAGACACATTGCCAGATTAGCATTAAAAAATAGGAGGCAATGAAAGGGCGAATCGATAAAACAATACAGAATCACATTAAAAGATCTGGCTAAAGAGTATGAATATGGTGATTATATAGATGAAATTCTGTTAGACCAATTAATCTGGGGCATGTCGGAGAACAGATTATGACAAAATCTGCTCACCAATGCAGAATTAAATTTCAAAGAAGTGATTAAAAAAGGAATAGCCCATACATTCATTGTGGAACAGGCGGTGGTATTTAGTAATGAAAATTACAGCAAAACAACAGTTTAAAAGACTGAGTGTGAAACACAAATTAAAAATAATTTCTTTGCAAACACAGATTTTAGAAAAAAAATTAAGTATTATTGCTGTGGAAAACCAGGGCACATCAAAAAAAGTCTGTACATTTACAGAAGAACATTGCGATATCTGTAAGCGGAAAGCCACCTAGCAAGAATGTGGAGGGAATCACCAGAAAGTGATAATCAAAAAAGACAAACAAGACACAAACGATAGCATTTATAGTATTAACTATGCATCAACTAAGGGGCAGAGCAAATTTTCGTTGCAGCTACAATTGGTTAACAAAAAAATAGACATGGAAATTAAAGCAGGTCAGGAATATCAATAATCTTGGAAAAACTGTGGGAACGTATTAGAAGAGACTGTGCAGACATTAAAATGCATAAAACATCTAAACGGCAACATAGTAGGCTCTGACATAGTACCGATAAAAATACTGCCATAAAACGATGAGCTTACCAGTATACATAGTATGGCAAAGGGTCAGTCCATTAATAGGGCATGACTGGTTCAAGCATATAGGGATAAGCATTAGTGTGAGGGATAGGACCAATTCACAAGGATGACACTCCAAAGACAAGATGAGAAAACAGAATAATTTTAGATCATGTCAAATAGATATTATTAAATTGAAAAAAGAAAATAAGGATTTAAAAGAAATGGCGAATAGTTTTCAGGTCCAGTTACATGCCAAAAACATCATTTGAACGAATTGACCTGTAACATGAAAGATAAAAATGAAATGTGTGTCATTGCAGACCAAATTGCAAGAATGTGAATCAATTATGAAGTCATTAGAAAAGTAATTAGATGAATTAGAATCCAGAAATGATGAATTCTGTAATGAGGTGGAGCAGAAATTATAAGAAAATCAGATTTTACGGCAGAATAATAATCAGCTACTTAAAGAAGCAGAAGAGTGGAATGAAAAAGTAAAAGAATTATCAGAACAGGTAGCATTTTGGCAGCAGTATGAAATGGAGCTTCAAGAAAAGATGACCAATGGTGAAAATAAAACGGACAATGTTAAAGACTTTTTAGAAGGGCAAACTCTAGACAGTAAACAGCCAGACACACAAACCAAAGAACAAGGGAAAACCCAGTTTCTCCAAGTGAGAAAAAAGCACCCAAGCAGGCAAGGCAAAAGAAAGTCTAAACTAATTCTCAAGTTTACATTTATTAACCTGAACAAGGGTTTTTTATCTGGAGTGTATGTGTGTGGGGGGGGGTGTGTCATGTTTGTAAAAATATGTACATTGCAATTCAATAATTATAAATTATAAGTCTTTTTGTACTCCAGAAAAAGTAAAGAAAATATATTAGAGGAATATATTTTTTTTAGATTACTAACTGATAAGAGTAAAATTAATGAGTGTTTGGGTAAAGTAATTTAAGAAAAGCAAATGCTGTATAATTAAATCAGAAAAAAAATTAAAAGGTTTAATTAATCATTAATTTTGTGTACTATTTAACAATAAAAAATATTTACATAAAATGTGTTTAAAAAATTGCATTTGGTAAATGCCAAGAAATATTTGCTAATTACAAATATTTTTTGATATGATAGAAGTGGAACCACCAAGAGGAAAACAAGACTGACAACAATCTAGTATGAACCCTGGATTGCCAGAGGTCAAACTGTGTGTATAAGTAGTGTGTGCAGCAAAGTGTGTCATTCTCATTTCAATGGATTTATTAAGTGAACTGTTGGGTCAGAAATATTAAAGAACAGTGGCTGAAAGAAGCTTAAGTGATGGGCAGTGCTCTAATGTGGAGCCAGCATGTTTGTGAGCAGCAGATGAACAAAGTCAAAGAAAACTGTTAGTTTGAGGAATTGAGCCAAAATGTGTTGGAAGCTGAGGCCAACAGAAATCATCCAGAGAGCAGCAAGTTGTTAGTGAATTGTGGGGATTGAACCATAAGTGAATTATATATATTGAAACAGTAAGATTCGAATTTGAATCTTAAGTTTCACCTTTTCTATTATCTATTGCCCACCACCTTTATCCTACCTAAATTTAAATTTTTGGTATTGAATTGTGTGTGTAGCGGAATTAAATATATATAAGCATCTGTCGAAATTACTGTAAACACACACACACTTCGATAGCAGATTTAAACAGTAAATTAAAATATTTTGATATAATTTCAAAATTCTTTTTTTAGTTATATAATGTTTATATAGTTTATTCTATTTTCTTTAAGTTATAAACTTTCATTCATTTATTTCTAATTTTCTAAAATCTTATTTTAAAATAATAACTTTGAAACTCGATTTTAATTTTTAAAATATAAAAATAAATTATAAATCCCCTGTGTATTTGAAATTTTGAAAATCATGGTCGGTGAAAGATAAAGGATTAATTAGAAAAAATTTCCTAAAAGTTTTAATTGCTGCAAAATGTTAAAAGGTGTAAAAACAAATCTGAACAATAGAAAATGTAGTTTTCTGATTTAATTAAAATCTTCAATTCTTGACTAATGCATTGATTCTCCTAGGGGTAAATAGATCGATCTGAAAATTGAAAGATAAAAATAAAACACGGTCAGTATAAAAGGACAAAATTAATTAAATTGGTGTTTGTGCTTTGCTTTGTCTTGAGTCTTGTGAATTCTGATTAGATTCGTGTGCTACTGGCCATCAGAAATTAATTTTTATAGACAGGAATATTGTAAAATATTCGAGTAGAAAGCGACGGAGCTATTCTCCTCTGGATATGGTCAGTCAAATGCCCGAACCTCCACATGTGCCCTTCAGAAGTTGAGTAATGGGAATCTGCTGTCAAGATAGACGAAAAACTACCATCAATATCAAAATGAACACCATAACCTGAGTGCTAGGAAAGGGAAGCTGCTGTTATAAACTAAACGGACAATATGCGACTAATCTGAAATGTGAAAATTCATCTCCTTATAAAACAGGTACCTGTACCCAAGGCCTTTAGAGTACTCTAAATTTCTATTTCCAAGCTATAGCTAAACTTTATAAATTGTGTACTTATAAAATATACTTATTAATCTAAACTCTGTAAATCTCTTCTAATAATTTGGCTTACCTGACTCTTCTCTACTTTCTTGGGTATATATTTCTATTTTGCATTTTTTACTTTAGTAATAGTATGCTTATAAGATTTCCGACTGGACTCAGCCGATCTTTAAATGTAAATAATAATTAAAACAGTTGCCATATTGGGCAACAATCAAATCGTAGATCTCTTTTATGTACTTATGTTGGCTGGCCAGCTCGGAAATCACCATAATTTTCTAGGGAATAAATGATTACATGAAATAATGGATGCGTGTCCTGCAAGTCATATTATTGATACTTTACTCATGTTAAATTATTTTGTTCAAATTAGTTCTATATTAATTGATACACATTTGTTGTTTCCCTTATTGTAAATGCGAGAGTCTACCACGAAGTAGGTGGCGGACATATTAATTCTTAAAATAACAATCCTAAACTTATAAATTCCCTTTTACACCTGCTTTTGAGTTTTAATAATAAAGCTAGTGTATTTCAACAAATCCACTAAGTACATTTATTTGAGGGCAAAATAAGTTAATTTATTAAATGTTGGTATTGGAAGACCGAGTCGAAATTTCAAATTTAATTTTAAAGTAAGTCCGATTTGATACTTAACATTAGATAGATATGTGACAATTTAGAGATGCAATAATCCATCTTCGAGCCTTGGATATCCCGGATCAACAGTGAATACTGTATCCTCATCATCTTATATAAGCGGACATAAGAAATGTTCCCATAGGACTTGATACCTGTCACACAGTCAGGGAGTAATTGCACACGGTCCCTTACACCTGATGATGTTAATGTGACCACTTTACCTTTTGGACCTATGGCAAACACCAGCCTGTCATTTTAAATTTATCCACTGGCTCCACAGTTTCAACGTACTGCCATCTTCGCATCACATCTCTAAATGTACCACGTGTTTCTTTGTAATTAATTTTAGTATTTCAATTACAACTCCATCTTTACATTATCCAGCATGAATTCACTCTCAGATCAATGTCTGCCCAAAATTAATTCTTTCTGTAAGGTAAATCTATTATTTACTTGAATAAATTTATATGTCCCCAACCGCGATTATTATTTTCTGATTTAAACTCTCGCATTACAAAAGATATTAAATACTCGGAGGTATGATCTTGTTAACACTTATCCCAAGCAATCAGGTAGCTAAATTATATTAATAAATAATTGTACTTCATTTTGTAAATATAAAGGGTATCGGGATAATAATACCACTACCAGAAGTTCATTATTATTAAATGTATTCATTAAAATAATTTCAAAGCATATATCTGCCGTCATGTGTTTATTTGTTCGACACACATTCAGAATAGTATCTCCTCGATTATTTAAATATATATAAATGTCTAGATTTATTGTTATTAGATGGCTAACTCCAAAATAAAGTAAATGAGTCTCTTGTATCTCCCTGATCCCCGTGCCTAAAGAAATGTTTACTAATGTAGCATCAGATGCATTGTTTCGTAGTGTGTATTGTGGAACCGATAAACCATGTTCAAACTCAGTACTGCTGGTGATGTGATGTATTATGGCTTCTCCTTAAACGAAGTCAAGAATATCTCAGCAATTATGCCCAGATAAACCTGTTAGCAACTTTATTTTCCATTTCCCACTCTAAATTTTCCCTACCTATAGTGCTGCTCTTCTGTCTGGTAGTCGAAATCTGCACTGTGTTAATGAAGCATACAAATATGACCATTACAATATACTGTGTTGGAGAGCCATTAATAATATTTCATGATTACCTAGTCTTTATCTAAATTTTGTTTATTGATTTATTAGTTGGTATTCTGAGTACCTGCATTCAAATACACAACAAATAATGATCTATATTTATCAATGCGTAGAGCCTGTTAATCATTCTTTCATTAGAATTTTTTTAGCTTTCCAATATTTTAATTTAATAATACTCATAGTTTATTTTCTATAATTTCATATTAAAATTTTTGACATTAAAATACTTTCTAAATCTTGTCTTAAATTTAGTCTCAGTGATATTCTATATAATGGTATTTACTTTTTTAAAATCTTCAATCTATGCACTTATTTCACAGATAACATTCATCTTTTCTAAACCACTATTTTTTTATACAGACTACTCTCCATACAGTAGCACCACCAGTGCAACTATTGTATGGAGAGTTTAGCCTCTGTGTAAACAGCTCATGTAAGCATAAGAAATGGTGATCACTATTTTTTTTAATAATTTAATACATTATTTAATATGAATTACTTTATAATCAGTACAAAACTTAAAGTAGAAAAGGAGAAAACTGATCAAATAAATTTTATGGACATTAAAATAAAAAATTAATAAAAAAAATAATAATTATGAACTAAAAATGATATATATAATACTTATTATAGCTTATTGAAAAAGTAAAGTTCTGATATTAATAAGATTCCCAAAGAAAACATATTAAAAAATGGGATTGGGAGAGGCATAAAAATTTGTCTAATAAAAAAAAAAGTTTAAATATATAAAAAAAATTTACAAAAAAAAAAAACGTAAATAAAAGAATTACTAGTAAAAAGTATGAAATAAATGCACTAAATGCATAGATTATGATTTTAAAAATATAAATAATAAATTGAAAATAAATTGAAGAATGAGGCAGCATTTTAATAACAAACATTTTAGTATAAAGTATATAAAATAAAAACATGACACAAAAATTATAAAATTAAAATGTTGGAAAATATATAAAAAACTAATGAAAGAATAATTAAAGAGACTCCATATATTAATAAATATTAAGAAAAACCAATGTATACATCGCGTGACTTAATTAGCTAGTGTTTACAACTGTAATATAATGAATATGCTAATAGCTCTAAACAAGCTTTTTCAATAAATGCTGCAAGAGAAAGCATTTAAAACTCTATCCAGAATTATCCCTATCCCCAAACCAGTTTTGAGCCAATGACTCTTGTCAGTGAGGCACTAGGACATTCAGACACTAGATGTAAAAATCGAACTCAAGCTCAGCATTTATCAAATACTTAACTAGTGAGTAGAAAATCTGCAATTTTCAGACATCTATACATCTTCAAATGCAGCTATCTAACTTAAATACCTGAATTAAATTCAGATAGTCCATATATTCATAGCCTTAGTAATACAACATTGCCAAAGACTTAAAACCCAAACTATAACAGTAAAGAACATCAATTCATACATCACGTGACTTAATTAGCTTATATTTACAAATGTAATATTAACAAGTGAAATAATAGTTCGAAAGAAGCTTTTTTGATAATTGCCACAAGAGAAAGCATTAAAAATGTCTATCAAGAATTATTCCTAGCATCAAACCAGTTTCGAACTAACAGTTCTTGTCAGTGAGGCACTAGGCCATTAAAACACTAGATCTAAAGTACAAATTCAAGCCCAGCATTTATTGAATACTTAACTATTAAGTAGAAAATTTGAAATTTTCAGATATCTATGTGTCTTCAAATCCAGCTATCTAACTTAAATAGCCATATGGGACTGAATTAAATTCATATTTTGCTAAGGCTATTAATATATGGTGTATTTGAATTCTACTTCAATCCCAAATGGTTAT